>JABMCL010002458.1:0-150000 GCA_018857735.1 Alviniconcha marisindica
TGTTGAGGTTATTATCCAGACGGGGTTGGAGGTTTCTTTCCATCCAGACAGGGTTGTTGGGTTATCATCCAGACAGTGGGGTTTATCATCCAGACAGGGGGAGGTTATCACCCAAAGACAGGGTTGTTGAGGTTTTTTCATCCAGACGGGGTTGGGGGTTTATCATCCAGACAGTGTTGTTGAGGTTATCACCCAAAGACAGGGTTGTTGAGGTTTCTTTCCCAGACGGGGTTGGAGGAATCATCCAGACAGTGGGGGGTTTTCACCCATCCAGACGGGTTGTTGAGGTTTCTTTCCATCCAGACAGGGTTGTTGAGGTTTTTTCATCCAGACAGGGTTGTTGAGGTTATCATCCAGACAGGGTTGTTATCATCCAGACAGTGAGGTTATCATCCAGACACAGGAACGAAGGGGTGAGTGTGTGTGTGGGGGGGGGGGGAATAGGTCTATGTATAGAGTGGACGACTTTGCTTTTTTTGTTGTTGACGAGAACAGCTCGTGTCTGTCGCTCGTAAACTGCAGGTGGGGACAGGGGGGGGGTTTTTGGGGGGATGGGGGGGGGGGGGGGGAAAGGGGGGGGGCCGGGGGGGGTGTTAGCCATCCATACCCCCCCCCCCCCCCCAAACCCCGGGGATTTTACCCATGGTAATTTCTGGGTACCTTGACCATCAAAGTACAAGTTCAGGTTGTCTCAATTGAGCTGTTTTTGTTTGTGTTTGTGGTGCGGGTTTTTCTAATAAATGCACTATGAGCACTATATGGAATTCCAAACTGCGATGACCTTGACTCTTAGCTACTCATTTATTATGACAAAAAATGCCATTTCCATATTATTATTTTTTATTGTTTGAAAAGTTTAATATGTTGTAGCTTTTGTTTCTCTTTGTCTTAAATGTTTTTTTTTGTTATTGGGCACTGCGGACGCAGAAATATTAAGGTCCCTCTTTTAAAATCCCAGACCCGACGAATGTTTTCCCTTAAAAGCACGGAGTAGGTCAAATATACCCCAAATGTTTTTTCCCTTTGCCAAAATTTTTTCCCTTTGCCCTAATTTCCCTTCCCGGCCATTACCTTTTTTTTTTCCAAATTTTTCCCCTATTTTTCTTGCTTAGTTTTGGCTAACAATTTCCCGGGGGGGCCCCCGAAAAAAAAATAGGTCCCCTTTGCTCATAGTAATTGTTTTTAAACGGGTTTTTCCCATGTTAGTGCCTAAAGGAATATAAATGGGAACAAAACGTGTTATTGTCCCAAATTTGTTTTAAAAAAATTTAGATAATTGGGTTTTTAACTTTTAAATGGGGAAAAGGGTTTTTAAGTATTTTTGGGTTGTAGATAGTGATTTGGGGGCCAATTATTGACTTTTTTTGGCTGGGATGTTTGTTATTGATTGTGTTCTGTCAAACAGTGACCCAAAGTTTTTTGCTCGTAAGAAACTGTGATTGGGGTTTTGCAAAGTGACCAAATGCGATTGACAAGGCATACACATCCAAGAAATAAATAACTTAAACATGTGCAATGGTCCAGTCCTGATATGGTGGATGAAATATATGAGTATATACCAATCTGCATGGGAATCACACATTTTTCTACTTTATGAATGATTGCAGAATTATTTTGAAACAAAAGAACCCATCGGAAGGGAGTGATTAAGATCCTCCAAAAAGGAGAACAGCAAATCCGCCAGAAAACCACAATGACGTTGCCCAGTGACAGATGTCTTGTTTTTTGAAAAGAATTGAATACAGGGAAAAACATGTTGAAAACATTAGTCAAATGTACGGCAAAAACAGCTGAGGATTCTCCCAAAAGAAGCAACCAAAAAAAAAAAGACCACCCACACCTTTTAAAGGGTTGAAAGTTTCTAAACTTGGCTGCTCGAGATGGACATTACCACCCCCCTGTCGGAGAGATTACACTCCAGAGGATGACAGACACCAGGAAACCATCAAAGACAAAAAAACCAATGAAGACAAGCTTCCAAAAAGACCAAAAATTTTTTTTTTTCAGTACATCATTCGTACGTTATGGGAAAGAGGTTTTTTTTTTAAAAAACGGGAACATTCCGTGCATTTCTCTGTAGGGGTAAATAAGTGATAGGTGTCAAAAAAATTTTGGTCAACACACCTTTTAAAGTCACAATGCCACCATGCAGAGATGCATTGAAAAAAGCACATCAAAAGGGCCAGCTTTAAAGCATTCTTGATATTCCGCAGTTAAGGCAACTAAAACCATTCCTAAAGGGCAGATGGCCAGGGGTAGCAACTGTGAATGGAAAAGTGGGAGGTAAACTGGACAGACTGTCTTTTCCATGCCGCAAGACCTGGTTGAAATCCAGGTGGAGGCCCCAAAAGGAAGATGACTATCAAAAATACCCAGAGCTTGAGAATCTTGATGGCTTCAGGTTTGAGGCTGACATACATGTCTAAGCTGGGAAAACTTCAGTGTCACTCAAAGTAAGGGACATTCAGGTTTGGCAACCTTCTATGGCACCGGCTTTGGAACCTGTCAGATAACAATTTCAAAAGTCAGTAATGATTTGTCAAATCATTGCGATGTGGACAATCACTTTGGTAAATATCTTTGACATTTTCTAGCTGTTCGTTTGTATTCTTGGCATAATAGCAAAGAGCCTGCTGACCGTAAGCTGATACACGAAACTGTTCCCGCAGTTGCATGCTGAATTAAGCCATACCAGGATGCGGTCCGGTGGCATCAGGCTCCTAAACCTAAACTGTTTTACTGAGACATAACAAAGGCAAAATTTGGGAAGGGTTTTTCATACATCGGGCATGTTTCTTCCCCATCTTCCATGGGGGGATAGAGTACTGGAAACTGATTTTAGGTTAAATGGAGGTAGACCAGTGAATAAGCCCGCACCTGCAAGCGGTTTTGTGGAAGTAGGGTTTATTTTTAAAGGGTTTGAAAAAAATTTTTTGTGGCATTTTTGTTTTAAAAGGTTTTGCCTTAATTTTTTGAAACCCTTTTTGGAGTTTTTTAATTTTTTTTTTTCCAAAATTCCCGTTTGGAAAAGGGGGGGCCCCCCCTTCCAAAAATTAATTTTTTTCCAAAAAAAGGTGGGGGTTCGATACCTGGCCCATGGACTAAAGTCGTTTCACGCTGTTTCCTGTCTCGCAGAAAGACGACGTTCAGCCGGGGCCGGCACAACCCAAACCCAAACCCAAGAAACCGCTGAGAGATCCAGGTAAGCTAGGACCACCACCCGGCTCCCCCACCCCCACCCCCACCCCCCACCCCTCTCTCACTCTCTCTCTCGCTCTCTGAAACTGGAACTGTGAAACTGCATTAATCAATTGCTTAATCGTGCTCTTCTAATATTTGTGATACTGTCGTGTTTATTTGTGTTTGTAGTATAGAAAGGACTAACTGTCAGGTCCAAACGGACCTAACGCTACTGTCCTTGAGTACTAAAGTTTTCGAGTTGGGGTTTTTTCTGTCCTCGGCCTTTTCGTTGTTTTTCTTCCCGTCGGGCGGTCGGGCTGTCTGTCTGTCTGCCCCCTTTTTCTTTTTCTTCTCTCTCTCTCTCTCCTCTCTTCTCTCTCTCTCTCCCCCTCTTTTCTCTCTTTAACCCCCCCCCCCCCCCCCCCCACCCGCACGCAGCACGCACGCATGCCGCACGCACGCACGCCCCCTCGCCTACACCTCGCTGCTCTTTGAAACTCATTCTGTCGTCAAGCATGTTTTTGTGGTGACGCACCTCTACTTTAGTCTGTCCTCCTGATCACATACACACCGCTGTCTTGGCCATGCAGACATGCATCTCTGACGTCAAGACCTGGATGACACAAAACAAACTACAACTAAATGACGAGACAGAGGCTCTCCTCGGGAAGTCAAATAGAACCAATTTTCCCGACGCTCAGCCCCCTTCTCGTCTTGTTGACACTGCCGACGTTCCGTTCACGACCTGTGCTCGCAACCTCGCTTTCGTGGTTTCACACAACATGACTCTGGACAAGCGCATCTCAGCTGTCCGCCCTTCTGCTTACGTGGCACTCACTCACACGGTAGCGAAGCAGCCGACTTCAGGGTCCCTTTTCTGAGCGCCTGGAGCTATCAAAATAATGGTCGCCATTCTTTCCTCTCATTTCGGTCTCCCTCCTTCTGCTTCCCTCCTTCCTTCTGCTTCCCTCCCTCCTTTCTTCCCTCCCTCCTTCTGCTTCCCTCCTTCCTTCTGCTTCCCTCCTTTCTTCCCTCCTTCCTTCTGCTTCCCTCCCTTTCCCTTTTGCTTCCCTCCCTTTCCCTTTTGCTTTCCCCCCTTCTGCTTCCCTCCTTCCTTCTGCTTTCCCCCCTTCTGCTTTCCCCCCTTCCTTCTGCTTCCCTCCCTTTCCCTTTTGCTTCCCTCCTTCCTTCTGCTTTCCCCCCTTCTGCTTCCCTCCTTCCTTCTGCTTTCCCCCCTTCTGCTTTCCCCTTTCCCTTTTGCTTTCCTTTCCCTTTTGCCCCTCCTTCTGCTTCCCTCCTTCCTTCTGCTTCCCTCCTTCCTTCTGCTTCTCCTCTTCTGCTTTCCTCCCTTCCTTCTGCTTCCCTCCTTCCTTCTGCTTCCCTCCCTCCTTCTGCTCCCTCCCTCCTTCTGCTTCCCTCCTTCCTTCTGCTTCCCTCCTCCTTCTGCTTCCCTCCCTCCTTCTGCTTCCCTCCTTCCTTCTGCTTCCCTCCTTCCTTCTGCTTCCTCCTTCTGCTTCCTCCTCCTTCCTTCTGCTTCCCTCCTCCTTCTGCTTCCCTCCTTCCTTCTGCTTCTCCTCCTTCTGCTTCCTCCTTCCTTCTGCTTCCTCCTTCTGCTTCCCTCCTCCTTCTGCTTCCCTCCTTCCTTCTGCTTCCCTCCTTCCTTCTGCTTCCCTCCTTCCTTCCTCCTTCCTTCTGCTTCCCTCCTTCCTTCTGCTTCCCTCCTTCCTTCTGCTTCCCTCCTTCCTTCTGCTTCCCTCCTTCCTTCTGCTTCCCTCCTTCTGCTTCCCTCCTTCCTTCTGCTTCCTCCTTCCTTTCCTTCTGCTTCCCTCCTTCCTTCTGCTTCCCTCCCTCCTTCTGCTTCCCTCCTCCTTCTGCTTCCCTCCTTTCTTCTGCCTTCCTCCCTCCTTCTTCCACTTCATTTCTTTCACCCTCCTCTTTGACGTACAAACTGACGTGCTATGAGTGCGTGTGCGTGTGCGTGCGCGCGTCTCTATTTGTGTGCGTGCCGGTGTGTGTGTGTATGTCTGTCAGTCTGTGTGTGTGAGTGCGTGCGCGCACGTCGTGTGTGTGTGTGTGTGTGTGTCTGTGTGTGTGTGTGTCTGTCTGTCTGTCTGTCTGTCTGTCTGTCTGTCTGTCTGTTTTGTTGTTGTTGTTGGGGTGTGTGTGTGCGCGCGCACGTGTGTGTGTGAGTGTGTGTGCGTCTGTCTGTCCGTCTGTCTGTCTGTATGCATGTGTCTGTCTGTCTGTATTTGTGTGTGTCTGTCTGTCCGTATTTTGTATCTGTGTGTGTGTGTGTGTGTGTGTGTGTGTGTGTGTGTGTGTGTGTGTGTGTGTGTGTGTGTGTGTGTGTGTGTGTTGCAGACTACAACCCACTGACGGGCAATGCCATGTGTGTGTGTGTGTGTGTGTGTGTGTGTGTGTGTGTGTGTGTGTGTGTGTGTGTTGCAGACTACAACCCACTGATGGGAAATGCCAGCGGTGCCAGCTTCAGGCCTCCCAGGCGAGGACCCACTGGAGGCGGATGAGGTTAACCTCGTGTGTGTCCATGACCTCTGACCTTGGTCTGCGACCTTGGCGGGGGTCCAGCTGTTGCACGGGTATTGCGCCGTGCAACTTTTGGGACGCACACGGTTTTGAACGATTGATATTGTGAACCTGGAAGCAGTGTTTTTTGATCAACCCAACCTTTCAGCGCGGCCTTTGGTTGGAGATGGTTTGGAGAGCGAGGTGACTGCGAGGTGACTGCCTTGATCCGATAACACCGCTACAAGGGGCAGACAGCTGCTGTTCGTCATTCACAGTTCCAGGCCTTTGTCACGTTTGTCGTGCTTGCTGCTGCACAGTTTCTGATCGGTAAGACGCCAGGTGGGAAGACACATTAAGTGCCGGGTATGACACACTAGGCGGTAAGACACATTAAGTGCCGGGTATGACACACCAGGTGGTAAGACACATTAAGTGCCGGGTATGACACACTAGGTGGTAAGCACATTAAGTGCCGGGTATGACACACCAGGTGGTAAGACACATTAAGTGCCGGGTATGACACACCAGGTGGGAAGACACATTAAGTGCCGGGTATGACACACTAGGCGGTAAGACACATTAAGTGCCGGGTATGACACACTAGGCGGTAAGACACATTAAGTGCCGGGTATGACACACTAGGTGGGAAGACACATTAAGTGCCGGGTATGACACACTAGGTGGGAAGACACATTAAGTGCCGGGTCTGACACACTAGGTGGGAAGACACATTAAGTGCCGGGTATGACACACCAGGTGGTAAGGCACATTAAGTGCCGGGTATGACACACTAGGTGGTAAGGCACATTAAGTGCCGGGTATGACACACCAGGTGGTAAGACACATTAAGTGCCGGGTATGACACACTAGGCGGGAAGACACATTAAGTGCCGGGTATGACACACCAGGCGGGAAGACACATTAAGTGCCGGGTATGACACACCAGGTGGGAAGACACATTAAGTGCCGGGTATGACACACTAGGTAGTAAGACACACTAAATGACAAGACACACTAGGCGGTAAGACACATTAAGTGCCGGGTATGACACACTAGGTGGTAAGACACACTAAATGACAAGACACACTAGGTGGTAAGACACATTAATGCCAGGTAAAACACACTAGGTGGTAAGACACATTAAGTGGTCACACATTAGGTGGTAAGACACATTAAGTGCCGGGTAACACACATTAAGTGGTAAGACACACTCGATGGTAACACACTAAGCGGTAAGACACACTAGGTGGTATGACACACTAAGTGGTAAGACACACTCGGTAAGACAATTTGAGGGTAAGACACTGAATGGTAAGACACACTTGAGCGGTAAGACACTGAATGGTAAGACACACTAGGTGGTCAGACACTGAATGGTAAGGCACACTAGGTGGTCAGACACTGAATGGTAAGGCACACTAGCTGGTAAGACACTGAATGGTAAGGCCCCACTTAAGGCCTTTGGGAAGGCACACTAGGTGGTAAAGCACTGAATGGTAAGGCACACTAGCTGGTAAGGCACTGAATGGTAAGGCACACTAGGTGGTAAGACACTGAATGGTAAGGCACACTAGGTGGTAAGACACTGAATGGTAAGGCACACTAGGTGGTAAGACACTGAATGGTAAGGCACACTAGGTGGTAAGACACTGAATGGTAAGGCACACTAGCTGGTAAGGCACACTAGATGGTAAGGCACTCTAGGTGGTAAGACACTGAATGGGGAAGGGCACACATCCTGGTAAGGGACACTAGGTGGTAAGGCACTGAATGGTAAGGCACACTAGGGGAGGCACTGAATGGTGAGGGCACACTAGGTGGTAAGACCCCTGAATGGTAAGGCACACTTTTTTGGGGGGTGGGCACCACTGAATGGTGTGGGCACCAGCGGAGGAGCTGTTGTGGTGTGGGCACCCCGAGGGGAAAACACTGAATGGTGTGGGCACCCCGAGGGGTAGACTGTTGTGGTGTGGGCACCCCGAGGTGGTTGTGGTGTGGGCACCACGAGAGGTAAGGACTGTTGTGGTGTCACCCCGAGAGGGTAGTGTTTTAGCATCCTGGGGACCCGAGAGGGGGGAGGAGGGGGCACCACCTGAGGAGTGTTGTTGTGGTGTGGGCACCACGAGAGGGAGTGTTGTTGTGGTGTGGGCACCACGAGAGGGAGTGTTGTTGTGGTGTGGGCACCACGAGAGGGAGTGTTGTGGTGTGGGCACCACGAGAGGGAGTGTTGTGGTGGTGTGGGCACCACGAGAGGGAGTGTTGTTGTGGTGTGGGCACCACGAGAGGAGTGCTGTTCCTAGACGGGGGCGGTGAGAGGACTGCCTGCAGTTCTTTGTGCGCGTGGTTCCCTGAGGGGTGTCCTCGTGTCTGCCGAGTGGGGTGTCCTCGTGTCTGCCGTGTGGGGTGTCCTCGTGTCTGCCGTGTGGGGTGTCCTCGTGTCTGCCGTGTGGGGTGTCCTCGTGTCTGCCGTGTGGGGTGTCCTCGTGTCCTCGTGTCTGCCGAGTGGGGTGTCCCGGTGCCGTCAGTAAACATTGAAACATCACTTGCACGGGTCGGACTGGGTTGTGTGGGCTGTAGCCTCAGCCAGGCTGTAAGGGGGAGTGTGCATGATAATCAACAGTTGGTGTGAAGGAAAGTGGGCAGTATACACGATAACAAAGAGGTGGTGTGAAGGAAAGTGGGGACTATACACGATAACAAAGAGTTGGTGTGAAGGAAAGTGGGAGTATACACGATAACAAAGAGTTGGTGTGAAGGAAAGTGGGGACTATACACGATAACAAAGAGGTGTGTGAAGGAAAGTGGGATATACACGATAACAAAGAGTGGTGTGAAGGAAAGTGGGGACTATACACGATAACAAAGAGGTGGTGTGAAGGAAAGTGGGAGTATACACGATAACAAAGAGGTGTGTGAAGGAAAGTGGGGACTATACACGATAACAAAGAGGTGTGTGAAGGAAAGTGGGGACTATACACGATAACAAAGAGTGGTGTGAAGGAAAGTGGGGACTATACACGATAACAAAGAGTGGTGTGAAGGAAAGTGGGGACTATACACGATAACAAAGAGGTGGTGTGGGGAATGGGAAAGCAAGACGGTGTGAAGGAAAGTGGGGACTATACACGATAACTGGAAGAAATGGGTTAGATGATGGTGTGAAGGAAAGTGGGGACTATACACGATAGCCAAAGAGTTGGTGTGACTGGAATCTAGTGCGAGACTGTACTGCGATAACAAAGAGTTGGTGTGAAGGAAAGTGGGTAGCTGATCTAGTCTGATCAAGTCTGTAAAAGTATCTGTCTGCTGATCGTTCTGCCGAAAAGGGTGGCTCTGGAAGCTGCTGATAGTGCAAAGTTGATGCCTGTCTGCTGATCTTCTGTAGTGCTGTTGAGTGTCTGTGCTGCTGATTCTGGATGTGCCAACGTGTGCCTGTCTGCTGATTTCTGTATCTGTCTGCGATTCTGTATCTGGCTGATTTCTGTACTGTCTGTATCTGTCTGCAGATTCTGTCCTGTCTGCTGATTCTGTATCTGTCTGCTGATTCTGTCTGTTTCTGATATTCTGTATCTGCATGTTCTTGTCTCTGTTGCTGATTTCTGTATCTGTCTGCATGTTCTTGTCCTGTTTGCTGATTTCTGTATCTGTCTGCATGTTTTTGTCCTGTTTGCTGATTTCTGTATCTGTCTGCATGTTCTGGTCCTGTTTGCTGATTTTTGTATCTGTTTGCATGTTCTTGTCCTGTTTGCTGCTTTCTGTATCTGCATGTTTTTGTCCTGTTTGCTGATTTCTGTACCTGTCTGCATGTTCTTGTCCTGTTAGCTGATTTCTGTATCTGTTTGCATGTTCTCGTCCTCTCTGCTGATTTCTGTATCTGTCTGCGTATTCTTGTCTTGTGTACTGATTTCTGTATGTCTGTATTTGTCTGCATGTTCTGGTCCTGTGTGCTGATTTCTGTATCTGCCTGCATGTTCTGGTCCTGTTTGCTGATGTCTGTATCTGTCTGCTGATTTCTGTATCTGTCTGCATGTTCTGGTCCTGTTTGCTGATGTCTGTATCTGTCTGCTGATGTCTGTATCTGTCTGTATGTTCTTGTCATGTCTCCTAAACAGCTTGCTTCTTTGTTCCTTCCTGGCCCCTTTGTGTCAAAACACACAAGGTTAAAGGGAACGCCTTTGTGTATTTTATTCTTAAGTTATTATTGTATAGTACCGTACACAACAGTGCTGCTTTGTAGTGTTAACGAGAAAGGCATTCCTTTTAATATGTTGTATGTTTTGATTTAGTTTTCTTTCTTTTTTTGTCAACACTCTAGTAGTCGTCTTTGTTTCAGAATTATTTTGAAGTAGTAGTTGTCGTTTTGTTGTTGTTCGTTTTTTGGGGGAGAGGTGGTCGTGTGGGGTCTGTTGTTTTGTAAACAGTGTGTTTTGTTTTAAACAGCAAACCACACTATCTCTGTCTAGTGCAAGGTTTTCGCTTGGATTTTCTGTTGTTGTTTTGTTTGTTTTTTGTTGTTGTTTTTTGCTAGGATATTTTACAAATGTGTTTGTCCTCACAGACGAATCACGATTCGTTCATCTCCTTTGGAAAGTGGGAAGATGCCAAGTGAAGGCAGTCTTCTCCAGTCGTGGTTTGTCAAAAAGTGCCGACCTTTCTTCAACAGTCACAAAGAGATCAATAGGAAAGATGACAATGAGGCTGACAGGGTTTTAAAGTCCGTTACTTACTCCACAGTCTGTTCACTGACTGTGTTCAACGGGCCTTCATTATTCCCCGTTTCTCCATCTGTACAACGTTGCATGTTCATTTACAGCACTTGTCATGAACAGATTCTCTTGTCACTAAATTGTGATTACTCATAGTAAATTTTCATTTTTCTGTTTAGTGTTGGGTTTTGTTAGTGGTGTTTATAATTTCCCGAATGTAACTTTTTTTTAAATTTCAGCACATTTTCATTTTTCAATCCAGCGGATGTAAGGGCCTGGAGGTGTGAAAGGTGTGCATAGAATGACCATTTACAGCACTTGTGAATTCTGTTTTCAGTCAATTGTGTATGCTAAACAATCTATAAAATTGCTTTTGAGATGTGGACAGTCCCGTTCTCGGTAAAGTGTCCGTACGAAATTACTGTGAAAGTGGTTTTGAGAAGTAGTGCTGTGATGTTTGAGTTAGCATGTGGCGTTTTTCCGTGAGACTGCACACTTTTCATGACGTGTCTAATGACTTGATAGCAAGGTTATTGCATGTATAATGACTGTACACTGTTACACTGGGGTTTCATTCTTTACCAATCGGCCGTGTATCCAGATCTAAGAAAAACAATTTTCTTTAAATTTTGGTTGGCTGGTTTGTTGATTTGTTTATGTGTGTGTGTGTGGGGGGGGGGGGGGGGGGGGAAGAGACATTGGACGTGCTAAGTAATACGCATGTTGGTCAGCTTGTATGTGCGTGTCTCTCTCTGTTTGCAAATGCCTGTATGTGCGTGTCTCTCTCTGTCTGTGTGAATGCCTATCTGTTTGCAAATGCCTGTGTGTGCGTGTCTCTCTCTGTCTGTGTGCCTGCCTATCTGTCTGTTTGCAAATGCTTGTGTGTGTGTGTGTGTGTGTGTGTCTCTCTCTCTCTCTCTCTCTCTCTCTCTCTCTCTCTCTCTCTCTCTCTCTCTCTCTCTCTCTGTGTCTGTGTGCCTGCCAATCCGTCTGCAAATGAATGTCAGACGGGGTCGATGCACGTGTCACCGACAGCGCTGTAACAGCAATGAAAGGACCGCTGACAGCGCTGTAACAACAATGAAAGGACCGCTGACAGTGCTGTAACAACAATGAAAGGACCGCTGACAGCGCTGTAACAACAATGAAAGGACCGATGACAGCGCTGTAACAGCAATGAAAGGACCGCTGACAACGCTGTAACAGCAATGAAAGGACCGCCGACAGTGCTGTAACAACAATGAAAGGACCGCTGACAGTGCTGTAACAGCAATGAAAGGACCGCTGACAGCGCTGTAACAATAAAAAGGACCGATAACAGCGCTGTAACAGCAATAGAAAGGACCGCTGACAGCGCTGTAACAGCAATAAAAAGGACCGCTGACAGCGCTGTAACAGCAATAAAAAGGACCGCTGACAGTGCTGTAACAGCAATAAAAAGGACCGCTGACAGTGCTGTAACAGCAATAAAAAGGACCGCTGACAGCGCTGTAACAGCAATAAAAAGGACCGCTGACAGTGCTGTAACAGCAATAAAAAGGACCGCTGACAGCGCTGTAACAGCAATAAAAAGGACCGCTGACAGCGCTGTAACAGCAATAAAAAGGACCGCTGACAGCGCTGTAACAGCAATAAAAAGGACCGCTGACAGCGCTGTAACAGCAATAAAAAGGACCGCTGACAGCGCAGTAACAGCAATAAAAAGGACCGCTGACAGCGCTGTAACAGCAATAAAAAGGACCGCTGACAGCGCAGTAACAGCAATAAAAAGGACCGCTGACAGCGCAGTAACAGCAATAAAAAGGACCGCTGACAGCGCAGTAACAGCAATAAAAAGGACCGCTGACAGTGCTGTAACAGCAATAAAAAGGACCGCTGACAGTGCTGTAACAGCAATAAAAAGGACCGCTGACAGCGCTGTAACAGCAATAAAAAGGACCGCTGACAGTGCTGTAACAGCAATAAAAAGGACCGCTGACAGTGCTGTAACAGCAATGAAAGGACCCGGCCTTTCTCACAGCACGGTCTGTCGAAGACGGCTGGCCTTTTTTCCACAGGTAGAAAAAGGTCAAAAGAAAAGCGTAGTTACATTGAAGGAGTTTACTTTAAAAATAAAAAATAATTCTTAATTTAGAATCCAAGTTTCGTCCGTAACAGTTAGCGGGACTGACTGTGTGAAAGACCGTGACGTGTCACTGGCCTAACGCCTGGGTAGCGGCCTCCTTGGTGCTGTTCCTCTGGTGAGCACGGCACTAAGGGGTGGTGCGTGCATCACACGAGCTGGGACACTGGGCGGTGTTTTGTGCAGCCACAATCCCACTAATCGTCACTGACGAAAGCCGATCTGTAAATTCAAAATCGTAATATATGTGCATTTAAAGAATGTGTAAGCATTTAGGGCCTGCCGAGTTGGGCGCTCTCAGTATCCATTATTATTATAATACAGGCGTATTTTTAAGCCAACTCCTTGAATTTAAGATTCGGTTTCCACCTGCTCTACTTGCTGGACACAACGCTGAGAATTTCTCGTTCCGCCATAACTTCTGTTTATTCATCATCAAAACAAGTCACAGCAACGTGAACACAACACAAAATAATGGAATATTAAAGAAACGGTACGCATTTCATGAAACACAAAAAGATCATAATGTACAGCTGGTACAGAACACAGAATATGAACAGCCTGTCACAGAAATAATAACGTAGGCCCGCAGCTGGTGC
Organism: Alviniconcha marisindica; assembly: GCA_018857735.1. Taxonomy (NCBI): domain Eukaryota; kingdom Metazoa; phylum Mollusca; class Gastropoda; family Provannidae; genus Alviniconcha; species Alviniconcha marisindica. Next base: position 13,134 of record JABMCL010002458.1, read on the forward strand.
AACGGAACATGGAAATACGTGTCCACATTATCTGCCATCAAACATTAACATGCACAGCTATCAGTCCGCAGTGGGACAGAAGCGGAGTAATGCAATGTACAACGCAAAGCCGTGGAACACAATCGTGGACCGCACACGCCTGGTACACGGGTAATCAATAACTTACCTCATGGGACACGGGAATATGTGCAACTTGCCCCATGGAACACAGGAACATGTGCAACTTATGTCATGGGACACAGGAATATGCGCAAGTTGTGCCATGGGACACTGGAATATATGCTACTCATGTCATGGGACACAGGAATATGTGCTACTCACGTCATGGGACACTGGAATATGTGCTAATCATGCCAAGGAAGACAGAAATAATTAGGTGCAAATTATGCCATGGGACACAGGAATGTGTGCAGCTTATGCCATTTATCTCTGTGTCACGTGACAGGGAACAGCTGTCGCTGTACAGTATCACTGATATCAACACGGCCTTTACACTTTCCTATGCCATGGCAAGAGTACAATTCGGTGCCAGTTTGTGGGAGAGAATAAATAATGTTGAACTCTCTCTCTCTCTCTCTCTCTCTCTCTCTCCTCTCTCTCTCTCTCTCTCTCTCTCTTCTTCATGCCTATATGTATATATATAAATAATACCTGTAATTTGATATCTGTTCATCAGTAGCTTAGCAAGGACTAGTTGTTAGACAGTTTTCTGAATGAACCTAAACTACAATCCTTGTAAAATAAAGTTTTCGAGTTCGAGTTCTCTCTCTCTCTCTCTCTCTCTCTCTCTCTCTCTTCTCTCTCTCTCTCTCTCACACACACACACACACACACACACACACACACACACACACATGTATCGACAGACACGTAAGGCTCACACCCAATGTCCCATTTCTGTTCATTCCCATGGTAGGAATCGTGTATCGAGCCTAGCGCGAAGAGATACAACTATTAGTTCTGATTTCAGGCTGGCTGTCTGGGCTGCACCAGCTCATCAGGCAAAGCAGTCTTAGGTGCCTTTCTTGGCACTCAAAACCGCCAAGGTGAAAAAGACAAGGTCTAGTCAGAAAAACCGTTTAGGTAAAAAAGACCGTCTAGTAAAAGAAATTATTTAAAAAAACACCAAAAAAACACACAATAAAAACAACAACTACAAAACCCGCCAATGCGAAAAAAGACCAAGGACTAGTCAAAAGAACCGTCAGTGTGAAAAAGACCAAGGGTCTTGTGAAAAGAACCGTCAAGGGGAAAAAGACCAAGGTCTTGTGAAAAGAACCGTCAAGGGGAAAAAGACCAGGGTCTTGTGAAAAGAACCGTCAAAAAAAAGGGGCTTGTGAAAAGAACCGTCAAGGGGAAAAAGACCAAGGTCTTGTGAAAAGAACCGTCAAGGGGAAAAAGACCAAGGTCTTGTGAAAAGAACCGTCAAGGGGAAAAAGACCAAGGTCTAGTGAAAAGAACCGTCAAGGGGAAAAAGACCAGGGTCTAGTCAGAAGAACCGTCAAGGGGAAAAAGACCAGGGTCTAGTCAGAAGAACCGTCAAGGGGAAAAAGACCAGGGTCTAGTCAGAAGAACCGTCAAGGGGAAAAAGACCAGGGTCTAGTCAGAAGAACCGAGGAAGGGGCACAAGCCCAGCACTGCTCACTGTAAGGTTTGCCTCTTTGTACACTAACGTACCCCCCCTACCCCCTCGCCCCCCACCTGCTGTGTGCTCAGCTACACTGCCTGTACCCGTCCAGTCTCTACACACCAAGGTACCCCCCACCCCACCCCCCCACCCCACCCCACCCAGCACCTGTGTGCTCAGCTACACTGCCTGTACCCGTCCAGTCTCTACACACCAAGGTACCCCCCACCCCACCCCACCCAGCCACTCGTTGTGTGCTCAGCTACACTGCCTGTACCCGTCCAGTCTCTACACACCGAAATACATCCTCAGACACACAGGCTTTCTTTGGTTTGGTTTTCAATTGCTCTTCTTCTTTTTTCTTCTCTTTTTTTTTTTTGGGGGGGGGGGGGGGGGGGGCAAACTCCAGGACTTTCAAGAGCCTCGTTTGAAGGACCTAGAGCTGTTTTGATGAGCAAAACAATAGTTTTGAGAGGAAGGTAACACTGTGTACACAGGCCTGGGGACCGAGGCAGGACAGGGACAGCAGTGACAGGGACAGCAGTGACGGGGACAGCAGTGACAGGGACTGCAGGGACAGCAGGGACAGGGACAGCAGTGACAGTGACTGCAGTGACGGGGATAGCAGTGACAGGGACAGCAGTGACAGGGACAGCAGTGACAGGGACAGCAGTGACGGGGACAGCAGTGACGGGGACAGCAGTGACAGGGACAGCAGTGACGGGGACAGCAGTGACAGGGACAGCAGTGACGGGGACAGCAGTGACAGGGACAACAGCGAGAAGTCAGAAACCTTTCCATCTTCAGTGGTCAGACGGGCGCCAGAAAGAACCCGATGGGCGAGAGGCACAGAGCTGTCGTCACTCTCCACCAGTACTGGTGTCACGATCAGTACTGGTGTCACTCTCCACCAGTACTGGTGTCACGATCAGTACTGTCGTCACTCTCCACCAGTACTGGTGTCACGATCAGTACTGGTGTCACGACCAGTACTGCCATCACTCTCCACCAGCACTGGTGTCACGACCAGTACTGGTGTCACGACCAGTACTGTCGTCACTCTCCACCAGTACTGGTGTCACGATCAGTACTGGTGTCACGACCAGTACTGCCATCACTCTCCACCAGTACTGGTGTCACGACCAGTACTGCCATCACTCTCCACCAGTACTGGTGTCACGATCAGTACTGGTGTCACGACCAGTACTGCCATCACTCTCCACCAGTACTGGTGTCACGATCAGTACTGCCGTCACTCTCCACCAGTACTGGTGTCACGCTCAGTACTGCCATCACTCTCCACCAGTACTGGTGTCACGATCAGTACTGGTGTCACGACCAGTACTGCCATCACTCTCCACCAGTACTGGTGTCACGATCAGTACTGGTGTCACGACCAGTACTGCCATCACTCTCTACCAACACTGGTGTCACGACCAGTACTGCCATCACTCTCCACCAGTACTGGTGTCACGACCAGTACTGCCATCACTCTCCACCAGTACTGGTGTCACGATCAGCACTGCCATCTCTCTCCACCAGTACTGGTGTCACGATCAGTACTGCCACCACTCTCCACCAATACTGGTGTCACGACCAGTACTGCCATCACTCTCCACCAGTACTGGTGTCACGATCAGTACTGCCATCTCTCTCCACCAGTACTGGTGTCACGATCAGTACTGGTGTCACGACCAGTACTGCCATCACTCTCCACCAGTACTGGTGTCACGATCAGTACTGGTGTCACGACCAGTACTTCCATCACTCTCCACCAATACTGGTGTCACGACCAGTACTGCCATCACTCTCCACCAGTACTGGTGTCACGACCAGTACTGCCATCACTCTCCACCAGTCACAACCAGTACTGCCATCTCTCTCCACCAATACTGGTGTCACGATCAGTACTGGTGTCACGACCAGTACTGCCATCACTCTCCACCAGTACTGGTGTCACGATCAGTACTGGTGTCACGACCAGTACTTCCATCACTCTCCACCAATACTGGTGTCACGACCAGTACTGCCATCACTCTCCACCAGTACTGGTGTCACGACCAGTACTGCCATCACTCTCCACCAGTCACAACCAGTACTGCCATCACTCTCCACCAATACTGGTGTCACGATCAGTACTGGTGTCACGACCAGTACTGCCATCACTCTCCACCAATACTGGTGTCACGATCAGTACTGTCAAGACACTACAGAGGATCACTACAGTACTGTCGAGACATTATATTATCACAATGGTTACGGTCAAAACACTTTGCCTTCTTCACTTGGTGCATTAACAAAGTACAGAAACACAGTTCACGCCTCCTACAGTTCACGCGTTAAGATCCTAGTGTTGGATACCTGCTCTGTCACAAAATCAAGCTTACCTCCACAAGTTTACAATTTCAAACAAAGTCGGTGAAACAGGAAGCGGAAGTGGGAGGCGGGAAAAAGAAAGAAAGGTAAGAAAGAAAGATGGCAGGCTAAACACGCTGAAAGAGGCAGAAAATGGGGTTAACGTCAGCAGACAATTCAAAATCGCTGCATTAGTTGTTTTGCTGCTGTTGTTTTTCAAACTGTTGTGCAGTACAGCCTCTGTAGCCGTAGGAACTGTACTCCGGGAGTCGGGTTCTGGTCCACAGCTGATGTTGCCCCACCGCAAACACAACCAGGGTAGACAACTTCAGCCAGAAAGCGACTGCACGTGGTCACGAGTTCTGCCCCATCAAACAGCTCAACCTGAGGCCTTTCTTGGTTTCTTGCGGGGTTTGGGTTTTTGTTGCGTGTGTGTGTGTGTGTGTGTTCATGGGTGTTTTTTCCCCCTTTTCTTTTCTTCCGCCCCCAACCCCCACCCCCCAAAACTGTCTTCTACCTATATCCGAACACTAAATAAAAGTACTCAGATTTGCTATGTATCGGCAATGGACAAAAAAGCGAAAAGTACACTGTACATCTTTAATAGGAGGATGAATGCTTGCATTTCCAGCTTTAAATCTTACGTACAGGGCAATCTAGATGAAAACGCAGCTTTAAGCTATCAGACTCAATCTCCTGTGCTTTAACTGTCATAAGCGCTGGTAGTCTATTTTACGCTGCCTTCCTACACATCTGGAGATGCAATAGGACTGCCGTGGATCTACACATCTGGAGATGCAATAGGACTGCCGAGGATCTACACATCTGGAGATGCAATAGGACTGCCGTGGATCTACACAACTGCTGATGAAATAGGACTGCCGTGGATCTACACATCTCAAAATGCAATAGGACTGCCGTGGATCTACAAATCTCAAAATGCAATAGGACTGCCGAGGATCTACACATCTCAAAATGCAATAGTACTGCCGAGGATCTACACATCTCAAAATGCAATAGTACTGCCGAGGATCTACACATCTCAAAATGCAATAGGACTGCCGAGGATCTACACATCTCAAAATGCAATAGGACTGCCGAGGATCTACACATTTGCTGATGAAAACTGCAATAGGACTGCCCGGTCAAGTTTAGTTGCATTATGGGTATTTTCAGAAGCGTATACGTTTAAAAACTGCAGCCCATGCTGATTAATTTGGTATTTAAAAGCAGACTGTTGTAAAGTAATTATTGAAGTTGTGACTATTTGAAGTTTCTAAGTGTTATGGCAACCATTACAGAAAAACAGCCCTGAAAGATTTTCTGTCATTCTGCGTATTTTCCTTGGCAACAGGGGTTTAGACTTAGCTAAACTTGCAGACTATGTTCAACATGCTGGGGTTCTGTCGGGGTAGAATACATTTTATTCAGCCAAACGTCAGTCATTCCACAGAGTGACATAATGTTAGCACTCTTTACTCCAGGGTTGGAGCATTTCATTCTGAACTAAAGTTTTAACAAGGAACTAGTATAGCTACTTGATAAGCTAAGGCCTGAAGAATGTAATTCTGTGAGGTGAAAAAAGTAAAATCGCACCCCCCCCCCCCCCCCCCCAGCGGTACTTCCGTTCCTATGGCTGATGGACAGCTGCAACGCAACACTGGTTTTGTGGGAGACGGTCACCTATGTGCTTGTGTGTGAGAGAGTAGGGGGCAGCCAAGATATCATTAAATCATTCAGCCAATCACAGATCAAAAACTCATTCAAGCAGACAACGACAAATCATTCAGCCAATCACAGTTACAGTCAGATTAGTTAGCTACTTCGATACTGCTGTTTTTACACCCAGTGAACTGACAAGGTCATACTGGGGTGTAAACAAATCAGCTGACAAGGTCATACTGGGGTGTAAACAAATCAGCTGACAAGGTCACACTGGGGTGTACAAAAAGCAGCTGACAAGGTCACACTGGGGTGTACAAAAAGCAGCTGACAAGGTCATACTGGGGTGTACAAAAAGCAGCTGACAAGGTCATACTGGTGTGTACAAAAAGCAGCTGACAAGGTCATACTGGGGTGTAAACAAATCAGCTGACAAGGTCTGTTCACTCATAATGCATGACAATCACTTTAGTTTGGAGGACTGGAAACAGAGCTGAAGAAACCAGGAAAGAAGGACCCACCAAGCGGAGTGGCTGTACAACTTGTAGGCAGCAAGCCAAGCACACTGCATAGAGAGGCGTTTTCTGACCTACTTCAGGCCCAGGAGAGGGAACCTCGTTAGGTCACCACCCCCTGCACTACAGGGGACCCTCTACAGCACTCACACACACACACACACACACACACACACACACACACACACACACACACACACACACACATTCACACACACACACACTCACACACACACACATACATCATTCTGTTTCCATAGCCTCAATTTGAGCATTGTCTTGCAGTGCGGAATTCCCTGCAGATCCCTCAGCATCAGACGACTGATGTTCCATCACTGGCAGTCCGGGAAATGAATCATCAACGTTGTCATTCTGGTCCGACTTGTCTTTTGCATACGGCCTTCTGCAACCCTGAGACACAATGACAGCCGTAGACCTGGCATCGACAGTAGGGGCTGTCTTCCTTTCAACAGGGGCTGTCTTCCTTTCAACAGGGGCTGTCTTTCCCTGAACAAGGCTTGCCCCTCCTGGGACACTCAAGGTCAAGGGCGGATTGGTTTGTAAATGTTGGGTGGTGAGGACACGTTTGTCCTGAGGAACATAGAGCGATTGCTTCGCGGGTGTCAGTGTGGGTGACCGCTTATCCCGCTCACCACCCGTAACGCCGCCGGTCATTTCACGGACTGCAGTTCCCACACGGGAATCCCAATCACAAGCACCAGGCTTACTTTCACTGCCGGCAACCGCCCGCCCTTCGCTCACGTCAGGCTTCTTCTCCTCGCTGGCTTCCGTCACGACGCCACTCTCCGCCAGTCGCCCCGGGCCCACGGAATGCTTGTCCGTGCCACCCACATCCAGGACTGCTTGCCGGCTGCGTCTTGCTCCCTTTGGCTCGCTGTTGTTTCCTTGACGTCGGCTTCGACTGACCTTGCCGAGACTGAGACTGACCTTGCCGAGACTGAGACTGACCTTGCCGAGACTGAGACTGACCTTGCCGAGACTGAGAGCTTCCTGCTTTGCGCTGCTTCTCGCTGGTGGCGACATCCTTGCTGCGGTCGGCTTTCCCCAGGGCGGGGCCAGCTGGCGGGGAAGCCGAGCCCCAAACGGGCCACTGGGCCCCCGAGTCCCCGTCAGCTTTGCTCTCCGTCTTCCTCGGCTTCAGAGACAGGTCCCTGGGCTCGTCCCAGTCGCCATCCGCATCGAAGCCTCGCCGCCGGTCCTGCACCCTCTCCCGGGTCACGTGATTGGACAGCGGCGGCAATCCGTCCGTCTCCATGGCAACGCCAACGCCCACCCCTCCCGCCATCAGGCAGCTGCGCATTTGCTGCTCGAAGGTGAGCGGCACTGACTTCAGACTGTGTTTGGCTGGGTTCTGATTGGCTGGGTTCTGATTGGCTGGGTTCTGATTGGCCAGCTTCACGGAGTTGCTGGACGACTGCTGCAGCGCCAGCAAGGCGTCGGCCGTGACGTGGCGCAGTTCCACGGACCCCACTGGACGCCCGTCTGCAGAGCCGGCGTGGAAGGAGGCCGACCGGACGACCAGCAGGGGGCGGGTGTGCTGGCTGTGAGCGGCGGACGGGGTTGCCGTCGACAGCAGCGCCGCCTGCCCCATGCCGCTGATGGCAGGGGAGGTCACCACGCTGGAGGTGGGGGTGGGAAGGGGAGTCACTCGGGCCGTGCCCAGCACGGGGGGGTGGCGCGGGCCCCCCGTAGGGCTGGAACCGGCACCGGCGCTGGTGCCGGCAGCCGCCGTCAAGCCGAGGGGGAGCACTCCTGCCAGTCCCGGCTCGCTGATCCCCTCCGGGTGGGCGCAGCCTCCGTTGTGCTTCTCCGTCACGGCCTTCATCATCAGGCTGCGCATCAGCACGGCTCGGGCCACCCTCTCCGGGCTGCCCGCCTTCCGGGCCTCCGCCGGGTTCGAGTCGTTCGTCGGGGACTCGCCCGCACCGGCCGCCAGCCGTTCCTCAGCACCGGGCGAGTCTCTCTTCGCGCTCGTCGACACTCGGGCTAAATTCATGGGCACGAGCGTGCTGCCCTCAGAATCCCTCGCGACAGCGGTCGCAGACAGCCCGGCACTCTGGCCCGACGCGCCGCCGGCAGACAGTTTCTCCTCCTCCCTGGACCGGCCGGGACTGGTGTCCGTGGCAACGGGGCCGGAGTGGGACTGCGAACTCCTCCTGACCGACCCTGCGGACCTGCCGGAAACGGCGGGCAGACCGGACGTCATCTTGATGATTCGCCCCGGCAGCTGGTGCACGGCCTTGCTGACGGCCGCTGACGGGGCGGCGTGAGTCACCGGTGACGACCTCGCCCCTTTCCTCGGCGACTGCGGGGTCGGGTTCTTTGCCGGCAGCGAGCTGCTCTGTAAGATGGGCGGCGCCGAGGAGGAGGGAGCCGAGGGCTGACCTTGACCCGGGCCTCTGGCAGCTGCCATCTTCTGAATCTGGGCGGCCATCTGGGCCGACAGGGCGCGGCCCAGCTCCTGTATCGAGGGACGCGGAGACCCGGCGCTGTCGTCCGAGATCATGATCTGCAGCAAGACAAAGTGGCTCTCAATGGCTGGAATCATGATCTGCAGCAAGACAAAGTGGCTCTCAATGGCTGGAATCATGATCTGCAGCAAGACAAAGTGGCTCTCAATGGCTGGAATCATGATCTGCAGCAAGACAAAGTGGCTCTCAATGGCTGGAATCATGATCTGCAGCAGACAAAGTGGCTCTCAATGGCTGGAATCATGATCTGCAGCAAGACAAAGTGGCTCTCAATGGCTGGAATCGTGATCTGCAGCAAGACAGACAAAGTGGCTCTCAATGGCTGGAATCATGATCTGCAGCAAGACAGACAAAGTGGCTCTCAATGGCTGGAATCGTGATCTGCAGCAAGACAGACAAAGTGGCTCTCAATGGCTGGAATCGTGATCTGCAGCAAGACAGACAAAGTGGCTCTCAATGGCTGGAATCATGATCTGCAGCAAGACAGACAAAGTGGCTCTCAATGGCTGGAATCATGATCTGCAGCAAGACAAGGACCCAAAAAAGTGGCTCTCAATGGCTGGAATCATGATCTGCAGCAAGCAAGACAAAGTGGCTCTCAATGGCTGGAATCGTGATCTGCAGCAAGACAGACAAAGTGGCTCTCAATGGCTGGAATCATGATCTGCAGCAAGACAGACAAAGTGGCTCTCAATGGCTGGAATCATGATCTGCAGCAAGACAGACAAAGTGGCTCTCAATGGCTGGAATCATGATCTGCAGCAAGACAAAGTGGCTCTCAATGGCTGGAATCATGAACTGCAGCAAGACAGACAAAGTGGCTCTCAATGGCTGGAATCATGATCTGCAGCAAGACAAAGTGGCTCTCAATGGCTGGAATCGTGATCTGCAGCAAGACAGACAAAGTGGCTCTCAATGGCTGGAATCATGATCTGCAGCAAGACAAAGTGGCTCTCAATGGCTGGAATCATGATCTGCAGCAAGACAAAGTGGCTCTCAATGGTTGGAATCATGAACTGCAGCAAGACAGACAAAATGGCTCTCAATGGCTGGAATCATGATCTGCAGCAAGACAGACAAAATGGCTCCCAATGGTTGGAATCATGAACTGCAGCAAGACAAAGTGGCTCTCAATGGCTGACAGTTTGCAAGGCCATGTGAACAAAAACAAATTCATCAATTGTTGTCGCTGTGGTGTTCCCCAGCTCAACACTCACATGCCTCTCTACAGTCACTGACATTAGTGACAGCTATACAGTCACTGACATTAGTGACAGCTTACAGTCACTGACATTAGTGACAGCTATACAGTCACTGCCATTAGTGACAGCTTACAGTCACTGACATTAGTGACAGCTTACAGTCACTGCATTAGTGACAGCTGTACAGTCACTGACATTAGTGACAGCTTACAGTCACTGCATTAGTGACAGCTATACAGTCACTGGACATTAGTGACAGCTTACAGTCACTGACATTAGTGACAGCTTACAGTCACTGCATTAGTGACAGCTATACAGTCACTGCATTAGTGACAGCTATACAGTCACTGGCATTAGTGACAGCTGTACAGTCACTGCATTAGTGACAGCTACAGTCACTGGCATTAGTGACAGCTTACAGTCACTGCATTAGTGACAGCTTACAGTCACTGGCATTAGTGACAGCTATACAGTCACTGCATTAGTGACAGCTTACAGTCACTGGCATTAGTGACAGCTATACAGTCACTGGCATTAGTGACAGCTATACAGTCACTGGCATTAGTGACAGCTGTACAGTCACTGCATTAGTGACAGCTGTACAGTCACTGGCATTAGTGACAGCTGTACAGTCACTGCATTAGTGACAGCTGTACAGTCACTGGCATTAGTGACAGCTGTACAGTCACTGGCATTAGTGACAGCTGTACAGTCACTGGCATTAGTGACAGCTGTACAGTCACTGCATTAGTGACAGCTGTACAGTCACTGGCATTAGTGACAGCTGTACAGTCACTGGCATTAGTGACAGCTGTACAGTCACTGGCATTAGTGACAGCTGTACAGTCACTGGCATTAGTGACAGCTGTACAGTCACTGGCATTAGTGACAGCTGTACAGTCACTGGCATTAGTGACAGCTGTACAGTCACTGGCATTAGTGACAGCTGTACAGTCACTGGCATTAGTGACAGCTGTACAGTCACTGGCATTAGTGACAGCTGTACAGTCACTGGCATTAGTGACAGCTGTACAGTCACTGGCATTAGTGACAGCTGTACAGTCACTGGCATTAGTGACAGCTGTACAGTCACTGGCATTAGTGACAGCTGTACAGTCACTGGCATTAGTGACAGCTGTACAGTCACTGGCATTAGTGACAGCTGTACAGTCACTGGCCATTAGTGACAGCTGTACAGTCACTGGCATTAGTGACAGCTGTACAGTCACTGGCATTAGTGACAGCTGTACAGTCACTGGCATTAGTGACAGCTGTACAGTCACTGGCATTAGTGACAGCTGTACAGATCACTGGCATTAGTGACAGCTGTACAGTCACTGGCATTAGTGACAGCTGTACAGTCACTGGCATTAGTGACAGCTGTACAGTCACTGGCATTAGTGACAGCTGTACAGTCACTGGCATTAGTGACAGCTGTACAGTCACTGGCATTAGTGACAGCTGTACAGTCACTGGCATTAGTGACAGCTGTACAGTCACTGGCATTAGTGACAGCTGTACAGTCACTGGCATTAGTGACAGCTGTACAGTCACTGGCATTAGTGACAGCTGTACAGTCACTGGCATTAGTGACAGCTGTACAGTCACTGGCATTAGTGACAGCTGTACAGTCACTGGCATTAGTGACAGCTGTACAGTCACTGGCATTAGTGACAGCTGTACAGTCACTGGCATTAGTGACAGCTGTACAGTCACTGGCATTAGTGACAGCTGTACAGTCACTGGCATTAGTGACAGCTGTACAGTCACTGGCATTAGTGACAGCTGTACAGTCACTGGCATTAGTGACAGCTGTACAGTCACTGGCATTAGTGACAGCTGTACAGTCACTGGCATTAGTGACAGCTGTACAGTCACTGGCATTAGTGACAGCTGTACAGTCACTGGCATTAGTGACAGCTGTACAGTCACTGGCATTAGTGACAGCTGTACAGTCACTGGCATTAGTGACAGCTGTACAGTCACTGGCATTAGTGACAGCTGTACAGTCACTGGCATTAGTGACAGCTGTACAGTCACTGGCATTAGTGACAGCTGTACAGTCACTGGCATTAGTGACAGCTGTACAGTCACTGGCATTAGTGACAGCTGTACAGTCACTGGCATTAGTGACAGCTGTACAGTCACTGGCATTAGTGACAGCTGTACAGTCACTGGCATTAGTGACAGCTGTACAGTCACTGGCATTAGTGACAGCTGTACAGTCACTGGCATTAGTGACAGCTGTACAGTCACTGGCATTAGTGACAGCTGTACAGTCACTGGCATTAGTGACAGCTGTACAGTCACTGGCATTAGTGACAGCTGTACAGTCACTGGCATTCAGTGACAGACTGTATAGTACACTGCAGTCAGCATTAGTGACAGCTGTACAGTCACTGGCATTAGTGACAGCTGTACAGTCACTGGCATTAGTGACAGCTGTACAGTCACTGGCATTAGTGACAGCTGTACAGTCACTGGCATTAGTGACAGCTGTACAGTCACTGGCATTAGTGACAGCTGTACAGTCACTGGCATTAGTGACAGCTGTACAGTCACTGGCATTAGTGACAGCTGTACAGTCACTGGCATTAGTGACAGCTGTACAGTCACTGGCATTAGTGACAGCTGTACAGTCACTGGCATTAGTGACAGCTGTACAGTCACTGGCATTAGTGACAGCTGTACAGTCACGGCATTAGTGACAGCGTACAGTCACTGGCATTAGTGACAAGCTGTACAGTCACTGGCATTAGTGACAGCTTAAGTCAATGGCATTGTGACAGCTATTAGCAGTACGGCATTAGTGACCAGGCTGTATCTCCATGTCACGGATTGTGACAAGCTGTACAGCACGGCATTAGTACACTTACAGACTGGCATGTATCGTATCAGCAGACACTCATTAGGTGACACAGCTATAGTCACGCATTAGTGCACTTACAGTCACTGCCATAAGTGACAGACGTAGTCACGCACATTAGGGGACAGAGCAGTGAGATAGCAGTCACCATCCATAAGCGTGACAGGCATACAGTCACAGCACATCTCACAAAGCGTGCACAGACTGATCAGCAGCACCACTCTCACAAAGCGGGCACAGAGCAGTGAGATCAGCAGCACCACTCTACAGCACCGGACATAGCCCTGACAACGGCACAGTCAGTGAGATCAGCAGCACCACTCTCACAAAGGGGCACAGATGTCAGTGGATCAGCATTACCACCTCACAAAGCGGCATTAACATTGGTCATGTAGCATTAATTCCATTCAGTGTGCTTCAAGCCAAAGCAGGCCAGCAGCAAATATCAGTACCCCTCACAAAGGTGGCGCCAGATATTAGTGAAAGTCGCAGCATGCACTCACCTCCAGGAAAGCCAGGGCACAGACAGCCGAGATGCATTCAGCACCAGCTACTACACCAAAGACCGGGCACAAATGCTAGTGAGATCACTAACACCACCTCACAAAGCGGGCACAGACAGTGAGATCAGCAGCACCACTCTCACAAAGCTGTGTGCAACAAATTACTAGATCAGCACACACTCTACACCAAAGCGCCACCTCTAGGACAGGATATCATGTAGACAACTACTACCATAACGGGCCAAATGTTACAGTAGGACAGCAGCACCACTCTCACAAAGCGGGCACAGATGCTAGTGAGATCAGCAGCACCACCTCTCACGACAAGCGGGCACAGATTAGTGCAATCAAGCAGCACCACTCACAAAGCGGGCACAGATGTACATGAGATCAGCATGTACCACATCTCAAAAGCGTGACTAGACAAAAACATTAAGTTGGTGCTGTAACATTAATTTGGTGCTTTAACAAAGCTCAGGCCAGCAGCAAATGATCTCCCCTGCACCAGCAAGGTGGCGCCAGGTATATTTAGCTAGCAAAGTCGCACACTGGCTTAACTGCACCTCCAGGACAACCAAACCCTACCTCCAGGACAACCAAATGCTACTTCCAGGACAACCAAATGCTACTTCCAGGACAACCAAATGCTACTTCCAGGACAACCAAATGCTACATGTAGGACAACTAAACACTACCTATAGGACATCCAAACATGACATGTAGAACAATCAAACCCTACCTCTAGGACAGCCAAACGCTGCATGTAGAACAACTAAACATTACCTCTAGGACAGACAAACATGACATGTAGGACAACCAAACCCTACCTCTAGGACAGCCAAACTATACATGTAGGACAACTAAACATACCTAACGGACAGCCAAATGTTACATGTAGGACAACTAAACACTATTTCTGGGGCAGCCAAATGCTACATGTAGGACAACACCACCTCTACGACAGCCAACACTACATATAGGGCAACTAAACACTACCTATAGGACAGCCAAATGCTACATGTAGGACAATTAAACACCACCTCCAAAGAACAAAACTGTTCCCATAGAATCACCACCCTACCAAACATAAACCATATGCGCTAAACCTACCAAGACAGCCATAAACAGAGGCTAAACCCCTCAGAGACAGTCTAAACCCCCAGAGGTCTAAACCCCCAGAGGTCTAAACCTCCAGAGGTCTAAACCCCCAGAGGTCTAAACCTCCAGAGACAGTCTAAACCCCCAGAGGTCTAAACCTCCAGAGACAGTCTAAACCTCCAGAGACTGTCTAAACCTCCAGAGACGTCTAAACCCCAGAGTGTCTAAACCTCCAGAGACGTCTAAACCCCACACTGAGTGTCTAAACCTCCAGAGAAGTCTAAACCTGAGGTCTAAACCTCCAGAGACTGTCTAAACCTCCAGAGACTGTCTAAACCTCCAGAGACTGTCTAAACCTCCAGAGAGTCTAAACCTCCAGAGACTGTCTAAACCTCCAGAGACGTCTAAACCTCCAGAGACTGTCTAAACCTCCAGAGACTGTCTAAACCTCCAGAGACTGTCTAAACCTCCAGAGACGTCTAAACCTGTCTAAACCTCCAGAGACTGTCTAAACCTGTCTAAACCTCCAGGCAGTCTAAACCTCCAGAGACTGTCTAAACCTCCAGAGGTCTAAACCTCCAGAGACTGTCTAAACCTCCAGAGGCTGTCTAAACCTCCAGAGACTGTCTAAACCTCCAGAGACTGTCTAAACCTCCAGAAGCTGTCTAAACCTCCAGAGACTGTCTAAACCTCCAGAGCTGTCTAAACCTCCAGAAGCTGTCTAAACCTCCAGAGACTGTCTAAACCTCCAGAGACTGTCTAAACCTCCAGAGACTGTCTAAACCTCCAGAGGCTGTCTAAACCTCCAGAGCTGTCTAAACCTCCAGAGCTGTCTAAACCTCCAGAGCTGTCTAAACCTCCAGAAGCTGTCTAAACCTCCAGAAGCTGTCTAAACCTGAAACTGCTCTAAACCTCCAGAAGCTGTCTAAACCTCCAGGCTGTCTAAACCTCCGGAAGCTGTCTAAACCTCCAGAAGCTGTCTAAACCTCCAGAGGCTGTCTAAACCTCCAGAAGCTGTCTAAACCTCCAGAGACTGTCTAAACCTCCAGAGACTGTCTAAACCTGTCTAAACCTCCAGGACAGACAAAGCCTACCTCCAGAGGTACTGGTTGCTGACCAGAATCTGGAACCCTGCTGGTCTCCACCGGATCCCTCTCCACCACTTTCTCCTCCTCCACCCCCTCATCCAGCGCCCGCGCCAACAGACGTGCCACCGTCGTGTGACTGCGACCTTGAGCGGCCATGGCTGGCACCACACCAGCATAGTTGGCAATTTCTGGGTCAGCGCCTCGATTCAGCAGCAGCTCCACTGCAGCTCTCTGGTTGGTCTCAGCCGCATGGAACAGAACCGTGCGCCCACTCTTGCCATCCTGTTAGAAAACAGAAAGCACCAGTCACAAAACTTAAACAGCCAACACATCCATTCTAGCCATCTTCTTGGAGAAGCATTGGAAATCGGGTCTCAACTCTAAAGACTGTACATCCATTCTGAACATGTTTTCAAAAACAAAGCATTGATAATCAAATCTAAAGAGCTGTATGTACACTCATCCTTAGCATCTTGTTTCAAAACAAAGTATTTGTAATCTTACCTAAACAACTGTGTGTCCACTCATCTTTAACACTTGTTTCTAAACAAAGAATTGGTTCTTACCTAAACAACTGTGTGTCCACTCATCTTTACCACTTGTTTCTAAACAAAGAATTTGTAATCAAAAGTCCAAATATACTGTATCTGCAAGCTGTTTTCCAAACAACGCATTGGTAATGTAGTGAGTCTACCATTTTCTTTCTTTACAAAGCATGCTCTGACTCTAACATCTGTAACCAAAATCTAACAGTTGTTACTGCTCTGACATCTGTAACCACAATCTAACAGCTGTTACAGCTCTGACATCTGTAACCACAATTCAGCAGCCATTGCTGTTCTGACTGTCTTATGCAGCGGGAGGACTCACCATGATGTTGATGTCGGCGCCCTGGTCCAGGAGGCAAGCGACGATGTCCAGGTCATTATTCAGCACAGCAGTGTGCAAGGGAGCTAACCCTGGGATTGAAAAACAACAACAGTAGCCACATGATGCAACTTGAAACAATCAAATGTATCTCAATTGTAATTACACTGTGTAAAATTAGCTTTTACCATTTAGCAAGAATGCAGATCATGTTAATGTGCAATGAAGATATCCCTCCCCAAAGTGTTGAGAACAAGCTGCAATTTTTTAATAGACCTTGTTCCCCAAGTGCTCAAAAGCAAACATTTCTTACCACCAACCAAGGCAGTGTTTCGTGGCTTTTTGTGTGTGTTTTTTGTAACTTATGTTTCACCAATGATAAACAAAACCAATTCTGTCAATTATGTGTCTTTCATAATTATATTCAGTCCATTTTATGAACATGTTTTGCTGTCAAGTGCAACTGAATATGGCAAGGTATTCCCATCCCATGGCCATCACACACACACACACACACACACACACACACACATGTATGCAACATATGCACACACTCACAAACACATCTGCATGCACACACTCACAAACACACCTGCATGCACACACACACATAGACCCATGTTTGGACACACACTCTGATCCTCAAGCAAGAAGCTTGTGAAAATTCCTAAACATAATTTTTAATCTTTTGGTGCGCACTTGTTCAGTTTCTTCGCACAAATATGTCTGGAATTCACTGCCTGCCAGTCTGCAGAATCTGCCCAGCGTGTCCGAGGTTCAAAACCCAGCTCCAGACTTTCTGCCTAGACAGGCCTTTCCACAAGTCTAGGCTGTGAGCACAGGCCTTTCCACAAGTCTAGGCTGTGAGCACAGGCGGCGAGTACATCTGCATGTCTGTATGTGCGTGAATGGTGCATGGTAGAGCACTGAGTTCTTGTTCTGCTAAAAGAGTTGTCCTGCACAAGACCTATCCATTATCATCATAATGATATCCAGCACGTCCACCCAACCTTCGAAGTTGCGGTAGTTGAGGTCGCAGGGGAACTTGCCCCACTGCAGCAGAGCCTCCAGACAGTCAAGGTCGTGACCTTGCACAGCCATGTGGGTGCTGGTCAGCCCGGTGCTGTCCACCAGGTTGGGGTCAGCGCCCGCCTCCAGCAACATCTGAATGGCTGGCAGGGAGCTCAGCTTGACCGCCAGGTGCAATGGTGTCTGCACACAGCCAGGTAAGAAACACTTCACTACAGTGTCTGCACACAGCCAGGTAAGAAACACTTCACTACAGTGTCTGCACACAGCCAGGTAAGAAACACTTCACTACAGTGTCTGCACACAGCCAGGTAAGAAACACTTCACTACAGTGTCTGCACACAGCCAGGTAAGAAACACTTCACTACAGTGTCTGCACACAGCCAGGTAAGAAACACTTCACTACAGTGTCTGCACACAGCCAGGTAAGAAACACTTCACTACAGTGTCTGCACACAGCCAGGTAACACTTCACTACAGTGTCTGCACACAGCCAGGTAACACTCACTACAGTGTCTGCACACAGCCAGGTAACACTTCACTACAGTGTCTGCACACAGCCAGGTAACACTTCACTACAGTGTCTGCACACAGCCAGGTAAGAAACACTTCACTACAGTGTCTGCACACAGCCAGGTAACACTTCACTACAGTGTCTGCACACAGCCAGGTGAACACTTCACTACAGTGTCTGCACACAGCCAGGTAACACCTCACTACAGTGTCTGCACACAGCCAGGTAACACTTCACTACAGTGTCTGCACACAGCCAGGTAACACTTCACTACAGTGTCTGCACACAGCCAGGTAACACTTCACTACAGTGTCTGCACACAGCCAGGTAACACTTCACTACAGTGTCTGCACACAGCCAGGTAACACTTCACTACAGTGTCTGCACACAGCCAGGTAACACTTCACTACAGTGTCTGCACACAGCCAGGTAACACTTCACTACAGTGTCTGCACACAGCCAGGTAACACCTCACTACAGTGTCTGCACACAGCCAGGTAACACCTCACTACAGTGTCTGCACACAGCCAGGTAACACTTCACTACAGTGTCTGCACACAGCCAGGTAACACCTCACTACAGTGTCTGCACACAGCCAGGTAACACTTCACTACAGTGTCTGCACACAGGGCATCACAGCTCAGTAACACCTCAGTAGCTACAGTGGCCTGTCACCTGTACAGCTGAGTGTGGCTGTCAGTCTGATGATGTCACTGGCCTGTACAGCAAAGTGAGTGTCGCTGTCAGTCTCATGATGTCACTGGCCTGTACAGCAAATGAGTGTCGCTGTCAGTCTGATGATGTCACTGGCCTGTACAGCAAAGTGAGTGTCGCTGTCAGTCTGATGATGTCACTGGCCTGTACAGCAAAATGAGTGTCGCTGTCAGTCTGATGATGTCACTGGCCTGTACAACAAAGTAAGTGTCGCTGTCAGTCAGTCTGATGATGTCACCGGTATGTACAGTGACGAGAGTTGAGTGTCGCTGTCAGTCAGTCTGATGACGTCACCGGCCTGTACAACAAAGTCAGTGTAGCTGTCAGTCAGTCTGATGACGTCACCGGCCTGTACAACAAAGTCAGTGTAGCTGTCAGTCAGTCTGATGACGTCACCGGCCTGCACAACAAAGTCAGTGTAGCTGTCAGTCAGTCTGATGACGTCACCGGCCTGTACAACAAAGTCAGTGTAGCTGTCAGTCAGTCTGATGACGTCACCGGCCTGTACAACAAAGTCAGTGTAGCTGTCAGTCAGTCTGATGACGTCACCGGCCTGTACAACAAAGTCAGTGTAGCTGTCAGTCAGTCTGATGACGTCACCGGCCTGCACAACAAAGTCAGTGTAGCTGTCAGTCAGTCTGATGACGTCACCGGCCTGTTCAACAAAGTCAGTGTAGCTGTCAGTCAGCGTGATGATGTCACTGAGCTGGCAGTCAGCCTGGTCACCTTCAGCACCTGACTGGCAAGCAGGGCGGTCAGTTCCACAGCCAGGAGTGCAGGGTGTCTGTACACAGCACCGCAGGTAACGGTCACTCACAGCGGCCTATCAACGTTCCCCTTCAGTCAGCTGACGGCAGTCACAGTGGTGGTCAAGCCAGACCCAAGGCAGTCAAAAGTGGTGGTCAAGCCAGACCCAAGGCAGTCATAGTGTTTCAATCCTAACTGAAGCAGCACTTGGGAACCCACCCCAAGGCAGTCACAGTGGTGGTAAAGAAAAGTCAATGGTGGTCAACCCAGACCCAACATCAAGGGGGCAAGCCAGACCTAAGGCATTTTCACATGTTCAAGCCAGACCCAAGGCAGCACAGTTGGGGTCCCCAGACCCAAGGCAGTCACAATGGTGGTCAAGAGCCCCAACAGTCACAGTGGTGGTCAAGCCAGACCCAAGGCAGTCACAGTGGTGGTCAAGCCAGACCCAAGGCAGTCATAGTGGTGGTCAAGCCAGACCCAAGGCAGTCACAGTGGTGGTCAAGCCAGACCCAAGGCAGTCACAGTGGTGGTCAAGCCAGACCCAAGGCAGTCATAGTGGTGGTCAAGCCAGACCCAAGGCAGTCACAGTGGTGGTCAAGCCAGACCCAAGGCAGTCACAGTGGTGGTCAAGCCAGACCCAAGGCAGTCACAGTGGTGGTCAAGCCAGACCCAAGGCAGTCACAATGGTGGTCAAGCCAGACCCAAGGCAGTCACAGTGGTGGTCAAGCCAGACCCAAGGCAGTCACAGTGGTGGTCAAGCCAGACCCAAGGCAGTCACAGTGGTGGTCAAGCCAGACCCAAGGCAGTCACAGTGGTGGTCAAGCCAGACCCAAGGCAGTCACAGTGGTGGTCAAGCCAGACCCAAGGCAGTCACAGTGGTGGTCAAGCCAGACCCAAGGCAGTCACAGTGGTGGTCAAGCCAGACCCAAGGCAGTCACAATGGTGGTCAAGCCAGACCCAAGGCAGTCACAATGGTGGTCAAGCCAGACCCAAGGCAGTCACAATGGTGGTCAAGCCAGACCCAAGGCAGTCATTCTCAATACTAACTGACAGCAGCACTAGCACAAGTGCATTTCAAAAAATGCTGCCAATAAATAATAATAATGATATTATACATGTACTGAACATCTAAAATGCATGCAGTTCTGTGCAGTTTCACATTCAGTTCTACCAGGTGCAGGTTGTGTGCAGGTACACAATAATTAATGAACACAAGATAATGGCTGAGGTTGAAGAGTCACACCTCACGGCCAATTTACTGACCAGTGCTTAATGAGTCAGAGAGCCAAGACTGCATCTAGCAACACTGACGAGGCTGAGGATGCAGCTAAATAAATCACAGGTGAATTACAGAGCTCTGCCTAACAAGGTCAGCCTCAGGGGAGCGGTGCTGGAATTAAACAACACTCAAACGGCTAACAGAGACAGCAGCTTCTTTGCCAGACTTTGTCAAGTCCCTAGATCTGTCACAGGTGGATTACATACAGGTAATTACACTGCAGAGACTCAAATTAAAAGCTGTGTGAGAGCTAATAGCACCTAGATTTATTTTATTTTAATTTTTTTATCAACAGCAACACCCCCTCACCCCCATTTTTTCCCTTCCCAACCATGTTGCATTCAGTCGTCAATCAACAGATCATTCTGTGTTACAACTTACACTAACATACTATCACTTTTTTTCTTTCAATCTTTAATGCATGCACACTGCATGCTGCTGTGGGGCACTACAGTGGGGCTCCGCTGTACCTGATGTTTGGTGTGAGAGATGGAGCAGAACCAGCGGAGCTACACCTTCAACTTCAAACAGTGTGCATTGAACAGTGTGCATCGCTGATTTGCTCTGACAGATTCCCAAAGTTTGTGCACAACAAGGGACGAGAAGTACTTCCCTTGGAGACTGACACAGTGAGACAGTCATGCTGTCTTGACACACAATGACACAGTGAGACAGTCATGCTGTCTTGACACACAATGACACAGTGAGACAGTCATGCTGTCTTGACACACAATGACACAGTGAGACTGTCATGCTGTCTTGACACAGACTGACAGTGAGACTGTCATGCTGTCTTGACACAGACTGACAGTGAGACTGTCATGCTGTCTTGGCACACAGTGACAGTGAGGCTGTCATGCTGCCTTGGCACAGACTGATAGAGCGAGACTGCCATGCTGTCTTGGCACAGACTGACAGAATGAGACTGCCATGCTACCTTGGCACAGACTGACAGAGCGGGGCTGTCATGCTGCCTTGGCACAGACTGATAGTGAGACTGTCATGCTGCCTTGGCACAGACTGACAGAGTGAGACAGTCATGCTGCCTTGGCACAGACTGACAGTGAGACTGTCATGCTGCTTTGGCACAGACTGACAGTGAGACTGTCATGCTGCCTTGGCACAGATTGACAGTGAGACTGTCATGCTGCCTTGGTACAGACTGACAGAGTGAGACAGTCATGCTACCTTGGCACAGACTGACAGTGAGACTGTCATGCTGCTTTGGCACAGACTGACAGTGAGACTGTCATGCTGCCTTGGCACAGATTGACAGTGAGACTGTCATGCTGCCTTGGCACAGACTGACAGCAAGACTGTCATGCTGCCTTGACACAGACTGACACACAGTAGCACAAGTTTATGTATTTGTATGCTGCTTTTTTGCAATTAATGTTGTTTTCAATCCATTTTTCTGTGTAATTAAGTATACATGTAGCATTGCTTTGTCCACTTTGATAGGCAATTGCTTTTGGTCAGAAACTTTTGAAGCAAAGTGGAAAATGTTGCCAGCCGTTTTGGATTTTGGTGATGGGTGTCACATTTTGGGTACCCGGCTCTGGAAAATTATCCTCTTATTCTAAGTTCAACTATGAAGATGCGTTGGAAAATGACCCTCTTATGCAAAGGTCTATTGTAATGTGAACAGGCATTGGAAAATGACCCTCTTATTCTAAGTTCTATTGTGAAGATGTGTTGGAAAATGACCCTCTTAAGTCTTATTCTAAGTTCTATTGTGAAGATGCATTGGAAAATGACCTTCTTAAGTCTTGTTCTAAGTTCTATTGTGAAGATGCACTACAGCAAGGCTGCACTGTACCTGGTGCTGTTTGTTGTAGCGGTCCACCTTATGTCCAGCCAGCGCCATCAACTGTATCAGCTTCTTGACCATGGCTTCGTTCTCGTGCACCACAGCAATATGCAGGGGACTGGAAAGACACAAGGGCAAAGGTTATCTGACACTCTTGTGAACCAGCCGTTTCATCTCTCTGTCCTTGTAGTCTGTTATACTGCATCCCAAATCAACCAGACTACCCACCCAAAGCAGAGTAAAACACTCTGAAAAGTGGCAAGGTCTTGGGTAGAGTTAAGGCCACGACCCACTTGCAAACACAGTCACATGACTACAACACGAGCAGTGCGCCATTTGTGAGTACAGTCACGTGACTACAACATGAGGCAGTGCATCGCTTGCGAGTACAGTCACGTGACTACAACATGATGTCATGAGGCAGTGCGTCACTTGCGGGTACAGTCACATGACTACAACATGAGGCTGCGCATCACTAAAGGCTATGATCGACTTTCAGTGATGGTCATACAACTGCGGGATGTACGATCGGTTGCTGTGGGAGACTACAAACTCTGAACTTACTGAAGTCACCATCAAGTGTGAGAACAGAGCAAATTTGAAACCTAGAACATTACACAATCAGTCACTCAATGGTGACAGGACCGTCTGTGGTTTCCTGTGGCAACTGATCATTTGTCATGTAGTTATATATCCATGACTGAAAGTAGATCATAGCCTTAACATTACCAGCTGTCATGTAGCATGCTATGACACCCGTTCATGCGCTGATTGGTGGAAAGGTGATGCATCTGGAGTACACTGTATGGTCTCAGTTTATTGGACAAAATACTTAACTCGCACGGTTTACCAAGAATGCCTAACACAGTATTAGTATTTTCAAATATATATATTTGTCTATTACAATATATATATATCATATATGCAATTTTCATTTGTTATCACCATCACAGTATCAGACGACTTACACTTATAATGTCAGAATCAGAATGAAATGAGAATGGAGCAAGTTTCAAGCCTACATAGTACATCACATGACCGGATCCGACATTTGATGGTGACATCATGGTCTGTCTGTCTGCATAGTAATTCACCATGTAATTATATCAGGGGTTGCAAACATACCCCTCCCCCCCCCCCCCCCCAAAAAAAAGGGGGGGGGGGGGGGATTTCAACACAAAAATATCAAAATAAATCCCTCTCACACAACTGCTCAAACCCCATGCATTTACCATATAATATTATATAGAATATATATTATATGCAAAAATCCCAGACCTGTACAACAGAATGCATTCTACTTAAAGGCTTTGAACCGTCTCTCTCTTGCTCACTCTCTTTCTCTCTGACGTTTTGAACCGTCTCTCTCTTGCTCACTCTCTTTCTCTCTGACGTTTTGAACCGTCTCTCTCTTGCTCACTCTCTTTCTCTCTGACGTTTTGAACCGTCTCTCTCTTGCTCACTCTCTTTCTCTCTGACGTTTTGAACCGTCTCTCTCTTGCTCACTCTCTTTCTCTCTGACGTTTTGAACCGTCTCTCTTGCTCACTCTCTTTCTCTCTGACGTTTTGAACCGTCTCTCTCTTGCTCACTCTCTTTCTCTCTGACGTTTTGAACCGTCTCTCTCTTGCTCACTCTCTTTCTCTCTGACGTTTTGAACCGTCTCTCTCTTGCTCACTCTCTTTCTCTCTGACGTTTTGAACCGTCTCTCTCTTGCTCACTCTCTTTCTCTCTGACGTTTTGAACCGTCTCTCTCTTTCTCTCTGATGTCAGGGTGAGCAGTCGTTGTTAGAACATGTCAACTTTGACAGTCGCCAGGCCAGGGTGGGTGACATTGAACAAAGTCAGTGATGGTTCACTGTCAACATCAGTTTTTGGCCGCATGACTAGTTTACACCGTTCATTTACATGCAGGACTGACCACAATTAGTAGCTCAGCATAATGTCACGGAAGAAACTCAGAAAATTCTGAGGTTGTTTTTTTCACAGTCGTGATGCTTTCTAAACCAGTTCCTTCCACTAGCCCTGAGCCAGTTAACAATAGGCCACAGGTCTACTCAAGAAGGCGAACAAAACAGCCAGGAATCCACCAGTGCCAGCAAAGGCTGAGATCTAACCAGGCACTGTTGAAAAATGTTAACTGCCATGGAGGGTCCCAAGTTCAAGGATACCGATAGTAGTGCTGTTATCTGTTGGGCTTGCACAGAATTTTGCAGTAGGTGTGAGAGGCAGAATTTCAACTAGCTAAGTGCAGGATTGTTCTTAAAAAATCGCTGTCAATGTGCTTACCAACTGTTTGGTTGTACGCATTTTTTCCAAGACAATACGATGGTTGTGACATGCATGTTCTAAAAAGTGTTTGTGACCCCTGCGTAGTACCATGGTTGAAAGTGGATCATAGCCATTACTCAGAAATAAATGACAGTAGAAATAATACAGATTTTGATGCATGTTTGTAAAATTAATTCACTGCTGACACAGTATCTCACTGGGCACGGCAAGAAAGCTGTCCTCCTGCAAAGTCTCTGGAAGCAGATCAAAACTAACTGTGCAAATGGAAGAGGAGCAAAACTAACTGTGCAAATGAAAGAGAAACAAACTAACTGTGCAAATGGAAGCGGAACAAAACTAACTGCAAATGGAAGAGGAACAAAACTAACTGTGCAAATGGAAGAGGAACAAAACTAACTGTGCAAATGGAATAGGAACAAAACTAACTGTGCAAATGGAAGTGGAACAAAACTAACTGTGCAAATGGAAGAGGAACAAAACTAACTGTGCAAATGCAAGCGAAACAAAACTAACTGTGCAAATGCAAGCAAAACAAAACTAACTCAGTAACTGTGCAAAATAACAAACTGAGCAACAACAAAAAAAGACAGTGGCTGCTTCTTGAAGCATTTTTAATGGTAATGATACCACTGTTCTGTAACAAGTATCGTACCCCTGTTCACTGCAACTCAAAAATACAATTACAAACACTGAAGCAGTTCCGCACATCAGGTCAAAAACATCCTTGCTAATATTTAAGTCATGTTACCCTTTAAACAGCAAGGCTTTGATTCATTTGTGCTTAGCAAGTACTCTAAAGTATCATGTGAATTGTGCTATGACATCATGAAACATGACATGGAGGAAATAACCACAAGAGTTGGACAAGACTTAAGCAGAAGTGCAGTTCCACCATAATTAACTTGGTGATGAATAATCACATGCCTGTAGGATAACTTACTTTACAATTACATGTTTACATTCTGATTTTGATACTTTTACATTATGTATTATCATAAAGTCTATCTTAAGTAATTTCCACAGGCTGATCATGTTATTTCAGTTTCAAATTCTAGGCTGATTTTGTTGTAAAGCGCTGTGAAGTTATTCCAGTATTCACTGGCACAGTGCTATCAAATTTTGATTTATGATCATAAATCATTATTATAACTATTATTATCTCAGCTTAAAGAGTTCTTAAGCAGATCCCTTGGTTTAAAAAAAACAAAAACAAGTATGATTATAAATAGAAACATTAGTATAACCTAGTGATAAGCAGATTAACCATTGAAAAAACTAAATTAGTAAATGTAAAAACTAAATCAGTAAATGTAAAAACTAAATCAGTAAATGTAAAATAGATGAAATAAATTGACACCACTGGCAAGCTGACTTGTCAAGTGGCGGTACTTACACATCTCCATCCTCATCTGGGGTGATGGCTGTGTTTATCTCTGATATCAGCTGCATGCACATGGCTGGTGGCAACACCTGAGCCAGCAGATTGACCGGTGGCACTGGCGATGGTGAGGATACTGCAAAGACAACACGGCACAATGTCAATGCATAACAATAACGTATAATATATATATCACACTGAAACTCGGCACTATGTAGCATTACAGTTACATGCACAGTACACATAGCATTACATGCACAGTACAGTTCAAAGTAGGATCCTCCGTTATGGATGCACACATGTAGTGTGTGTATGTGTATGTGTGTGTGTGTGTGTGTGTGTGTGTGTGTGTGTGTGTGTGTGTGTGTGAAATGCATTACTTGTAGATTGTTCTGTCTAAATTTATATATGACTTTGTGCCGAAAGGTGCGCATGCAAGGGGTTATGCACTTCAGTTGAAAATAAAACATTGCTGAAAACTGTTTTTGTTTGAAATGTTGTGTTGTGTGCATGCATGAATGAATGAATATATAGTGCAGATAATTTCAGCAACCAGGCTGTGGTTGATTTCAAGATACAGTCATCACATGCTAAAAAAAGCGCTAAAAATGACCGCCAAAAATGGACATCCAATGTACTGAGTGATTTTTGTCACTTTGCTTGTAACAAATCGCTAGCACATGGAGTAACAATCATTGATTAGTACGCGGAAAACATCGTTTTATACGGATAATATCAACACTCACGATAGGTGCATTTTCAATCAACTGATCGCGAATGTTTGCACTGTAGCTATGTCAGATGTGTTGTAACCTCGAACTGAAAACTTTGAACAACTGAAAAACGACAGCATCACTTCGGAATCACCGGAAACATCGCGTGTGTTCCGATCCATGCATTTGCACTACCCAGGAAACCACTCTTTTTTTCCAGCAAAGTTTTGCACGAAGTCCTAAGAACATTCCCCAGTCATTTAATATTGTTGTAATATCTGACGTTATACAAAATATCTAATATTTTTTTACAAAACAAATGAGAAAGCAATCTCATTTTTAACAACATCCAGCACATCACTGACCTTTCCTGAATGACTTCATTCTGCCAGCCGCATGGCATGTCTTTGTTCGCAAACATTGACAGGTGTGTTGTAGTATTCTTCAGTGGTCTGATGTAATACATCAATCTGATGTAGAACATGCACTGTGTGATTTTTCAGGAGTTTATTGAGAATATTTTCAAGTTTTCAGCTGATTTGGGTGTGTGAAATGAAAGTACTATGAAAAGTGACATCTTCCTGCCTCGAAGATTTAAAAAACGTTTTTTCATACTTAGCCAAGTACAGCATGAAGAATTTTATTACAACAAGACAATATGTTGTAAATCTTATGTGTAACTGTTGACTCAGGATGTGTACTCAATTTCATCAAAAACTTGTCAGTTATAAGTGCATGCTTTTTGTAGACTTTAGTGGTGATTGTGAGAATATTTTGTTAACTGAGTGAGAGCTACGATAGTGATGAAGTTCCAGTTTTTTTCTTGAAGTACTTATCGTCCTGAAAGTTATGTCAGATATCATGTTTGCTACACAACTGTTGTTGTAACTCTAATGTGAAACGTTAACTTTTAAAGTTTAATTAAGCCCAGCTGATGTTAGTAATACCAATAGCGGTTCCGAGAACTGAGTACTGATTTGTGTAGAGGTCATGGTGTGTAGGTTTGACATGTTTGTACTGAGCATATCAGTATTGGGACAGTTGCTGGTTATTGGTTTAATAATTTCAGATTCATAACACTTCAAATTAATTGACATGACCAGGGTATGCGGAACTGAGCGTACTCCCGAGCCAAGTGGTACAGCAAGGAGGAAAACATCAAACACAGACAGTTGCAGACGGTACAGAGAGAGGCTGGCCGCAGAGAATCCACATCTCGAAGAGCTGGGGGAGGGGGCAGGGGGGGTCTGGACTTAACTGTTAATGTAAATTATCTTGATAAGATCAGGTCATTCTGATTTGTTTTTGTTAGAGTGATCTAAGCAAATAAAATGTTTTCTAAGCTAAAAATTGGGGATTGAAGGTTACTCACTCACTCATGTCAGAACTACAATAATAACAGGGAATTTATAGAGCACTGGCAGAAACTCAAACTCAAAGCACTTTGCAATTTAATTATAAACGTAAAACATGCAACCGGTAATCTATAATACTTACACATACACTGTCACACTCACAGTCACACACTCACACCCAAATCAATGGCATAAAAATGTATCAATAAACATACTTACATAAAACACAGTTAAACACCACACACACACACACACACATGCGAACATACACACGCACACTTACTGTATACTAAGTTACAGGCGTGCACGTGCACAATGCAAATAAAGAACACACACACACACACACATACACACACTCACAGTCACACATACACACACACACACACACACAAACATGTGGGGATGGGGATAGCTCAGTGGTTTGAGCATCAGACTCGTGATCGAAAGGTCCTGGGTTCGAGTCCCGGCAGGAGCGGTGGGAGATTTTTTTCCAGGGTCGACTTTCTGTGCTGACATTTCAGCATCCATTCCACCCCCATGGTACTACAGTAGCATGTAAAAGATCCCAGTCATTCCACCAAAAGTGCAGGCAGCAAGTTACAGCTAAATACACACACATCCTACCTATTTTCCTTTGAATAAAATGACACTGTAAACTGGTGCAAGGCTGAATGGTGTACACAGAACTTGTGCTGAGAGAGCAGCAGTTTTACATGGCATCAGCCGTGCAACAACCAAAGAGCGCTATCACTTCTGTGGATATAAAAAATATGTGCTATAAAAAAGGATACAGTCACTCATTCAGAATCACATGCGACAGGAGCACAGTGAGTCTGCTTGAGAGTAGAGAACAGTGCTATATATATAAAAGTGATGAATAATAATAACATGCACATGGTTGGTAATGGTATGAGCACACGAACACAACACGCACTTATACTAAGTTATAAGCACAAACAATGCAAAACAAGAACACACACACACACACAGGGTAAAAAACTAATATTTAAAAAAGCTGCATACCACTGGTATTTTTTGCATGTGCAGCAGCACTGGTGGTTGTTACAGCAAGTGCAGATGCACTCGTTGATGCAGGACTGGTCACTGACGGAGATGGCGGCACGGAACACACTGAGCTCTGCTGTGGTAGTGAAGACGATGTTGATGATGATGAAGAATCGATGATCCTCCTTTTCTTTAGCGGAAGGGATTTTTCATCACTGTCTCTGTGTGGGCTTAGCTGTGATGCAGCACCACTGTCTTGCGACACCGGTGCCGACGTCAGACGGCCTGCGCTGCTCAGCTGAAGAGAGGCGATGGCGCTGGGCAGGCTGGGAAGGCTGGGGATGCTAGGTAACGGCAGACCTGTGCTTCCTAGTGAAAAGCTGGGCAAACTATCAAGGCTGAGGCTCGTTAGGCTGGGCTGGCTTGGTAGGCTGGGCTGGCTTGGTAGATTGGGATGGCTTGGTAGATTGGGATGGCTTGGTAGGCTGGACTGGCTCAGTAGATTGGGCTGGCTCGGTAGATTGGGCTGGCTTGGTAGACTGGGATGGCTTGGTTGCTTAGACCGGCTTGGTTGGTAACTGGTCAGTGCCGGCGTTGTCAACGACACTGGCACTTGTGAAGTTTTTGGTGTTGACTGGCGTGACACCGACATTGATGGTGATGATGATGAAACTGATGATGTCGGAAAATCCAACAATGAGGAAGCAACCACTGTGTTTCCCCCCACAACTGGTCCGGGAGGCGTGGCGGTGCCGGAAGCCGGAACAAACGTTGCCCTCTCCTGGTGCACACCACCTGGTGCCGCTCTATGCGGACTACTGACCCCAAGGCCACCCAAGTTCTCACTTGCAGCGGGGGCGACATCTTGCACTGCAGGTGAGGTGAAGTTGGCTCCGCGTTTGCCACCATCACCATCACCACCACCTCGACTTCGACCCCGGCCTCGGGCGCTTACAGTTCTCGGTGCGGTCGCCGACAACTGGTGCGGCATGCCCTCGCCATGCAGGCTGTCGGGTCCAGCTGATAACGTGGGCGTGAAGGCAGACATAGCTGGGGTCCCTTCTTGTTGCACAACTTTCCCTCTTTTCCCTCGCCCCCTTGTTGACCTACTTTTGCTTTCGCGTCCCGTACCTTGTTCGCCCTTGCCTCTCCCGCCGCGGCTTCTCGCACGAGGCACAACGGCTTTGTCGCTGTTCGTGGAGGTGCTTGGCAGCGAATTTGCCTGAGAAACTTGGTTTGAATCCCTGAAAGTTGAAGACAGACCGAGCGACGAGAGCGCCTCCGCAGCGGCAAGGCGATCCTCCAGCTCCTTCTGGTCCATGGTGGTCGTAGTTGTGGTTGCGTGTCGCGGGGTCAAACTCGTTCGTCGATAATGTACTTCGCTTGGATGGCGTTTACCTGCACTTTCCGCCTCTGCAACGGTCATTGTTGACACCTGCGGGTTTCAAGGTCAGTGGTTTCGACCCACATTTCGGCCTCCTTGCAGCCAGCGTGAAGTTTTTAACGGAAAAACCAGATTGTGCGAATGTCAGGAAAGCACCGACTTGCCAGGGAAAGTCCCGCTTGTCACGTGGGGTCTGCTAGTCCAATCAGAGCGCTCTTTTCAGGCTCCATTGGGGATTTCCCACGCATGATCATGTCCACGACTAGTCGTTGGAGCTATATTTAGAAACCGCAGTTGGTGTCGAAATCCCAAGCGTTGTGTACAATATGGCGGACCCAGCTCCGACTGGTTTCAACGAGCGCAAAAGAAATCGTTCACAAGTTTTGGCCATTTGTGTCCATTTTGAACGTAGAGCAGGTCTCTTCTGCTCTACGTCTTCCGAGTTCTTCAGCCAGCTGCCACTGAGCTTTCGGAAGACGTGAAGTACACACATGTTGAAGCCTCTTCCGTTGAAATTGTTGAAACTGTACACCCAGCTTGGGTTTCCACTTGAATCAAATGTTCGTCATAATAGTTTGTTCTTGTTCTTTAGTTTGTTCATGTTTTGATCGAAAAAATATAAAAAGGTTCAACAGAACGCTATATATTAGGACAAAGACACAATATGCAAATTTTCGGGGTAATCCCCTTTGTCAAGCCACAAGACAACACTTCAACAACAGTTAAACCCTGAAAAACAATGAAAAATGAGATCAGAAGTGAAATAACTTATCTTTTTTAGTTGAGATGTGTTGTTTCCCTGTCCTGTCCTGTTCGTGTTTTGTTTTGGAGAGTGTGTGGGGGAGGGGGGGGGGGGGGGGGGGGGACAATATGCCATTAATGTGTGTGTGTTTCATTTCCAAAGTCCTCTGGGATCTGAACTCAAACTCAAAAACTTTATTTTACAAGAATTATAGTTTAGGTTCAGTCAAAAACCTCTATAACAACTAGTTCTTGCCAAGCTGCTGATGAGTAAATATAAAATTACAGGGCACCATTTAAATATACATTATTATGGGCATGAATGAGTGAATTAAATTTTTTACATGAGAATTTATAAGAATTTCAACACAAAATATAGCGTGTTCACGACACCAGATGCACGCATGCATACATCACTCAGTTAGACATTATGAGCATACAACCAGCAAATAAAAGCAGTAGAAAATCTGACTGATTTATATGACTAGTATTGGAAAATAAAACAGAAGCAGTCAATGCTTATCTTATAAAGAACAGTAAGGGGGGGGGGGGGAGAAAAAAAGAGCACTGACAAGCAGTCAGAAGGACTGGGTGGAACTCTATGGGTGTATACAGTTGGTTTCAAATGACCAGTCACTGCAATGGCAGTCTCTTGAAAACCTCACTGTCTGTCTCTCTCCACGTAACAGTATTCTGTCGAAATCCATCCTGTGTAACTGCTTCAAGGTGTGCATGAACATTTTGCTTGAAGCGCTTGATTGATAAGAACTGACTGTCAGAGGTAGGTTGTTCCACAGAAAAGCACCAGAGAAGGATACACTTGTTTTGAATATATGTCTATCCTTGGCCGAGGCAAACTAAGCTGATAGTTCCTAGAGTTGGAATAGCATGAGGGAGGGAGTGTGTGCAGGTTTGCAAAGGTAGAGATTGGCAGGTACTTGCTGGAGGATTTGGTTGTAGAGTCAGTAGAGGTGGGTAGATGTACTCTCTTTGCTCAGTATGTAACACTTTTTGGTGTTCAGTCTCATTCTCCAAAGGCCGGCCCCATTTCTCCAGACTGCTCAGACAGGTGAGGTGTGTCTGGAGTGATCAGTGCTCAGCCTGAGGCTTAATCTCCCAACAGAGCGGGCAGTCATTGGCAAAAATATGTGCTTGTTGTTTTCTTAAGTCACTTGATCAGCCGTACAATAATAATAAGCAGTGTGGTGTGTGTGTGTGTGTGTGTGTGTGTGTGTGTGTGTGTGTGTGTGTGTGTGTGTGTGTGTGTGTGTGTGTGTGTGTGTGTGTGTGTGTGTGTGTGTGTGTGTGTGTGTGTGTGTGTGTGTGTGTGTGTGTGTGTGTGTGTGTGTGTGTGTGCATGTGTGTGTGTGTGTATGGGTGCACATGTGAACTTGGAGAAATAGCTCATAAAAGAATACATGTTATTACCATGAGTGTTATGATTTGGGTGACATGGGGCCGGAGCCAGGATGCCTGTCAGTATTGTGTGCATGTAGCCTCAGCTTTACATCCGGCATGAACAAAGCCACAGTTTAAAACTGAATGTAGGTCAAAGAAACAGGCCTTGTTTTTAACTGATTTTAAAGTTCATTTTGATCTTAGACATTGTTATGCATGGTCATTGTCATTGGTGAAACTGGTGAAAAGTCTAGCTCTTTTGCAACAGCCTGTTAGCTGTGAATTTTTGTCAGTTTTACTCAGAGCACCGGTTTGAGGTTTTACTGTAGCGTGAAAAGTAATGGTTGCATTTAAGTCGACAGCAAAACGGTGACGACAAGATGTAAATTTTGCTCTAAACATTTGATCATAACGTTAACCTAGTAGCAGAAGCTCCTCAGCAGAAAAGCCTGAAACGACCTTGCGGTCAGCGAATGACGTGACGAGTAGTGCTAAAAATAGAACCTGTTCTGTTGCTGTGCAGCTTGCGCGCTAAACCACAGGCGCCCGACTTTTGACTTGGCCCGCTCACACCTTGCACTAAAAAATAAAATTTAAAAAAAGGTGCTTAGAACAGACTCCGCGGACAAGATTTTGTATTGTGTAATACTTTAATTATTATTACTTACTGCTGTTATGAAAACCCGGCCAAATATTTTTGCCCAGCCTGATTAAAAGATGTGAAGTTTGCAGCATTGTACAAACTACGAAAGCTGGACGTAAGTGCTTTTCACTCACCTCGTTGAAGTGGGAATATAATCAGCTGCAGCAAGTACATGAATAATTATGAACACTGCTGTTTGGCATGTACAAGTTAACGATTTATGATTATTACTGTAGTGATTATAATTATGGGTGTTTTGCTTTTGTTGTTGTGGAGTCGCGGGGGGGGGGGGGGGGGGGGGGACGTGTGTATGTCGTGCTGTTGTCGTGGCCATCGTCTTTGTTGCTTCTCTCTGGTTGGTGGCCGAGCTGTGCATCTTGTCTTGTTTATTGGATTTTTTATACTTTGGGTTAAACAAGAATTTATTCAAATACCAAATAAACTGGGATACAATGCAAGCCTCGTGAGTACACAAACAAGCTGGTCACACACACACACACCGCACACACACACACACACACACACACACACACACACACACACACACACACACACACACACACACACACACACACACACACACACACACGCGCGCGCGCGCGACACACGCACCACGCACACACGCACGACACACGCACGCACACACTACACACACACACACTGACACACCCACACTACACACACACACACACACACACACACACTGACGGGGCGACAGAAACGATGCTTGAGGCAGACCCTAGAAGGAATCATGCCAAAGTATGCAGACCCTGACCTACTTTAGGCCTCGATAGCTGTACAGCGGTAGGGGCTGACGTGGCGACCATGCACGGGGTAATAATACAATTATGTCCATGGGCTGATCAGATCACGGAGCCTTTCATACCTCTCCTTAATCACCATAATTTATGCGTCCTTGGTCCCCCGGACACGGCGGTAGAACCTCGGTGTATGAATCACTGACAAAAGTGCATGCGACAGGAAGAACTGGAGTTGCCGGGATTAATATAACGGCGTTGCCTTTTATGGCCAGGTTTATTTTTAGAGCCATAGGCCCCTGTACGGGATTATCGCCCGCCGGTTTTCCATATTATTTCCTTCTGCGGATATTTGTTCTTTTTCTTCTTTGTTCTGTTTCTCTCCCTCATTCTTCTTCTCCTTCTGCTTCTGCTTGGTCAGTCCACTGACATAGTTATGTCTCCTCCCTTTTTCTCGGCTTGTTCTTGCTGGTTAGGTTGCTGTTGTCTGCCGCTGACGGCTACAGACACAAGACTGACGCATAACCCAAAACGACTGCCGCTGACGGCTACAGACACAAGACTGACGCATAACCCAAAACGACTGCCGCTGACGGCTACAGACACAAGATTGACGCATAACCCAAAACGACTGCCGCTGACGGCTACAGACACAAGATTGACGCATAACCAAAACGACTGCCGCTGATGGCTACAGACACAAGATTGACGCATAACCCAAAACGACTGCCGCTGATGGCTACAGACACAAGACTGACGCATAACCCAAAACGACTGCCGCTGACGGCTACAGACACAAGATTGACGCATAACCAAAACGACTGCCGCTGACGGGTACAATC
This sequence comes from Alviniconcha marisindica, assembly GCA_018857735.1. Taxonomy (NCBI): domain Eukaryota; kingdom Metazoa; phylum Mollusca; class Gastropoda; family Provannidae; genus Alviniconcha; species Alviniconcha marisindica. The sequence continues at coordinate 48,012 of JABMCL010002458.1, forward strand.
ACAAGCGTAACCACACATGAAACGACTGCCGCACCGACGGCGACGGACCAGTTGGTTTTGCGTGTTGAGCCGCGGACCCTGGCCTGACGCCTTGGTCGTTCCAACACGGACTCTTTCGTGACTAGACTGACTGACGTTGTTTCAGCCTCAGTCACTGAGCTTAGTTTGTGGCCAGGTCATAATAATTCGTGCCTCCATGAATGGCTCGCTTACAGTCAAGTTGTACATGGTGGGCACTGACTTAGTAGGAACCGTTGACTGATTAAGTAGATCTCTCTCTCTCTCTCTCTCTCTCTCTCTCTCTCTCTCTCTCTCTCTCTCTCTCTCTCTCTCTCTCTCCTCCCCCCTCTCCCCCCCCCCCCCTCCTCCTCCTCCTCTTCCTTCTTTCTTCAGTGTAGTTGTGTGTAAATCTGCATGTCGACTGCCTTTCTTCCTGTTTCACATACCCCCCCCCCCCCCCCCCCCCCACACACACCCCCCGCGGCTACCACCGCACCCGCAACTTGCCTCGTTATTGTTGTACAAGTTGTACATTGGTAGGCCTGTGTGTACTGTTGTGGGGAGCAGGGCCTCCCAGGCCTCGTTATTGTTGTACAAGTTGTACATTGGTAGGCCTGTGTGTACTGTTGTGGGGAGCAGGGCCTCCCAGGCCTCGTTATTGTTGTACAAGTTGTACACCGGTAGGCCTGTGTGTACTGTTGTGGGGAGCAGGACGACTACTCCGGCGTGACTGCATAGTGTCGTCAGAGACAGTGGTGTTCAGACCAAAAGCTCTAACTGCTTGCTTAGCGGTCGGAACTGCCTTCAATTAGGACTCGTCAGTGCATGACCAGCAGTTTGTGCGTTTGGCTCCAACTTGGGGTTTAGGTCAGAACTTCCCGTGCATTCTCCTTTCGTGACATGGCAGTCAGATTCAACTTACTTAGCGGCCTAAAAGCCTTTATCAGTCTGGTATTTGCCAGCCTAAGCTATTTTAACCTAACTTTCAACACTGAGGTCACAGCGTGGGTGGGCAAAAGTCAGTGGAGACATCAGTTCCTGTCTGACCAGGTGGAGTCCAGCCTGCTCGTGAAAGCCCTGTGAATGGCTGGCACGTGGACAACCCCAAGGATTCTGTTTGCATTGCTGACCTGCTCTTGCACATGCTTGGGGAATTTTAACTCGCCGCTCACAAGGACGCTCAGGCCTTCCTCCCCTTCTGGAGTGCCTCAGTTCCACGCTGTTTTATGCTGCAGGTCTGGGGGGTTATTTTGGCCCAGACGAAGCACTTTACACACGACTTGTCTGTATTGCATCACAGCTGCCAACAGTCTGCTCACTCTACCAACTTATCCAAAGATTGCTGCAATTTGGCTACACTTTCCTTCTCAACTTCAGCAAACACTTTCGTGTCACCTGCACACGTCTGGTACAAACTGTTGCAACGTCAGCTGAGTCTCCGATGAGAATGGCAAAAACAGCACTCCCCGTCCTAAGGAACACCGCTAGCTACAGATTTCATGCACTGAACTCTACATCTGCCACACCACTAGCTACAGATTTCATGCACTGAACTCTACAAGTGCCACACCACTAGCTACAGATTTCATGCACTGAACTCTACAAGTGCCACACCGCTAGCTACAGATTTCATGCACTGAACTCTACAAGTGCCACACCGCTAGCTACAGATTTCATGCACTGGACTCTACAAGTGCCACACTACTGGCTACAGATTTCATGCGCTGGATTCTACAAGTGCCACACCATTAGCTATAGATTTCATGCACTAGATTCTACAAATGCCACACCACTAGCTGCAGATTTCATGCACTGAACTCTACATGTGCCACACCGCTAGCTACAGATTTCATGCACTGAACTCTACATGTGCCACACCGCTAGCTACAGATTTCATGCACTGAACTCTACATGTGCCACACCGCTAGCTACAGATTTCATGCACTGGACTCTACATGTGCCACACCGCTAGCTACAGATTTCATGCACTGAACTCTACATGTGCCACACCGCTAGCTACAGATTCATGCACTGAACTCTACATATGCCACACCGCTAGCTACAGATTTCATGCACTGAACTCTACATGTGCCACACCGCTAGCTACAGATTTCATGCACTGAACTCTACATGTGCCACACCCTAGCTACAGTTTCATGCACTGGACTCTACATGTGCCACACCGCTAGCTACAGATTTCATGCACTGACTCTACATGTGCCACACCGCTAGCTACAGATTTCATGCACTGACTCTACAAGTGCCACACCGCTAGCTACAGTTTTCATGCACTGAACTCTACAGTGCCACACCGCTAGCTACAGTTTCATGCACTGAACTCTACAAGTGCCACACCGCTAGCTACAGTTTCATGCACTGAACTCTACAAGTGCCACACCGCTAGCTACAGATTTTCATGCACTGAACTCTACAAGTGCCACACCGCTAGCTACAGATTTCATGCACTGAACTCTACAAGTGCCACACCGCTAGCTACAGATTTCATGCACTGAACTCTACAAGTGCCACACCGCTAGCTACAGATTTCATGCACTGAACTCTACAAGTGCCACACCGCTAGCTACAGATTTCATGCACTGGACTCTACAAGTGCCACACCGCTAGCTACAGATTTCATGCACTGGACTCTACAAGTGCCACACCGCTAGCTACAGATTTCATGCACTGAACTCTACAAGTGCCACACCGCTAGCTACAGATTTCATGCACTGGACTCTACAAGTGCCACACCGCTAGCTACAGATTTCATGCACTGGACTCTACATGTGCCACACCGCTAGCTACAGATTTCATGCACTGGACTCTACATGTGCCACACCGCTAGCTACAGATTTCATGCACTGGACTCTACATGTGCCACACCGCTAGCTACAGATTTCATGCACTGACTCTACAGTGCCACACCGCTAGCTACAGATTTCATGCACTGGACTCTACATGTGCCACACCGCTAGCTACAGATTTCATGCACTGGACTCTACAGTGCCACACCGCTAGCTACAGATTTCATGCACTGGACTCTACAAGTGCCACACCGCTAGCTACAGATTTCATGCACTGGACTCTACATGTGCCACACCGCTAGCTACAGATTTCATGCACTGGACTCTACATGTGCCACACCGCTAGCTACAGATTTCATGCACTGGACTCTACAGTGCCACACCGCTAGCTACAGATTTCATGCACTGGACTCTACATGTGCCACACCGCTAGCTACAGATTTCATGCACTGGACTCTACAAGTGCCACACCGCTAGCTACAGATTTCATGCACTGGACTCTACAAGTGCCACACCGCTAGCTACAGATTTCATGCACTGGACTCTACAAGTGCCACACCGCTAGCTACAGATTTCATGCACTGGACTCTACAAGTGCCACACCGCTAGCTACAGATTTCATGCACTGGACTCTACAAGTGCCACACCGCTAGCTACAGATTTCATGCACTGGACTCTACATGTGCCACACCGCTAGCTACAGATTTCATGCACTGGACTCTACATGTGCCACACCGCTAGCTACAGATTTCATGCACTGGACTCTACATGTGCCACACCGCTAGCTACAGATTTCATGCACTGGACTCTACATGTGCCACACCGCTAGCTACAGATTTCATGCACTGGACTCTACATGTGCCACACCGCTAGCTACAGATTTCATGCACTGGACTCTACAGTGCCACACCGCTAGCTACAGATTTCATGCACTGAACTCTACATGTGCCACACCGCTAGCTACAGATTTCATGCACTGACTCTACAGTGCCACACCGCTAGCTACAGATTTCATGCACTGAGACTCTACATGTGCCACACCGCTAGCTACAGATTTCATGCACTGGACTCTACATGTGCCACACCGCTAGCTACAGATTTCATGCACTGGACTCTACAGTGCCACACCGCTAGCTACAGATTTCATGCACTGGACTCTACAGTGCCACACCGCTAGCTACAGATTTCATGCACTGGACTCTACATGTGCCACACCGCTAGCTACAGATTTCATGCACTGGACTGCTACATGTGCCACACCGCTAGCTACAGATTTCATGCACTGGACTCTACATAGTGCCACACCGCTAGCTACAGATTTCATGCACTGACTCTACATGTGCCACACCGCTAGCTACAGATTTCATGCACTGGACTCTACATAGTGCCACACCGCTAGCTACAGATTTCATGCACTGAGACTCTACAGTGCCACACCGCTAGCTACAGATTTCATGCACTGAACTCTACATGTGCCACACCGCTAGCTACAGATTTCATGCACTGGACTCTACATGTGCCACACCGCTAGCTACAGATTTCATGCACTGGACTCTACATGTGCCACACCTGTAGCTACAGATTTCATGCACTGGATCTACAAGTGCCACACTACGTAGCTAAGATTTCATGCACCTGTGACTCTACATGTGCCACACCGACTAGCTACAGATTTCATGCACCTGGACTCTACATGTGCCACACCGCTAGCTACAGATTTCATGCACCTGGACTCTACATGTGCCACACCGCTAGCTACAGATTTCATGCACCGGACTCTACAGTGCCACACCGCTAGCTACAGATTTCATGCACCTGGACTCTACATGTGCCACACCGCTAGCTACAGATTTCATGCACCGGACTCTACACGTGCCACACCGCTAGCTACAGATTTCATGCACCGGACTCTACAGTGCCACACCGCTAGCTACAGATTTCATGCACCGGACTCTACAAGTGCCACACCGCTAGCTACAGATTATCATGCTCTCAGTACAGTAGCACGATTTATGCACGGACTCTACAAGTGCCACACCGCTAGCTACAGATTTCATGCACCGGACTCTACAGTGCCACACCCTAGCTACAGATTTCATGCACGGACTCTACAAGTGCCACACCGCTAGCTACAGATTTCATGCACCGGACTCTACAAGTGCCACACCGCTAGCTACAGATTTCATGCACCGGACTCTACAAGTGCCACACCGCTAGCTACAGATTTCATGCACCTGGACTCTACAAGTGCCACACCGCTAGCTACAGATTTCATGCACTGGACTCTACAAGTGCCACACCGCTAGCTACAGATTTCATGCACCGGACTCTACAAGTGCCACACCGCTAGCTACAGATTTCATGCACCGGACTCTACAAGTGCCACACCGCTAGCTACAGATTTCATGCACCGGACTCTCATGTGCCACACCGCTAGCTACAGATTTCATGCACCGGACTCTACATGTGCCACACCGCTAGCTACAGATTTCATGCACCGGACTCTACATGTGCCACACCGCTAGCTACAGATTTCATGCACCGGACTCTACATGCGTGGTCAGACGGACACCTGGCGTAGCTACAGATTTCATGCACCGGACTCTACATGTGCCACACCGCTAGCTACAGATTTCATGCACCGGACTCTACAAGTGCCACACCGCTAGCTACAGATTTCATGCACTGACTCTACAAGTGCCACACCGCTAGCTACAGATTTCATGCACTGACTCTACAAGTGCCACACGCTAGCTACAGATTTCATGCACTGGACTCTACAAGTGCCACACCTAGCTACAGATTTCATGCCTGGATTCTACAAGTGCCACACCATTAGCTATAGATTTCATGCACTAGATTCTACAAATGCCACACCACTAGCTACAGATTTCATGCACTGGACTCTACAAGTGCCACACCAGACCGTAGCTACAGATTTCATGCACTGGACTCTACAAGTGCCACACCGACTAGCTACAGATTTCATGCACTGGACTGTACAAGTGCCACACCACTAGCTACAGATTTCATGCACTGGACTGTACAAGTGCCACACCACTAGCTACAGATTTCATGCACTGGACTGTACAAGTGCCACACCGCTAGCTACAGTTTCATACGACTGGATTCTACAACTGCACGTATCACCGCTACGGCGTCAGTCACATGGCGTGGTTCAGACTGGATCACCTGGCGTGCATCCTGGCGTGGTTCAGACTGGATCACCTGGCGTGCAGTCGCTGGCGTGGTTCAGACTGGATCACCTGGCGTGCTGTCCTGGCGTGGTTCAGACTGGATCACCTGGCGGTGCTGTCGCTGGCGTGGTTCAGACTGGATCACCTGGCGGTGCTGTCGCTGGCGTGGTTCAGACTGGATCACCTGGCGGTGCTGTCACTGGCGTGGTTTAGACTGTAACTAGCTGTTGTCAGAGACAGTGCTGTAGTACAGACCGTATCGTCGTACCTGTCAGTATCACCGTACCTGTCAGATTCAGTGCTGTAGTACAGACCGTATCGCCGTACCTGTCAGTATCACCGTACCTGTCAGAGACAGTGCTTAAGTACAGACCGTTTCGCCGTACCTGTCAGTATCACCGTACCTGTCAGATTCAGTGCTGTAGTACAGACCGTATCGCCGTACCTGTCAGTATCACCGTACCTGTCAGAGACAGTGCTTAAGTACAGACCGTTTCGCCGTACCTGTCAGTATCACCGTACCTAAGTAAGTAAGTAAACATGGTGCTTAACGTCCACAGAAACCATAAGGCTTATTAGGGACGGGCACCGTACCTGTCAGAGACAGTGCTTAAGTACAGACCGTTTCGCCGTACCTGTCAGTATCACCGTACCTGTCAGATACAGTGCTTAAGTACAGACCGTATCGTCGTACCTGTCAGTATCACCGTACCTGTCAGATACAGTGCTTAAGTACAGACCGTATCACCGTACCTGTCAGTATCACCGTACCTGTCAGATACAGTGCTTAAGTACAGACCGTATCACCGTACCTGTCAGTATCACCGTACCTGTCAGATACAGTGCTTAAGTACAGACCGTATCACCGTACCTGTCAGTATCACCGTACCTGTCAGATACAGTGCTGTAGTACAGACCGTATCGTCGTACCTGTCAGTATCACCGTACCTGTCAGATACAGTGCTGTAGTACAGACCGTATCGTCGTACCTGTCAGTATCACCGTACCTGTCAGATACAGTGCTTAAGTACAGACCGTATCGCCGTACCTCGCTGTTGTCAGAGTGACTGTGGCACCTGTACTCAGCCAGTGGTGTTAGTGCGACCTTGTGTAATCTGGCTGTCAGGCGCCTGTACTCAGCGAGTGGTGTTAGTGCGACCTTGTGTAATCTGGCTGTCAGGCGCCTGTACTCAGCGAGTGGTGTTAGTGCGACCTTGTGTAATCTGGCTGTCAGGCGCCTGTACTCAGCGAGTGGTGTTAGTGCGACCTTGTGTAATCTGGCTGTCAGGCGCCTGTACTCAGCGAATGGTGTTAGTGCGACCTTGTGTAATCTGGCTGTCAGGTGCCTGTACTCAGCGAGTGGTGTTAGTGCGACCTTGTGTAATCACACCTCCATACCAACGGCGTCAGTGGCCTCGCGGGCCTCAGATTCCGGGTAGAACAGCACTGGCTGGGGCCGCGGCACCGCCTGCCATAAGTAAAGGGTAAATATAGACTGCTCATCTCAATAACCGATGACGTCAAACCGGCGCAAACCGCAGTGTCTCCCCTGACAACGAAGGAAAGTCACATGAATGGTCAGGTGGTTTTGACTAACGGCTCCTTGTTTTTATCACAACGGTCAGAATTAGTACCAAGGTTAGGACCACAGGCTCCCGACAACACTCACCAGTCAGGACTCTCTCTCTCTCTCTCTCTCTCTCTCTGTTTTGTGTGGAAGTTTTTATGCTTCGCGCAGAAATGTTCACCCATTCATGCTTCACGTAGATGTATATAAATGATGCGTTGTACAATTTTGTTTTTAATAATTATAATTAGTTGTGCAGAGATGGCTGGGGTAGTCCTGGGAAATTCTACTGCCTGCATGCTGTCCGGTGAGGTGGAATGTCGTATGTGAGGTCATGGGGATGTCGGGTGGGTCTCCGCTGTGGCGATCGGTTGGTGAGGTCATTGCGATGTCGGGTGGTTCTCCGGGCGATCGGTAGGTGAGGTCATTGCGATGTCGGGTGGTTCTCCGGGCGATCGGTTGGTGAGGTCATTGGGATGTCGGGTGGTTCTCCGGGCGATCGGTTGGTGAGGTCATGGGTATGTCGGGTGGTTGTCATGGCGATCGGTTGGTGAGGTCATAGGTATGTCGGGTGGTTCTCATGGCGATCGGTTGGCGAGGTGATGGGTATGTCGGGTGGTTGTCATGGCGATCGGTTGGTGAGGTCATAGGTATGTCGGGTGGTTGTCATGGCGATCGGTTGTCGAGGTCATGGGTATGTCGGGTGGTTCTCCGCTATGGCGATCGGTTCAATGGTGAGGTCATGGGTATGTCGGGTGGTTGTCATGGCGATCGGTCGGTGAGGAGCTGTGTCAGAGTCGATGTGGATGAGAGCGTCGTGGAAAGGCTCAGTCAGTTGTAGAAGGTACAGCGTGCCTGCTCTCTCCGCTGCTGCAGTGTCACGTTGGCCAGTGCAGCTCTTCTCGCGGCATTGTCTCTGCACACTCTGCCCGCTTCTGAACATTTCCTTCTGCCTTGATGTTGCTGGCTGTGAAGGGATCCCAGACAGGGCTGGCAGGTTGTACAAATGCCTTGATGTTGCTGGCTGTGAAGGGATCCCAGACAGGGCTGGCATGGCCCGCAGGTTGTACAAATGCCTTGATGTTGCTGGCTGTGAAGGGATCCCAGACAGGGCTGGCATGGCCCGCAGGTTGTACAAATGCCTTGATGTTGCTGGCTGTGAAGGGATCCCAGACAGGGCTGGCATGGCCCGCAGGTTGTACAAATGCCTTGATGTTGCTGGCTGTGAAGGGATCCCAGACAGGGCTGGCAGGTTGTACAAATGCCTTGATGTTGCTGGCTGTGAAGGGATCCCAGACAGGGCTGGCAGGTTGTACAAATGCCTTGATGTTGCTGGCTGTGAAGGGATCCCAGACAGGGCTGGCATGGCCCGCAGGTTGTACAAATGTCTTGATGTTGCTGGCTGTGAAGGGATCCCAGACAGGGCTGGCATGGCCCGCAGGTTGTACAAATGCCTTGATGTTGCTGGCTGTGAAGGGATCCCAGACAGGGCTGGCATGGCCCGCAGGTTGTACAAATGCCTTGATGTTGCTGGCTGTGAAGGGATCCCAGACAGGGCTGGCATGGCCCGCAGGTTGTACAAATGTCTTGATGTTGCTGGCTGTGAAGGGATCCCAGACAGGGCTGGCATGGCCCGCAGGTTGTACAAATGCCTTGATGTTGCTGGCTGTGAAGGGATCCCAGACAGGGCTGGCAGGGCCCGCAGGTTGTACAAATGCCTTGATGTTGCTGGCTGTGAAGGGATCCCAGACAGGGCTGGCATGGCCTGCAGATTGTACAAATGTCTTGATGTTGCGTTTTCAGCCTCTGGTCGTTGGTGGCCGCCTTGGTGTTGCGCCTGAGGACGGACTACGGACAACCAGCCGAAAGTCACGTCACTGCCGACTTGAACTGCTACTGACAAGGACCCAGGCGTACAGACAACTGTCGGACGTGACCTAACTGGTGTACAGTCAGAAAACTGTTAGACTGACCTAACGTAGTGTACAGACACCTGCCACACTGACCCAAGTGTACAGTGAAACAACTGCCACACTGACCCAAGTGTATAGTGAAACAACTGCCACACTGACCCAAGTGTACAGTGAAACAACTGCCACACTGACCCAAGTGTAAGTGTACAGTGAGACAACTGCCACACTGACCCAAGTGTACAGTGAGACAACTGTCACACTGACCCAAGTGTACATACATCTGCCAGACTGACCTAACGTAGTGTACAAACACCTGCCAGACTGACACAAGTGTACAGTGAGACATCTGCCAGGCTGACCCAAGTGTGCAGACATCCGCCAGACTGACCCAAACGTACAGACACCTGCCAGACAGTGACCCAAACGTACAGTCACCTGCCAGACAGTGACCCAAACGTACAGACACCTGCCAGACAGTGACCCAAACGTACAGACATCTGCCAGACAGTGACCCAAACGTACAGACACCTGCCAGACAGTGACCCAAACGTACAGGCACCTGCCAGACTGACCCCAACGTACAGACACCTGCCAGACTGACCCAAACGTACAGACACCTGCCAGACTGACCCAAACGTACAGACACCTGGCAGACAGTGACCCAAGCGTACAGGCACCTGCCAGACTGACCCCAACGTACAGACACCTGCCAGACTGACCCAAACGTACAGACACCTGCCAGACTGACCCAAACGTACAGACACCTGCCAGACTGACCCCAACGTACAGACACCTGCCAGACTGACCCAAGCCGGCGTAGCTATAGACGATCGTGAGGCGCCTATGGTTATCTGACAGTAATGTGCTGTCGTCATGCAGGCAGGTGAAAAATGGAACACGGAAACTGGATACGAAAATCGGCCGGCATTCGTTAAGCTTCGTCGGGATTCGTGGTTTCCCCTGTCCGGCTGACTGTCAGTTAAAAACCAGTTATGAATCTGTCTGTCTGTCGCCGGTTATTGTCACTCTGCACAAGGTCTGTACTTAGCCTGCTGCAAGGCTACGGCTCACCCGTCACTAATAGGCCTTCTCGCCTCCGTGGACGTTACTGAAGCAACAAAGTCAGTCACTGAATCAGCTGGTCTCGAGATGGGATAATTATGAACGTTTTAATGTTGTTTACGTCCACAGAAACCATCAGGCTTATTAGGGACGGGGAGCCCAGGACGGCCACCCCGACTTTTACACAGCTACTCGCCGCCAGTGAGCTCTGACAGATATGAACTTTCTTTCTTTTTCTTTCTTTCAATCTTTCATGCTGTGTTACGTCCACACATATGAAGTAAGTAAACATGATGCTTAACGTCCACAGAAACCATAAGGCTTATTAGGGACGGGGAGAAGGGGAAGAGGGTGTATGGAGGTGGGGGGAGAGGGAGATTATATACCTATCGCTACACTGTCACCACCAGAATGACTTCTGCATTAAGATGGGCAGCGATGAGAGCCATTTTAATGTTTCAGTAGGAAGTGATGAACAAAGTCAAAAGACAGTGTCCACAAACCACAACCTTTTTTGAAGAGAAAGGAGAGTCGAAGCGGTATTGAACCGAGGTCCTTCCGCTTAAGCCTTACCGCTAGGCCAAACCGCCTCACACAGATATGAAGGTCTTGCACGCGGAAGAAGTAGCAGCAGTCGACCAATGAGAGCAGACTCAGTGGCGTTCAGCGGCGTGTGAAGGTAGCCTGCACCGACTCGTCACCGACATTCAGGAAGAACTTGAGGCGTGACTTCACAAAGCTTTACGTCACCGAGCCGGGTTTCGCTTGCCGGCGGGATATCGACCCGGTAACAGTGAATGTATGTTTGATCTGATACACTGCATGCTCCCCCCCCCCCCCCCCCCCCCACCCCCATCGACCCGTAACATGAATGTGATGTTTGATCTGATACACTGCATGCCCCCCCCCCCCCCCCACCAACTTTGTTGAGTTGTCCCGCCCCCCGGCAGTAACTGCTATCGTCAGAGTCGTTGAAAGTGACTCGGTATCCTACAACTGCGGCAAATAATAAACACTGAGTTCCAATACTGACTGACGAGCAACAAGCAAATAATAAACACTGAGTTCCAACACTGACTGACGAGCAACGAACAAATAATAAACACTGAGTTCCAATACTGACTGACGAGCAACGAACAAATAATAAACACTGAGTTCCAATACTGACTGACGAGCAACAAGCAAATAATAAACACTGAGTTCCAACACTGACTGAACGAGCAACGAACAAATAACTGACACTGACTGAACGAGTAACAAGCAACACTCCGGCAGTTTCTCGCACGGCACTGACTGAACTCAGTGACTTGACTGGTTGGCCAGAACAGGCTGTCAGTCACTGAGCAGTCCATTTGGGTGGCCGCCGACTGGAGAGAGAGAGAGAGAGAGAGAGAGAGAGAGAGAGAGAGAGAGAGAGAGAGAGAGAGAGAGAGAGAGAGAACTTTATTTTCACAGTACAAGGCTTGTAGTTTAAGTTCAGTCAAAAACCTAACAACTAGTCCTTGCTAAGCTACTGATGAGTAGATATTAAATTACAGGCATTATTTACATATACTGGGCCTGAATGAGTGAGTGAAACATTATACATGAGAATTTCCACACAAACATAGCGTGTTCACAGCGCCAGATGCACACTCCGAGCATCGCTTTCCGGCACCTTCCTCCAAAGAGAGGATGTCGCAAACCAGTGCTTGGAGTTCGCGCCAGATGAACACATGCACATCATTCAGTTACATATCATTATGAGCATACAACCAGCGAGCGAGCGAGCGAGCGAGAGAGAGAGAGACTGAGAGAGAGAGAGAGAGAGAGAGAGAGAGAGAGAGAGAGAGAGAGAGAGAGAGAGAGAGAGAGAGAGAGAGAGAGAGAGACTGACTCGAACTGACTAGAAAACTTTACAAGGATTGTAGTTTAGGTTTAGTCAAAAACCTGTCTAACAACTAGTCCTTGCTAAGTTACTGATAAATAGATATCAAATTACAGGCGGCATTACTTATATCCAGAGAGAGAGAAGAGACAGAGACAGAGACAGCCGAGAGACAGAGAGAGAGCTATCATGAATCATGATTACGTCAGTAAAATTGTATACATGAAATAAGCGTGATGAACCGGAACAGTAAAAAACTAACTGACAAACAACAACAACTTGGCAACAACAACTAACTGAACGGCGGCATCAACAAAGACCCACTCGGAAACGCCGCCGCACAACTGAAACCGTCAACAGCCGGCAAACTGAACAACAATGACCTTGCATCAGTGTTGGCAACACCAGATGCACACAATGCATGCCTACATCTACACATCACGCAGGTATACATGTATAATGAGCATACAACCAGCAGATAAGACCGCGGTCAGAACGTCTCATCATTCCGCCTAGGGCGCTGCTTGACTGAAGACTAGTGAACAGAAGTAATCAACGCTTTTCTTTATTAGAACAATCAGGTAGAGGGACCACTGAGAGAGAGAGAGAGAGAGAGAGAGAGAGAGAGAGAGAGAGAGAGAGAGAGAGAGTAAATTTATGTTTTATTTTACAGGTTTGTTAGCGACTCAAGTTACGCTGTCGTCTTTGCAACGTACGAATCCAGATTCAGAAGAGAGTGGTCTCCCCTACTTTGTTGACTGCAACATGGCAGCGGAACCCGACTTGTCTCTGTCCAATATCAAAATATTTGATTCTAATGGACAGACGGTCCCAGCCACTGCCATTTTACCCAGCGAAGGCTACGCGTACTCCCTTATTGTTTTTCTTCGGAATTTCGCATGAGTGGCGTGGTATGAAACAATTTAATAGTTTTATTTGTCAAGTTGTTTGTTCTATGACCGTCGAGTTCAAAGGTGAAAGGGCTTTAACCTTTAAATAGCAGTTTAGGCCTTTAGAAGTTACTAAATGAGTGCATTTTGTACCACTGATGCGTATAATACCTCTGTGTCTCTGTCTGTCTGTCTGTCTGTCTGTCTGTCTCTCTCTCTTGTACTGTAGCAACGGCAGATATGTGAGTCGGCCTTTGTGCTAATATCTTCACCGTTGAGAAATAAAGTTAAATCAATCAATCATAAATCAGACTCTTTCTCTCTCGTAAGTTGTACAAACAAAGTTCACCCGTCTAGCTCCAGAAACATCTACCCCCAGGCCGAGAATAGGTAAAATCCAAGGAGACGGTCGGAAATTCCTGGACCATTTTAAATGTTATTCTGGGTCACAAATATCACCATAATCATTAAATGAGGTCCATATCTACCAATTACAGCCGAAATCTGCAACAAAAGGTGATTTTTTCCATATATTTTTGTCTCTGATTGTTTCGAGTTGGCGTCACGGATTGCAAATGGTGAACGAAGCATTTTGCTTCTAGGTAAGCGGCCTCGTTAAGCAAGCTGCCGCTATTAAAAACCACGAAAAATGTACGGAAAAAATTGCAATCTGAGAACGTTGAGTCGTGAATACGATTGTCTTGCCAAAATTGGCACTAAGGAAGCGTTCACATTGTTACTGGAAAACTAGGTCAATCGTCAAAGGGCAACATGTGCCGACTCGAACTGACAATCAGAGACAAAAATATATATATGGAAAAAAAATCATCATCATCATGGAAAAAAATCATCTTTTGTTGCAGATTTTGGCTGTAATCGGTAGATATGGATCTATTTTAATGATTGTGATGATATTTGTGACCCAAATAACTTTTTAAATGGTCCAGTTTCAGTTTGCTGGAGGTCCTAGCACTTACAGAACTAATCTTGTTTTAAATTAAAGGTGCATGCACTCTGTGCTATGTATATTTCAGTTTGCTGAAGGTCCAAGCACTTACAGAACTAATCTGTTTTAAATTAAAGGTGCATGTACTCTGTGCAGAACTAATCTATTTTAAATTAAAGGTGCATGCACTGTGTGCTGTGTCTGTTTCAGTTTGCTGAAGGTCCAAGCACTTACAGAACTAATCTGTTTTAAATTAAAGGTGCATGTACTCTGTGCAGAACTAATCTATTTTAAATTAAAGGTGCATGCACTGTGTGCTGCGTCTGTTTCAGTTTGCTGAAGGTCCAAGCACTGGCTCCTCTAGCTGATGTGCTTGCTGCCAGCAACACACGCGTTGTTTTCATCGGCAGCTCCACCCCGGACCAGATGGCGGAATATCGTGAGCGCACGGCTTTGATCCCTTTCTGCGGTGACCTGTTCACAGACCCCTCCGTGATCTTGTACAAGCACTTCAGCCTGAAGCGTGGCGTGTTCAGGTCGCTGGTTAGACCTTTCTACACTGGCTTCAAAACGTACGGTGTCAAAGGAGTTATTGAAGGTTGGTGGAGGGACTGCAAGAGCTTCTTGTTTCCATGTGTGACATGGGGTGGGGGGGGGGGGGGGGGGGGGGGGTGGGTGGAGGTGGCTGTCATCTGGCTGTGGTCTGCCTCCTGGTTGACATGGGCCATTGGCGGTCAGACGGTTACTGAAATCAAAAACATAATAATTCAGCTTTTCTCCATATTTCAGCATGTGTAGGTTTCTGTGAAGAAGAAATTGGCAACTCCAGGGCCAGATGCTTCCAGCAAAGCAGTGTGAGGAGAGTCAGTGCCGTGGCTGCTGTCCTGTAATACACTGCGTGTTGCAGGTGTCCAACTGCTGTGCCGTGGCTGCTCTCCTGTAACGCACTGCATGTTGCAGGTGTCCGACTTGCTGTGCCGTGGCTGCTCTCCTGTAACGCACTGCGTGTTGCAGGTGTCCGACTTGCTGTGCCATGGCTGCTGTCCTGTAACGCACTGCGTGTTGCAGGTGTCCGACTTGCTGTGCCATGGCTGCTGTCCTGTAACGCACTGCGTGTTGCAGGTGTCCGACTTGCTGTGCCATGGCTGCTGTCCTGTAACGCACTGCATGTTGCAGGTGTCCGACTTGCTGTGCCATGGCTGCTGTCCTGTAACGCGCTGTGTGTTGCAGGTGTCCGACTTGCTGTGCCATGGCTGCTCTCCTGTAACGCGCTGCGTGTTGCAGGTGTCTGACTTGCTGTGCTGTGGCTAGTCTTCTTTAACACGCTGCGTGTTGCAGGTGTCCAACTTGCTGTGCCGTGGCTGCTCTCCTGTAACGTGCTCCGTGTGGCAGCTGTGCCGTGGCTAGTCTGCTTTAACATGCTCCGTGTGGCAGGTATCTGACTTGCTGTGCCGTGGCTGCTCTCCTATAACGTGCTCCGTGTGGCAGGTATCTGACTTGCTGTGCCGTGGCTAGTCTGCTTTAACATGCTCCGTGTGGCAGGTATCTGACTTGCTGTGCTGTGGCTAGTCTTCTTTAACGCGCTACATGTTGCAGGTGTCCGACTTGCCAAAGAAACAGCCCATCTGGCCGGCGACTCCTGGCAGCAAGGGGGCACAATCCTGTTGGACAAAGATGAGAAGGTTCTTTACCAGGTACCTAATAAAATCTGCTGGTATTGGGTTGGTGGTGGTGGTGGGGGGGGGGGGGGGGGGGGGGGGGGGGGGGGGGGGTGGTAGAGCAGCTGAACTCACTGTCTCATAGTTTGTGAGAACTTTAGGAGAATAGGTGATGGTGTCTTTAGATTCTGCAGGTCTGTTTGGGACGACAACTGATAATTATGTGGTTTATGACTGACTTGAAAATTGTGAGATTTTTTATTTAAAAAAAAAGAAGTTTTGAAATCATTATCACAGTATCAAGTGTTTGACATTCTTTTAGTACATTAATGGTAGATTTTTTTCTTCTTTTATGACAGGGACTCAGAAAGAAATGGGTTTAGTTTTAGTATAGGCAACAAGCCATTTTCAAACATATTTCACAAGCCTCAAAAAGAACAGATTTAGCAGCTTTTGTGGATTTTTATTTCTGCTTGTATCTATTTAATCATACTTTTTTTTAACCATTTTCTCTTCTGCACAGCATACAGAAGAGCACCCAGCTGATTGGCCCAGTATGGAAGATGTCCTGCAATTGGTCGGAATCTCTGACAAGAAGGTGGACTACAAGAAAGCGCTGTCTGATTGGCTGAAAATGAGGGAAGAGAGCCGGACCCAGCAGAAACCCTGAAGCCTACGCTTTGACCAGCACTGCCTTGGAGCCAGAATGGTGAGTGAAACTCCAGGAGTACAGGGAATTCACATTTACATGGCGCGCAGCAAGAACAACAGCTGTCATCGAGCTGTGGCAATAGCAGGAAAGCAGCCATCACAAGTGGTGTGTGGCTCTGAAGATGTGATGTGTTGAGGAGCTTGAGACAGCAGCTGCGGGCACAAAGCCAAGGACATAAAGGAGGTCAAAAGAGGAAGCGATGAACGATCTTCCTTGCACGGACCAGGAAGGGCCATCATTCAGACCAACACCAGAACCGTTTCAATGGCAACGCTTGGGAAACGTCTGAGGATGGGGTGTAGCGCATAGCTTTACCATCCTGCACTGAACCAAACTGAACTGGAAACAAAGAGACATATATTCTCAGCTGTTGGCCGTAAGCCTTCTGAAGTATATTTTGCCTCATTGGAAAGAAATTGAAATAGTAAAAAGTCAGCATCAAAGATTTTTGTTGATGTCCCATTGCAGCAGGAGCAGACCTAAATGTACAGAACGACGACGAGTATCAGCTCGTTAAATGTCATAGACACTTGTCAAGCATGATAGCTCACTTGTCAAGTATCATAACTCATTTGTCATGTAATGTAGCTCACTTCTCAAGTGTCCTAGCTTACTTCTCATGTATCATAGCTCACTTGTCAAGTGTCATAGCTCACTTGTCATGTATCATAGCTCACTTGTCAAGCGTCATAGCTTGCTTGTCATGTATCAGCTCACTTGTCATGTATCATATCTCACTTGTCAAGCATCATAGCTCACTCGTCATGTATCATAGCTCACTTGTCAAGCATCATAGCTCACTTGTCATGTATCATAGCTCACTCGTCAAGTGTCATAGTTCTCTTGTCATGTATCATAGCTCACTTTTCATGTATCATATCTCACTTGTCAAGTGTCATGGCTCACCTGTCATGCTGAGTTTCTGTCCTTTTTGGATTGTAAATGAATGCGATGGGTGAGTGATTATTGTGTGAGACTTGATCCCAGAAGGTACATCCTACAGTGTTAGCTCCTTGCTCGGGCCAGCGTCACAGTTGCTTTTGGGAGTGACTTGTTGGTTTTGTTGTCATAGAGTGAAAATCTTTTTTCTCCTTACTCATAGAGTGAAAATCTTTTCCTCCTTACTCATAGAGTGAAAATCTTTTTCTCCTTACTCATAGAGTGAAACTCTTTTTCTCCTTACTCACAGAGTGAAAATCTATTTTTTTCTTACTCATAGAGTGAAAATCTTTTTCTCCTTACTCATCGAGTGAAAATCTTTTTCTCCTTACTCATAGAGTGAAAATCTTTTTCTCCTTACTCATAGAGTGAAACTCTTTTTCTCCTTACTCATCGAGTGAAAATCTTTTTCTCCTACTCATAGAGTGAAAATCTTTTTCTCCTTACTCATAGAGTGAAAATCTTTTTTCTCCTTACTCATAGAGTGAAAAGCTTTTTTCTCCTTACTCATAGAGTGAAAATCTTTTTCTCCTTACCCTTTTCTTCCTGAGTAAAACAATATTGTTCGTACTTATACACCAAATCTTACTGAAATACTATGTATAAACAAGCAAATCTTACTGAAATACTGTGTATGAACAAGCAAATCTGACTGAAATACTGTGTATAAACAAGCAGTCTGCCGGCATTTTTCTGACACAACCCTAACAGCTTAAATTTACCTGGGCCAGGGGAAGCAACTTGGGCAGAAATACTGTGTTCGTAGTGGTTCATTTGTCCCCACTGCACATTTTCCTTGTATTTTTAGATTTTTCAGCACAAAGTTCTGCGAAATGAAAACAGTGGATGGTTCTGGACTGCTTTGGCTTGGTGGGGTTCCAGCGCATTGTGTATACGTTAACCTCCCCATCGCCAATCTCCTGTGTATGTTTTGTTTATGTAGCACAGAGTTATGTGGACAGGAGCACCATCCCAGCCGCTTTGTTGTAAAGAGGTTCCTCTGTATATTTCATCTGCATGCCAAGTTATTGCTTGGACGAATCTCTGATTCCATGTTTTTCCATTCCTCAGTATATTGATTTGACAAATGGTTCGCTTTTCCCAGTGCATTGTTTTGACAGACCTCCGTTTTCCACATTTCCCAGTGCATTGACTTGACAGACCTCCATTTTCCATGTTTAACTTTTCCCAGTGCATTGTTTTGACAGACCTCTGTTTTCCACATTTCCCAGTGCATTGACTTACGACTTGACAGACCTCCGTTTTCCATGTTTAACTTTTCCCAGTGCATTGTTTTGACAGACCTCCGTTTTCCACATTTCCCTTTTCCCAGTGCATTGACTTGACAGACCTCCGTTTTCCATGTTTAACTTTTCCCAATCCATTGTTTTGACAAATTTCTGTGAGTGGTTATTTTCCAGTTTTCTCTTCTCCCTGTTTAGTGCTTTGATGGTACTCTGTGACGGTTTCTTTCCAGTTCAGTGATTTGACACTTTGTGCGCCCATTTTCCAGATTTTCCTTTCCTAATTCGTTGTTTTTTATCAGTACTCTCCGTTTTCCAGATTTCCCTTTGTTTGCGGCTTGGCGCCTAGGTCTCCATGACTGCCAGGTGTGAAACTGACCTCTGAGCTGGAGCACCAGGCATGAAGATTTACCTGGCCTGAGGCGTCCAGTTCCAACTGACGAGTGATCGTCTCTGACTGACTGCTGCAGTGAAGATCAAATCAAATCAAATCAATCCGTATTCTTCATAAACATATATGTGTGCATAAATGTGAATAATGTCTGTGACATTTCAGTTTGATTGTTAAAAAGAAATCAGTGCTATGCTATGAATACATAAAATTGTTCAACACACACATCTATCTACAGCACTCCCTCACACACACCAACAGCGACGGCGTCCAGAGACTTGCCCCACAGCCCTGCAGCTTGGGCCTTGGGGCAAGATTGCGTGTGCTCAGTGCATGCATGCACCCCATGTTACTGGTCAGTCTTTTATTGGTGCACAAAGGCACAGTGTTATCAGTGCATCAAGGCACAGCGCTATCAGTGCACAAAGGCACAGTGTTGTCAGTGTACAGAGGCAGAGCGTTATTGCAATGTTATCAGTGCACAAAGGCAGAGTGTTATCAGTTCACAAAGGCACAGCGTTATCAGTGCATCAAGGCACAGCGTTATCAGTGCACAAAGGCACAGTGTTGTCGGTGTACAAAAGCACAGCGTTATTGCAGTGTTATCAATGCACAGAGGCACAGTGTTATCAGTACACAAAGGCACAGTGTTATCAGTGCCCAAAGGCACTGACCCCGTCACAGGAAACGAACCCTGATCCAGCCACTGTATCATAAGGCTGAGGGTTGGGGATGGGAGGGTGGGGTGCTGTTTTCACTTACATAAACACAACTGACAGCAGATTTGTTTCACATTGAAACTTGTCTATTCTAAATGTGTCTGATATTCAGTGGTTTCAGTTACAGATGACACTGAATTGTTTCAGTGTACAATCACTTGATGTTGAATTGTTTCAGTGTACAAGCGTTTTTCGTGGATGCTGAAATGTGTACTTAGTTTGCTGAGAAAATTCTCCATATTTTGATATCAAGTTATACTTGGTGCTCTGTGTGCCACTGCTTGTGTCTGCCTGTTCGCATGCATGTCTTGATGCGTCCTGTGTATGACAGGTAATAGCAACACAAAGGATTAAAAAGGAACGCTTTGTATTTTTGCAGGAAAAAACAGGTACATCTTCATCTTCATTTGACACGAAAAATAAAAAGCTGTAAAGCTGTGGTAAAGTGTTCAAGTTGTACTTATTTATTCTTTGTAGTACTTTATATAAATGTTGTGATCCTTTGACCACCGTTTTTGATGGATTTCAATCTGATAATATTTTTGTATCGTAAGCGATTTGTATTTCAGTCTAGAATCGGTTCCTTGACCAAGGTATCTACATCATGTAACCATATATGTGTCAATCACTCACAAAAGGGGGGACAACTGCAGGGAAGATTATAAAATGACATTAATGGAGAGGGTTTGGGTATTTGTAGAGAGCAAGAAGGGACCACTGGTGATCATGCAACATGCTCCAATGATCATGCTTCACACTTTTTAAACATACGATGTCTGTGAGGTGGCAAAAGTGGTTCACGGAAACCGGACAATCTCTGTAAGCGGTCAGATAATGGCCCCCTGTTCCTGTACTGGAGCTGTGCTTAGCAAACACCCTGCTCCCTTCCCCGTCTAGAACACACACACACACATTGTCAGATAATGGCCCCCTATTCCTCTACTAGAGCTGTGCTTAGCAAACACCCTGCTCCCTTCCCTGTCTAGAACACACACACACATTCACACACACGCACACATTGTCAGATAATGGCCCCCTATTCTTCTACTAGAGCTGTGCTTAGCAAACACCCTGCTCCCTTCCCCGTCTAGAACACACACGCACACATTCACACACACACACACTGTGCTGCGTTTTTGTTTTGCTTCTGTTTAAAGTGCTGTAAAAACACCCCAAGTTAGTTACTCATCTTTGAGTCAAACAGTGTAACAGCTGGGACATTTGACCAACAGCTGATTTTTGGCTGGTATGTGCTGATCATAATGGGTAAAATACTGGAAATTACTTGTTAACATGAACCCTGGACCATTCTGTGGTGTATGTGTGTATGCACAAGTGTCCATGAATGTGTACTTGGGTGTGTATGTACAGTGCATATGTACAGTGTGTGTGTGTGTGTGTGTGTGTGTGTGTGTGTGTGTGTGTGCACAGGTGTATGCATGCAGCAATGCGTGTGTGTCAGTCCCCTTGCTTGCTATTCAAATGGTAGGTTTTCAGCGAAACAAACATAGTTGACTTAAAATGTTTGTTTTTGTTTTTGAATGAGACCAACAGCCTGTTGACTTAAAATGTTTGTTTTTGAATGAGACCAACAGCCTGTTGACCTAAAATGTTTGTTTTTGAATGAGACCAACACCCTGTTGACTTCAAATGTTTGTTTTTGAATGAGACCAACATACTGTTGACTTAAAATGTTTGTTTTTGAATGAGACCAACACCCTGTTGACCTAAAATGTTTGTTTTTGAATGAGACCAACACCCTGCTGACTTTAAATGTTTGTTTTTGAATGAGACCAACATATTGTTGACTTAAATTTTTTGTTTTTGAATGAGACCAACATACTGTTGACTTAAAATGTTTGTTTTTGAATGAGACCAGCACCCTGTTGACCTAAAATGTTTGTTTTTGAATGAGACCAACATATCGTTGACTTAAAATGTTAGTTTTTGAATGAGACCAACACCCTGTTGACCTAAAATGTTTGTTTTTGAATGAGACCAACACACTGTTGACCTAAAATGTTTGTTTTTGAATGAGACCAACATATCGTTGACTTAAAATGTTAGTTTTTGAATGAGACCAACACCCTGTTGACCTAAAATGTTTGTTTTTGAATGAGACCAACACACTGTTGACCTAAAATGTTTGTTTTTGAATGAGACCAACACCCTGTTGACTTAAAATGTTTGTTTTTGAATGAGACCAACACCCTGTTGACTTCAGATGTTTGTTTTTGAATGAGACCAACACCCTGTTGACTTCAAATGTTTGTGTTGATGATGAAGTCATGCAGCTGAGTGTGCAGTGTGTATGGATCAGAGCAGCCACACCAACATAACACACAGCCCAAGACAGAAGTGACGTCCAGGTAAGACGTGTATTGGATCCATCATGCAATGTTTTGTCGCAGACATAGAAATCATAGCTGATTTTCAGACGCAGAACTGACAGTGAGTTTATGAGTAACATCCCTTGACTTTGTGGGCAGAAACCCTGCTTCATCAAGGAACCAAAGGAAAAATACAAAATTCTGCAATCTGTATCTAAAAGTAAAACAACTCACTCATTCTTCTTATTCTTAATTTATTTCCCTAAACAATGGCACTACCCAAGTGTAATGCCCCCATGTTGCCCGCACCACACCATTTTGTCAGCAGACTGCTGGCCTTTTGGTTTGGCAACAAATGCAAAATGGATGGTTGCCTGTGTTCAGTGCTGTAACATAAAATCGTTTCTGCCCGAAACATATATCATTTTTGACAGTAGATACACAGCTCTCAGATCTGGTTATAAAAGGCACTGTATCTGGTTCCTGGTTCACTGCTGAAAAACAAACCATTCCATTGTCTGGTTAGCAGGGTGCAGTGCTGTAAAGCTAACCATTCTGTTGCCCGGTTACCAGTGCTGTAAACCATTCCGTTGCCTGGTTACCACGTGCTGTAAAACTAACCATTCCATTGTGTGGTTACCAGTACTGTAAAGTGAACCATTTCATTGCCTGGTTACCGGGGTGCAGTACTGTAAAGCTAACCATTTCCATTGCCTGGTGACCCAGTGCTGTAAAATGAACCATTCCGTTGCCTGGTTACCGGGGTGCAGTGTTGTAAAACTAACCATTCCATTGTCTGGTTACCAGTGCTGTAAAACTAACCATTCCATTGTCTGGTTACCAGTGCTGTAAAGCTAACCATTTCCATTTTTGCCAGAAGATCCACAAACCTTGAATTTTAACAAAATGCTGACCAGGAAGTCATGTATTACACAATACATTATGCTTTCATATAAACAGCAAATGAAGGCAGACCATCTATGTATGACAGGATGTGATGTGTATGTGTGCTCCCCCCCCCCCTTTGCCTTCTTAAACCATTATGCTTATCCCATGTTTGTGCAAATATCTACAAGACGTTATACCAAATGATTAAGAAGTGAACAAACTGTCACACTGCAATCTAACCCATTGACATCGTAAAAAAGAAAAAGATCACAGGTCTGTTCTTGATCCTCTCTAAGCGAGTTCTGTCCTGCAGCAAGAAGAGATAGAGATATTACATCAAGGGGAAAAAGTCAATCCTTGATGACCTTAACGGAGCCAGCCTTCTCACACCACCGTCTGTCCGAAAAGGCAGGCCTTTTTCTGAAGTGGTTAAATCAAAGATTTGGTAATAAAATGCTCCCCCGATTTTATATTCAACTTCTAAACCTAGCTTCAGTAGCAACGGACAACACTACTGGCGGCGACGAGTGTCCGACTGGGTTGCCACGCTGCACGCACTGCTTTGACAGAACAAGGTCACAGACGGCACTGCACCTTCTGACAATGTTTCCGACGCTTGAGTCGCACTCAAACCATCATCGATCCTCGCTTCAACTTTTTATTTTGATCTCTTTCTGCCTGTTAGAGAAAGGCCTGCCTTCTTGGACAGACTGTGTGCCGTGAGAAGGCCAGCTCCTCTACGGTCATCAACAGCTTCATGCTCAAAACAGAACTATTATGCACATGCTACTACACGCTCCCTTTCCTAAACACACAGGTAAAAGGATCAGTTTTACTGAATAAGGCGTTGATGTTAATGTTGCACCACATGCTGAAGGAACGTGAGTGTCTGGCATCTCATCAGATCTGATTGCTGAGGAGCTAGAAGCACTGTATACCAGCGGGCCCCCAAACGGAACAGGAAGGAGCCGTCTGTGACAGATCCCATTCCACAGTTTGTCACACAATGTCCAGTCTTTGTTATTTCTGGCTAAATATAGTGTAACAGCAATGGCAGTGTTGACTCACAAAACCACACAGGGTGAGCAAACGCCCCACAATGGGGGAAATGCACAACTTTGTTATTATTGTAACTGCACTCTTCTGTGACTGAAAAATGGGCCATAGTTGTCAACACTGTCAAGAATAGGTAAAACCAAAGAGAGGTAATACCATGCTATGGCTTTTGCTTAGACCCCCCCCCCCCCCCATATTGTCTCCCCATAAAAAAAGAAAACACACATAAGACTTTAAAATGAACCCAGCCACAGTACATGGCAAGGGTCATTCCACAGGCTCCAATCGTTTAGGTGAGACAGTAAATCGCATAATCAACACCATCACTATCATCACAGTAGAGCATTTTAAAGAAGGAAATCACATCCCCATGAGCATTGTAATGTAATAACCGGTTGAGATTTGTTGGGAACCGCACGTCATTCCCTGCATCAGACCTGCTGCACACAGCACACAGAACTGACCGGCTGGGACCAAACGGGAGAGTGAAAAAACAGGCTTCTTAGCAATGCACATACGCCGCTTTACACATTGAGTGTAGCAGTGTACTGTAGCATTGCACGTAAGCCACAACAACACAGTGTAGCAGTGCACCTTACCATTGCACGTAAGCCACAACAACACAGTGTAGCAGTGTACCTTAGCATTGCACGTAAGCCACAACACAGTGTAGCAGTGTACCTTAGCATTGCACGTAAGCCACAACAACACAGTGTAGCAGTGTACCTTAGCAATGCATGTAAGCCACAACAACACAGTGTAGCAGTGCACCTTAGCATTGCACGTAAGCCACAACAACACACTGACTGTTGCAGCGCACAGTACAAAGTGAAATGCAAGCCAGCGCAGTACACAATATCAACACTCTTGAAGCTTTTCTCTCCGACCTACAATCCAGCTAGCACTAGTCCTGTTCTGTTTGCATGTGTGTGTGTGTGTGTGTGTGTGTGAGTGTGTGATGTGCGTAAGCCCAAAGTGTGTTGAGTGAGTGTGTGTGCGGCAGTACAATGTTTTGAAGTTTGTTGTAATCAGTGTGTCTGTGTGCTGTGTGTGTGTGTGTGTGTGTGTGTGTGTGTGTGTGCCATACACAAGCCCCATGTGTATGTGCATGTATAGCTTGACTGGAGAACTGAGTGTGCAGAGTGTTGACATCACACATCAACAGAGACCTGAAAACTGTGCCACCAGAGGGCAGCACTACCAATGGAGATCGGTCAGTGATAAAGAAGTGTCTCTAGTAATAAAAAAACCCCCCACCCAAACCCACAAAAAGGCAAATGAAACCAGCACAAGAAAAGGGGTGAAAACCCAACCCCTAAAAACACAAAAAAATGATTTAAAAAGCAGAAAAAACAACAGCAAAACCCAACCCCCAAACCAAGTGTATCCTCACTCAACAAGGAGACAGTCCAACATGCACTTGTACAATCCAGCCACAGTCATGGGTCAACTTTCGCCAGCTACAGTTCCAGAATGCCTTTTCCTCACAACCCATTCTAGGCAAATGCCTTTTCCTCACAACCCATTCTAGGCAAATGCAAACTCCACCCAAAGGTCAGAGCAAACTCCACTCAAAGGTCAAAGCAAACTCCACCCAAAGGTCAGAGCAAACTCCACCCAAAGGTCAGAGCAAACTCCACCCAAAGGTCAAAGCAAACTAACCATAAAAATCAATCAACCAACAGATTTTCTAGTTACAATGTCAATGGGACTTGATATCAGGAGACAAATGTAAGAGAAAGGGGGAAAACCATTGGTATATATATAATACACATACAGCTGATAACATTCACCACACACACGCAGCACATGCGTATAATTATACACATGCCGCATAACTATTATGGAATGATACTAAATTGTAAATACGGCCCCAAAACAAGCTATCACAAAGTTGTGGCAACAGACCTATGCCAAGAAAGAAGCACACAGCCACACAGTTGCACACAAAACAAAGACAAAAGGACGACAGCACGTGAGCAGCGAATAACCCGCTTCCCCTGCCCTTCCCTCTTCACTGTTGTCAGTCAAAACACAAGTAACAAAGGCCCGTCAAGCACAGCGTAAAAACTAAATGTCAAAATAACAGGCAGTGAGTGAGACACAATAATTCTGAATAGCAAAACATTCCTGAAAATACCATCTCAAAACTGGCCAAATCGTAAATTCCTAATTGTGACCAATGCAACAAAATATATTCTGATGAGATAATGTTTACTCACTGTTAATTATGAAAATTTCATCTGGCATTACTTGTCTTATTGTGCATGGCATCATACTGAAATGGCCCTCAATTATTACAAATATTCCAAACTGGATTTTTCTTGCTCCTTGCAGTTGTAACCCCAGAGGGGTACTGACCTTTGACACCCTTGTGTGTCACTGACCTTGAACTAAGGTCACATATAACTCTTTACTTTTAGGTTGCCCTCATTACATACTAGACAAACTTCTATAAAGTTCAGAATGCAACAGCAAGGCTTGTGTGTAAAAGCTAAGAAATCTGACCACATCATTCCTATTCTTCAAACTCTGCATTGGCTACCAGTAACACATTGCATTCAATACAAAATTTCAACTGCATTCAATACAAAATTTCAACTGTCTTGGAGGAGGTCACAGGAGTGAAGAATGAGTTGAAGACACTTTCAGCAATACTACAGCTTCAGTGACAGCGGTGTCTTATGTACAAGGAATCTTGCACAGAATAGGAGCAGGATGCAGACAGTGTTACAGACACAGACAGCGCATTAGCAAAAGAACAGCAACAGACACAGAAACAGACAGTGCAGTAACAACAGACACAAAAACAGACAGTGCAATAACAACACAGAGATACAGACAGTGCAGTAACAACACAGAAACAGACAGTGCAGTAACAACAGACACAGGAACAGACAATGCAGTAACAACAGATACACAGACAGACAGTGCAGTAACAACACACACAGAAACAGTGCAGTAACAACAGACACAGAAACAGACAGTGCAGTAACAACACACACAGAAACAGTGCAGTAACAACAGACAGAGAAACAGACAGTGCAGTAACAACAGACACGGAAACAGTGCAGTAACAAACAGACACAGAAATAGTGCAGTAACAACAGACACAGAAACAGACAGTGCAATAGCAACAGACACAGAAACAGACAGCACAGAAGCAATACAACGGCGACAGCCCTTACATCTGGGGCAATGGCCAAAGGACCCTCCCATTCAAAACAGCAACAAAATCCCACTTCACACTTGGCAAAAATGACCCTCTGATTTGATCACTGTGTTAATACCATGTTCATTCCATACCAACCCAAGAACAGAACACTTCAGGAAGACATAACCCTCATGACAGATCACCTCCCAGAGAGGTAACCCTCATGATGGATCACCCCCACAGAGGTAACCCTCATGATGGATCACACCACAGAGGTAACCCTCATGACAGGTCACCTCACAGAGGTAACCCTCATGATGGATCACACCACAGAGGTAACCCTCATGAAGGATCATACCACAGAGGTAACCCTCATGACAGGTCACCCCACAGAGGTAACCCTCATGAAAGATCATACCACAGAGGTAACCCTCATGACTGGTCACCCATGCAGAGATAACCCTCATGACAGGTCACCCCACAGAGGTAACCCTCATGAGAGATCACCCCACAGAGGTAACCCTCATGATGGATCACACCACAGAGGTAACCCTCATGAAAGATCATACCACAGAGGTAACCCTCATGACGGATCACCCCACAGAGGTAACCCTCATGACTGGTCACCCATGCAGAGATAACCCTCATGACAGACTTACCATGAAGACATAGCCCTCATGACAGATTAGCCCATGGAGATATAGCCCTCATGAGATATATGCATGTGGAAATTTAGCCCTCATGACAGACCATCCTGTGGAGTGACCAGCCATACCAGCGCACAGACCACATTCATGAGACCAGCGCACAGACCACATTCATGAGACCAGCGCACAGACCACATTCATGAGACCAGAACACAGACCACATTCATGAGACCAGCACACAGACCACATTCATGAGACCAGAACACAGACCACATTCATGAGACCAGCGCACAGACCACATTCATGAGACCAGCGCACAGACCACATTCATGAGACCAGCGCACAGACCACATTCATGAGACCAGCACACAGACCACATTCATGAGACCAGCACACAGATCACATTCATGAGACCAGAACACAGACCACATTCATGAGACCAGCACACAGACCACACTCATGCCCCACCTTCCTGTTATTATTCAATTTTTCAGTTTGGAATTTTCCCTTCTGTGCAGAGCTGCACTAAAAAACCTGAGTGTGACACAGCCCCCCACACACCTGCACAACAGCTACCCTTTTCTATAGCCACATACACTGGTATTCACACTTCCCCACACAACTCCCCTTTTCTATAGCCACATACACTGGTATTCACACTTTCCCACACAACTCCCCTTTTCTATAGCCACATACACTGGTATTCATACACTGGTATTCACACTTTCCCACACAACTCCCCTTTTCTATAGCCACATACACTGGTATTCACACTTCCCCACACAACTCCCCTTTTCTATAGCCACATACATACTGGTATTCACACTCCCCCACACAGCTACCCGTTTCACATACATACTGGTATTCACACTTTCCCACACAACTCCCCTTTTCTATAGCCACATACATACTGGTATTCACACTCCCTTCCACAGGCCAGTCTTCAGCTCCCTTTATTTCCATGAGGGTAAGAGAAAACAAGTGAGACGTACATACACTGCTCCTGTAAATGGAATGTGAACAGTACTGCCAATGGCGGCATAACAAAACACCCACATAATTATGCACATCTAAACACACTGTACATCAATTCAACACGTACACATATTGTACAAAATGTACACCTTTCAAACAAGTACATCAGTTCAAATCTTTGGCTCAGAATACTTTTGACATTGTTGGATCAGATTTGTTTGTGTTTCATGGAATTAGCATTCAGTGTGTGTGTGTGTAGGTGTGTGTGTGTAGGTGTGTGTGTGTAGGTGTGTGTGTGTATGTGTGTGTGTGTATGTGTGTGTGTGTGTGCACACATGTGCAAGTGTGTGTGTGTATGCATGTGTGCACATGTGTAAGTGTGTATGTGTGCGTGTGAATTTGCATGCGTACATGATATGCATGTGTGTGAGTGCATTAACATGCCTCACCCATGTGTTGAACTATGACGAGAAGGGCACTTATTAACATTACATAAAAAAGCAGCCATCAAGCCAAGTATCACTGACACACACAGAGACGCACTTATTAACATTACATAAAAAAGCAGCCATCAAGCCAGGTATCACTGTGACACACACAGAGAGACGCACTTTCACTTCAACTCTGCCACACAATGCTGAGGTCAAAGAACGGAGTTCAAACACACTCGGTCAAGAACCCACCAAAAACAACACAATTAAGCTATCAAATCGAAAGCAAGTTGTCAGGAAAACCTTCTGTCAGTGGTCCAGAAAGCCCACAGTCAAAAGTTCCATGAAATAAAGAAGAAGCGCAAATGCTCAAATGACTCACAAACCTTTCGCAGAATCTGTAAATGCATAAATATTTGATTATCTCCCTGAAAGGACTCTCCAAACTCACGAAGAGCACTTTGTGGTGATGTTTTCTAAACATACTTTAACAATCACATAAATTTCAAACTTACTGGAACAAGAACTCGCTAAGAAAACACAATGTGCAGATCTAGTTTGGGAGACACCCCTCTGACCTTGAAATGACGCTCAGGTCGTCAAAAGTGGCATCACCCTGCAGAATTAGACGTTAAAATCACGCAAAAAGTGAAAGACCTCACTCAAAAATGGTGGAAACAAAAGCAAATGTTATGATTCTTCACAGAACAGAAACTGCACCATTATCTCTACTGAACATGGTCAAAGTCTGTTTCCCCTAAAGTGCTATCAATACCCCACTGCCAACAAACCCGCTGCACTGCAGTCAAAATGACTCTGAATGAGTGACTAGGGCTTTAAGTCGCACACTCTGAATATCCACCAAAGTTGTGTGCATACAACACTGTTTGGTTGTTACATCGCTGGTACCATGTGAAACTACTGCTGTCTTGGTGCACATTCTGTGGACAGCATGCATCAGTTTAGAGAGTTATTTGAAAGCATAGGGTGCATCTGTATTCAGCTGTAACCTGCCACTTGCACGTTTGGTACAATGACGTTTGGGATGCTTTAGGTTGGAGAAATGCATTCTTTTTAACACCACCAAAGTTTTGATGGCCATTATCTTTCCCAGAGGAGTGAATTGCCTTCTTTTTTAAGCATTAATAACCTTTTTAATTTCTACTCATTCATCTTCATAATTATAATCTCATAAATCAGCTGTGTCTGTCAAAAATTTGACTCCAAGAATTATGAAGAGTCCCAGATCCCAACAAAAGTTCGTATTCTTACAAATCACACCTGCGAGTTTTTCTTGCTACCTCGGTACCTGTGTTTTATAACATGAGGAGCTCTTGCCATGCCAAAGGGTCAGCCCGACAACCCGACACTGACCATTACACAGTCACAGTCTTCACACCTGTCCATTATCAACAGCCAATAAGAGTCGAGGTAAGTTGTCCCAAAGCCGGTTACTTACTTACTATTCCCAAACCCCCAGTGATTGGATGAGAACATGGGCCTGACATGATTCTGTCCACTTCTACTGTTCATTATGCACCGGATTTGTCGGTGTGCTCAACTCCACAGACCTAGAAACCAGCAAAACAACAACTTCATCTACTTGTCAGCCTAGGAACCAAGTATAACAGCAACCATCCTACTTATCAACCTAGCTACCAAGTATAACAGTAATCATCCTACTTGTCAACCTAGCTACCAAGTATAACAGTAATCATCCTACTTGTTAACCTAGGTACCAAGTATAACAGCAATCATCCTACTTGTCAAACTAGGTACCAAGTATAACAGCATTGCCCTATTTGTCAACCTAGGAACCATGTATAACAGCAATCATCCTACATGTCACCTGGGTACCAAGTATACCAGCATTGCCCTACTTGTTAATCTAGGTATCAAGTATAACAGCATTGCCCTACTTGTTAATCTAGGTACCAAGTATAACAGCATTGCCCTACTTGTCAATCTAGGAACCAAGTATAACAGCAATCATCCTACTTGTTAACCTAGGAACCAAGTATAACAGCAATCATCCTACTTATCAACCTAGTCACCAAGTATAACAACAGCAGTCATTCTACTTATCAATGTGCTCATCTGCACACAAACAGATCTCTACCCACCTACAGCCACAATTCCACTGACACACGCTGTCCTTATAGATGTAGTACATAGCTACAGCCATAATTCCACTGACACACACCATCCTTATAGATGTAGTACATAGCTACAGCCACAATTCCACTGACACACACCGTCCTTATAGATGTAGTACATAGCTACAGCCATAATTCCACTGACACACACCGTCCTTATAGATGTAATACATAGCTACAGCCATAATTCCACTGACACACATTGTCCTTATAGATGTAGTACATAGCTACAGCCACAATTCCACTGACACACACCGTCCTTATAGATGTAGTACATAGCTACAGCCATAATTCCACTGACACACACCGTCCTTACAGATGTAGTACATAGCTACAGCCATAATTCCACTGACACACACCATCCTTATAGATGTAGTACATAGCTACAGCCACAATTCCACTGACACACACCGTCCTTATAGATGTAGTACATAGCTACAGCCATAATTCCACTGACACACACCGTCCTTATAGATGTAGTACATAGCTACAGCCATAATTCCACTGACACACACCGTCCTTATAGATGTAGTACATAGCTACAGCCATAATTCCACTGACACACACCGTCCTTACAGATGTAGTACATAGCTACAGCCACAATTCCACTGACACACACCGTCCTTATAGATGTAGTACATAGCTACAGCCACAATTCCACTGACACACACCGTCCTTACAGCTGTAGTACATAGCTACAGTCACAATTCCACTGACACACATCGTCCTTACAGCTGTAGTACATAGCTACAGTCACAATTCCACTGACACACACCGTCCTTACAGCTGTAGTACATAGCTACAGCCACAATTCCACTGACACACATTGTCCTTACAGCTGTAGTACATAGCTACAGCCATAATTCCACTGACACACATCGTCCTTACAGCTGTAGTACATAGCTACAGTCACAATTCCACTGACACACATCGTCCTTATAGATGTAGTACATAGCTACAGCCACAATTCCACTGACACACATCGTTCTTATAGATGTAGTACATAGCTACAGCCACAATTCCACTGACACACATTGTCCTTATAGATGTAGTACATAGCTACAGCCACAATTCCACTGACACACATCGTCCTTACAGCTGTAGTACCCAGTTTAACGGCAGTTATTCACCTGACACACGTTGCCCTTCGATGCTTGGTTGTCCCACCTCAGTGGGCAGATATAGAATGGCTTTGAAAACAAAACACTCAGTCCCTTTAAATGTCAACTGTACACCTGAGAAAAGCATGAAGAACCAGAAGACAACAAAAAAATTGATAATGCTATTCATAATTTAGTAAGTACAGTAAGTCATGAAAATTAGAACCATGAAGAAAAACAAAGCAAAAAAAACAACAACACACAAAATAAATTTAAATGTATTGTAGATTGTGATTTGATTTGATGAACTGACATTTTGACTTGTGGGAATCTGACCAGCTACGCCAGGCAGTGGTACAATTGTTTTTGACCATGAGTAGCACTTGATGCAGTGACCATGGTGATCATGAGTAGCACTTGATGCAGTGACCATGGTGATCATGAGTAGCACTTGATGCAGTGACCATGGTGACCGTGAGTAGCACTTGATGCAGCGACCATGGTGATCATGAGTAGCACTTGATGCAGTGACCATGGTGATCATGAGTAGCACTTGATGCAGTGACCATGGTGACCGTGAGTAGCACTTGATGCAGCGACCATGGTGACCGTGAGTAGCACTTGATGCAGCGACCATGGTGACCGTGAGTAGCACTTGATGCAGCGACCATGGTGACCGTGAGTAGCACTTGATGCAGTGACCATGGTGACCG
The DNA here is from genome assembly GCA_018857735.1 of Alviniconcha marisindica. Classification (NCBI taxonomy): domain Eukaryota; kingdom Metazoa; phylum Mollusca; class Gastropoda; family Provannidae; genus Alviniconcha; species Alviniconcha marisindica. The sequence continues at coordinate 81,371 of JABMCL010002458.1, forward strand.
TGAGTAGCACATGATGCATGACCATGGTGACTGTGAGTAGCACATGATGCCATGACCATGGTGACTGTGAGTAGCACATGATGCAGCGACCATGGTGACCGTGAGTAGCACATGATGCCATGACCATGGTGACTGTGAGTAGCACATGATGCAGCGACCATGGTGACCGTGAGTAGCACATGATGCCATGACCATGGTGACTGTGAGTAGCACATGATGCCGTGACCATGGCGACCACCAGTATGACATACAGGAGATGATGTTACATGTAACCAAACAGCTAGTGAGCTGTGCAAAAGAAAAAGTCCTGTTTAAACAGTCGCTTAAAATTGGTAAAAACACGCGATGAATATTCCAGTTGAAAAACACACTTCCTCAGTCAACAAACTATGAGTAAAGACCAAAAACATGAGCAAAATGGAGATAAAAAACAACAACTATGCAGCCACATCTGTTTAGAAGGTGGACGCAATAAACAATTTACAAATTTACATGATTGAGCCACACAAGAGTACACATGCATACACATGCATGTAAATACTAAGTAACACACACACACACACACACACACACATGTAAAAACTAAGTAACAAATAGACATGTAAATATTAAATAGCGTACACGCGCATGTAAATATTGACCAATGTGCACACATGTATTAATACAAAATAACGCACTCACACTAAATGCTGAATACCATCCATGTCCATGCAAGACCTCACACACAGGGACTGGGGCCGCTTACAGCAGCAAGACTGAAGGTGTGTGGCACCGCACAGCGTTGTGCAGACAAGTACACTGGGTGGTCAGGGGCACCGCACAGCGTTGTGCAGACAAGTACACTGGGTGGACAGGGGCACCGCACAGCGTTGTGCACACAAGTACACTGGGTGGTCAGGGGCACCGCACAGCGTTGTGCAGACAAGTACACTGGGTGGTCAGGGGCACCGCACAGCGTTGTGCAGACAAGTACACTGGGTGGACAGGGGCACCGCACAGCGTTGTGCAGACAAGTACACTGGGTGGTCACTGTGGACAGGGGCACCACACAGCGTTGTGCAGACAAGTACACTGGGTGGTCACTGTGGACAGGGGCACCGCACAGTGTTGTGCAGACAAGTACACTGGGTGGACAGGGGCACCGCACAGCGTTGTGCAGACAAGTACACTGGGTGGACAGGGGCACCGCACAGCGTTGTGCAGACAAGTACACTGGGTGGACAGGGGCACCGCACAGCGTTGTGCAGACAAGTACACTGGGTGGTCCCTGGGTGGACAGGGGCACCGCACAGCGTGTGCAGACTACACTGGGTGGACAGGGGCACCGCACAGCGTTGTGCAGACAAGTACACTGGGTGGTCACTGGGTGGACAGGGGCACCGCACAGTGTTGTGCAGACAAGTACACTGGTGTGGTCACTGGGTGGACAGGGGCACCGCACAGCGTTGTGCAGACAAGTACACTGGGTGGACAGGGGCACCGCACAGCGTTGTGCAGACAAGTACACTGGGTGGTCCCTGGGTGGACAGGGGCACCGCACAGCATTGTGCAGACAGGTACACTGGGTGGTCCCTGGGTGGACAGGGGCACTGACAGCATTGTGCAGACAAGTACACTGGGTGGTCAGGGGCACCGCACAGCGTTGTGCAGACAAGTACACTGGGTGGTCAGGGGCACCGCACAGCGTTGTGCAAGACACGTACACTGGGTGGTCAGGGGCACCGCACAGTGTTGTGCAGACAAGTACACGGGTGGCAGGGGCACCGCACAGGTTGTGCAGACAAGTACACTGGGTGGACAGGGGCACCGCACAGCATTGTGCAGACAAGTACACTGGGTGGTCACTGGGTGGACAGGGGCACCGCACAGCGTTGTGCAGACAAGTACACTGGATGGTCACTGTGGACAGGGGCACGCACAGCGTTGTGCAGACAAGTACACTGGGTGGTCAGGGGGACAGGGCAACGCACGCACAGCGTTGTGCAGACAAGTACACTGGGTGGACAGGGGCACCGCACAGCGTTGTGCAGACAAGTACACTGGGTGGTCACTGGGTGGACAGGGCACCGCACAGTGTTGTGCAGACAAGTACACTGTGTGGTCACTGGGTGGACAGGGGCACCGCACAGTGTTGTGCAGACAAGTACACTGGGTGGTCACTGGTGGACGGGCACCGCACAGTGTTGTGCAGACAAGTACACTGGGTCAGGTGTCAAGTCACGAAGGGACGGCACCGCACAGTCTGTCAGACATACACGTGGTGTCAGTAGCACATGGGGCAGTACGGGGTCACTGGGTGACTGGCACAGTGTGTGCAGACATCACAGGGGCACGCACAGTGTTGCACACAAGTACACTGGGTGGACAGGGGCACCGCACAGTGTTGTGCACACAAGTACACTCAGATGATGCACCAGAAGCCAGAATGACGTCAAACTCCTGATTCAAGTCTGGTCCAGATCCCACATTATGCAGCAGTGGCTGTCCAGCCCTCAGCTCTGATGGGGTGTTACTGGCCGGGGTCATGGTGTCGATGGCCACAGTGATAGTGCAGACACTGGACCAGCCGGGGTCATGGTGTCGACGGCCACAGTGATAGTGCAGACACTGGACCAGCCGGGGTCATGGTGTCGATGGTCATAGTGACAGTGCAGATGCAGGACCGGCCTGGGTCATGGTGTCGATGGCCACAGTAAGTATGCAGACACATGGCCACAGTAAGTATGCATATACATGGCCACAGTAAGTATGCAGACACATGGCCACAGTAAGTATGCAGACACATGGCCACAGTACGTACATAGACAGAGGACCCACCCAAGTCATGGTGTCGATGGCCATAGCAACAGCACAGACACTGGACCCGCCCCGGGTCATGGCGTTGATGGCCATAGTGACAGTGCAGATGCAGGACCGGCCTGGGTCATGGTGTCGATGGCCACAGTAAGTATGCAGACACATGGCCACAGTAAGTATGCATATACATGGCCACAGTAAGTATGCAGACACATGGCCACAGTAAGTATGCAGACACATGGCCACAGTACGTACATAGACAGAGGACCCACCCAAGTCATGGTGTCGATGGCCATAGCAACAGCACAGACACTGGACCCGCCCCGGGTCATGGTGTTGATGGCCATAGTGCAGACACTTGACCCACCCAGGTCATGGTGTTGATGGCCATAGTGCAGACACTGGACCCACCCAGGTCATGGTGTTGATGGCCATAGTGCAGACACTGGACCCACCCAGGTCATGGTGTTGATGGCCATAGCAACAGTGCAGACACTGGACCCACCCAGGTCATGGTGTTGATGGCCATAGTGCAGACACTGGACCCACCCAGGTCATGGTGTTGATGGCCATAGCAACAGTGCAGACACTGGACCCACCCAGGTCATGGTGTCAATGACCCTGGTAGATATGCAGATGTAAGGATTTGCTCGGACATGGACGATATACACTTCATCATGTACACAAACACTGCTGAAGGTTACTCACTCTGAAATACTCATCCTCATCTTCTCCCCTCTGCACGCCCTACCCCCTTCCCTCCACATCCGTCCTCCACTGACAGAAGCCACAATCCTTATCTCGATCAGTCTCCTACAGTCACACACCCTCCGTGTTTCCACTGACAGAAGCCACAATCCTTATCTCGATCAGTCTCCTACAGTCACACACCCTCCGTGTTTCCACTGACAGAAGCCACAATCCTTATCTCGATCAGTCTCCTACAGTCACACACCCTCCGTGTTTCCACTGACAGAAGCCACAATCCTTATCTCGATCAGTCTCCTACAGTCACACACCCTCCGTGTTTCCACTGACAGAAGCCACAATCCTTATCTCGATCAGTCTCCTACAGTCACACACCCTCCGTGTTTCCACTGACAGAAGCCACAATCCTTATCTTGATCAGTCTCCTACAGTCACACACCCTCCGTGTTTCCACTGACAGAAGCCACAATCCTTATCTTGATCAGTCTCCTACAGTCACACACCCTCCGTGTTTCCACTGACAGAAGCCACAATCCTTATCTCGATCAGTCTCCTACAGTCACACACCCTCCGTGTTTCCACTGACAGAAGCCACAATCCTTATCTCGATCAGTCTCCTACAGTCACACACCCTCCGTGTTTCCACTGACAGAAGCCACAATCCTTATCTCGATCAGTCTCCTACAGTCACACACCCTCCGTGTTTCCACTGACAGAAGCCACAATCCTTATCTCGATCAGTCTCCTACAGTCACACACCCTCCGTGTTTCCACTGACAGAAGCCACAATCCTTATCTCGATCAGTCTCCTACAGTCACACACCCTCCGTGTTTCCACTGACAGAAGCCACAATCCTTATCTCGATCAGTCTCCTACAGTCACACACCCTCCGTGTTTCCACTGACAGAAGCCACAATCCTTATCTCGATCAGTCTCCTACAGTCACGCACCCTCCGTGTTTCCACTGACAGAAGCCACAATCCTTATCTCGATCAGTCTCCTACAGTCACGCACCCTCCGTGTTTCCACTGACAGAAGCCACAATCCTTATCTCGATCAGTCTCCTACAGTCACGCACCCTCCGTGTTTCCACTGACAGAAGCCACAATCCTTATCTCGATCAGTCTCCTACAGTCACGCACCCTCCGTGTTTCCACTGACAGAAGCCACAATCCTTATCTCGATCAGTCTCCTACAGTCACCACCCTCCGTGTTTCCACTGACAGAAGCCACAATCCTTATCTCGATCAGTCTCCTACAGTCACACACCCTCCGTGTTTCCACTGACAGAAGCCACAATCCTTATCTCGATCAGTCTCCTACAGTCACGACACCCTCCGTGTTTCCACTGACAGAAGCCACAATCCTTATCTCGATCAGTCTCCTACAGTCACGCACCCTCCGTGTTTCCACTGACAGAAGCCACAATCCTTATCTCGATCAGTCTCCTACAGTCACACACCCTCCGTGTTTCCACTGACAGAAGCCACAATCCTTATCTCGATCAGTCTCCTACAGTCACACACCCTCCGTGTTTCCACTGACAGAAGCCACAATCCTTATCTCGATCAGTCTCCTACAGTCACACACCCTCCGTGTTTCCACTGACAGAAGCCACAATCCTTATCTCGATCAGTCTCCTACAGTCACGCACCCTCCGTGTTTCCACTGACAGAAGCCACAATCCTTATCTTGTTCAGCCTCCTACAGTCACACACCCTCCGTGTTTCCACTGACAGAAGCCACAATCCTTATCTCGATCAGCCTCCTACAGTCACGCACCCTCCGTGTTTCCACTGACAGAAGCCACAATCCTTATCTCGATCAGTCTCCTACAGTCACGCACCCTCCGTGTTTCCACTGACAGAAGCCACAATCCTTATCTTGATCAGTCTCCTACAACCATGCATCCTCTGCGTTTCCACTTACATTGCTGGCCGTAAGGCAGGTTAAGAAACCTGAACCAGCATGTCCTTAGCTAGCTGTCGTCACTCGGGGAGAGCGTCTCCTATCACCCAGTTTGATGCCACGTGACCCGCTGTGTGCTTGCTGTGGGAGGTGACCGCTGTGTGCCTGCTGTGGGTGGTGACCCGCTGTGTGCCTGCTGTGGGAGGTGACCCGCTGTGTGCCTGCTGTGGGGGTGACCCGCTGTGTGCCTGCTGTGGGAGGTGACCCGCTGTGTGCCTGCTGTGGGAGGTGACCCGCTGTGTGCCTGCGGTGGGAGGTGACCCGCTGTGTGCCTGCTGTGGGAGGTGACCCGCTGTGTGCCTGCTGTGGGAGGTGACCCGCTGTGTGCCTGCTGTGGGAGGTGACCCGCTGTGTGCTGCTGTGGGAGGTGACCCGCTGTGTGCATGCTGTGGAGTGACCCGCTGTGTGCATGCTGTGAGGTGACCCGCTGTGTGCCTGCGTGGAAATGACCCGCTGTGTGCATGCTGTGGGAAGTGACCCGCTGTGTGCATGCTGTGGGAGGTGACCCGCTGTGTGCCTGCTGTGGACAATGACCCGCTGTGTGCATGCTGTGGGAGGTGACCCGCTGTGTGCATGCTGTGGGAGGTGACCCGCTGTGTGCCTGCTGTGGCAATGACCCGCTGTGTGCTGCTGTGGGAGGTGACCCGCTGTGTGCATGCTGTGGGAGGTGACCCGCTGTGTGCTCTGCTGTGGGTGGTGACCCGCTGTGTGCCTGCTGTGGGAGGTGACCCGCTGTGTGCCTGCTGTGGGAGGTGACCCGCTGTGTGCCTGCTGTGGGAGGTGACCCGCTGTGTGCCTGCTGTGGGAGGTGACCCGCTGTGTGCCTGCTGTGGGAGGTGACCCGCTGTGTGCTGCTGTGGGAGTGACCCGCTGTGTGCCTGCTGTGGGAGGTGACCCGCTGTGTGCCTGCGGTGGGAGGTGACCCGCTGTGTGCTGCTGTGGGAGGTGACCCGCTGTGTGCCTGCTGTGGGAGGTGACCCGCTGTGTGCCTGCTGTGGAGTGACCCCTGGTGCCTGCTGTGGGAGGTGACCCGCTGTGTGCACGCTGTGTGCCTGCTGTGGAGGTGACCCGCTGGGTGCATGCTGTGGGAGGTGACCCGCTGTGTACAGTGATGGTCTTGCATTCTATGCACAACTCTGCAGGCCATCACACCCTCCGGAGCGAGCGGTTGTCATGGAAACTTGTTGCTTCCTGTACAAAGCTACCCACCAGACCCCTGTACATAGCAACCAACCCTCTGTACATAGCAACCAGCCCTCTATACATAGCAACCAGCTCCTGTACATAGCAACCAGCCCTCTATACATAGCAACCAGCTCCTTGTACATAGCAACCAGCCCTCTGTACATAGCAACCAGCTCCTTGTACATAGCAACCAGCCCTCAGTACATAGCAACCAGCCCTCTGTACATAACAACCAGCCCTCTATACATAGCAACCAGCTCCTTGTACATAGCAACCAGCCCTCTGTACATAGCAACCAGCTCCTTGTACATAGCAACCAGCCCTCTGTACATAGCAACCAGCTCCTTGAACATAGCAACCAGCCCTCAGTACATAGCAACCAGCCCTCTGTACATAGCAGCCAGCCCTCAGTCCATAGCAACCAGCTCCTTGTACATAGCAACCAGCCCTCTGTACATAGCAACCAGCTCCCTCTAGCCATAGCAACCAGCCCTCTGTACATAGCAACCAGCCCTCAGTCCATAGCAACCAGCTCCTTGTACATAGCAACCAGCCCTCTGTACATAGCAACCAGCTCCTTGAACATAGCAACCAGCCCTCAGTACATAGCAACCAGCTCCCTGTACATAGCAACCAGCCCTCAGTACATAGCAACCAGCCCTCAGTACATAGCAACCAGCCCTCTGTACATAGCAACCAGTCCCTGTACATGACAACCACACAATTCATGGCAACACTCTGTAACACCACTCAGACATAGTTATGGTCCAGTTCCCTGTCCACTAGACCATCTGTAACAGTTACAACACCAGCTAGACCATCTGTAACAGTTACAACACCAGCTAGACCATCTGTAACATTTACAACATCCACCAGACCATCTGTAACAGTTACAACATCCACCAGACCATCTGTAACAGTTACAACAGGGTGCCTAGCCAGTGACATAAACTATTGCCCAGACTATTCATAACTTCACTTCAAAATCAGTCACACAAATTATTGCCTGGTGCAATTCACAACACCACTTCAAATTGAGTCACAGAAAATTATTGCTGGGTGTACCATTACTTTAAAGTCAGACACACGAAACTAATGCCAGGTGCTCTGTTTGCACCATCACTTTAAAGTCAGACACACGAAACTAATGCCGGGTGCTCTGTTTGCATCATCACTTTAAAGTCAGACACACAAAACTAATGCCTGGTGCTCTGTTTGCACAATCACTTTAAAGTCAGACACACAAAACTAATGCCTGGTGCTCTGTTTGCACAATCACTTTAAAGTCAGTCACACAAAATGAATGCTCGGTGCTCAGCCAACCAGACCACTTTAACAACTGTCAGTTCAGTCAAACAACATTTTTGCCACTTTTCACAACAAAAGACAATGCCCCCCCCCCCCCCCCCCCCCCCCATTCTGCACACAGACCCTGGCTGCCGTGGCAACGGGTTAACTGTCATCTGGCTTCCTCATTGCTCCTCTCAAGGACGCACACTGGTCTGGAACCCGAGCCATTCTGGCGTCTGTTGGTCTGGCCTTAAGTGCCGGGGACTGAGGTCGGTGCTCCACGAGCAGTAAGCTAGCTGAGGAAGTTGGCTGTCGCATTCTGGGAGTGCGAGCCAGTTACAAGCTGCAAAGTCAGCCGTGATGTGACCGCAAGGCTCGCTACCACCGCTTGACACCGCTCAAGTCACCATCACTCGTCCGTCTCTTGCTGAGTGGAAGGCTTGGTGGCTACACAGCTAGCTAGCTTGGTGGGTTGTTCACTTATCTCCAAGTTCTCCACGCCTGTATAGTCTCTCGCAGCATGAACACGCCGACAGCTAGCTAGCTTGGTGGGTTGTTCACTTATCACAGCTAGCTAGCTTGGTGGGTTGTTCACTTATCTCCAAGGTCTCCACGCCTGTATAGCCTCTCGCAGCATGAACACGCCGACAGCTAGCTCAGCTGCTTCTGAAGCTGCAGCTGTCTTTTCAGCACACACTGGCTGGCAGCCAACTTGCTTGGTCGCTAGCTATGCTGTACCAGCCAACTTGCTTGGTCGCTAGCTATGCTGTACCAGCCAACTTGCTTGGTCGCTAGCTATGCTGTACCAGCCAACTTGCTTGGTCGCTAGCTATGCTGTACCAGCCAACTTGCTTGGTCGCTAGCTATGCTGTACGAGGTTCTGGGTGTGAGCCAAACGACTGCGACCTTACTTCTAGACTGCTCTGAAGTGAGAGTAGCGAGTGCTTCATCTGAAAACAGGACAGAAAGATGGTTCATCTGAAAACAGCAAAGAAAGATGGTGCATCTGAAAACAGGAAAGAAAGATGGTGCATCTGAAAACAGGACAGAAAGATGGTGCATCTGAAAACAGGACAGAAAGATGGTGCATCTGAAAACAGGAAAGAAAGATGGTGCATCTGAAAACAGGACAGAAAGATGGTTCATCTGAAAACAGCAAAGAAAGATGATTCTTTCACACATGCTCAGAGAACCAAAGACACAGGTTTGCACTCAGGCAGAAGTGAGGAGTAGAAGAGAGACACCAAAGAGACAGGTTTGCAGTCAGGCAAAGGAGTGGAAGAGAGACACCAAAGAGACAGGTTTGCAGTCAGGCAAAGGAGTAGAAGAGAGACACCAAAGAGACAGGTTTGCAGTCAGGCAAAGGAGTAGAAGAGAGACCGAGCATTCATCACAAGAGACACCAAGAGACAGTTTGCAGTCAGGCAAAGGAGTGGAAGAAGACGGGACCAAAAGAAAAACAAAGCTTTGCAGTCAGGCCCAAGGAGTAATGAAGCAGAGACACCTAAAAGTAGCACATGCTTATCATGTCAGAAAGCATAAGGCATTAACAAAACATTAGCATACCAAAGAGACATGTTTGCAGTCAGGCAAAGGAGTAGAAGAGAGACACCAAAGAGACAGGTTTGCAGTCAGGCAAAGGAGTAAAAGAGAGACACCAAAGAGACAGGTTTGCAGTCAGGCAAAGGAGTAGAAGAGAGACACCAAAGAGACAGGTTTGCAGTCAGGCAAAGGAGTAGAAGAGAGACACCAAAGAGACAGGTTTGCAGTCAGGCAAAGGAGTAGAAGAGACATGGGAGGAGTAAAAGAGAGACACCAAAGAGACAGGTTTGCAGTCAGGCAAAGGAGTGGAAGAGAGACACCAAAGAGACAGGTTTGCAGTCAGGCAAAGGAGTGGAAGACAGATGGGAGGAGTAAAAGAGAGAAACAAAAGCTTTAAAGTGACGCTCCATATCTAGTCACTGTACACTGCCATGGTATCACATGAAACAAATTCACTATAAATCACCATCATCTTCATCCACTGTACAGAAAGATAAGGCATTTAACAAAACATTAGCATCATTTTTTCTTGATGAGCCTCAATATCAGCACCCTAATAACGAGGCTTTACACTTGCTTCACAATGCAGCTGTTTGTTGTTTTCTATTTCCTGTTATCACACTGACCGCTGTCACTTCTCCATTGTGAAAGACGTCTTAGCACTAGCATTCTTCCGCTGTTCCCTTCTCTCTCTCCCTCACACACATGCATGCGCGCATGCACACACACACACACACACACACATATACAATTCATCCAAAATAAGCACAAAAATGTGGAGGACTTCTCTTCCTTTGGACTCTTTGTGTTCCAGACCCCCCCCCCTCCCACACACACACACACACACACATCTGCCCGACCTGAACCCCCCACTCCCTGACTGGTACCTGGTCCAGAAGCTGTATGGTGGTGTGAAGGATCTCCCTCCACTTGGACACCTCATCCTGGTGAAGGGAGCGCTGCTGTCGAAGCAAGTGGGCCCAGTCCTCCTGACTTCGGGGGTGTTGCCTGTCACACACACGCAGCAACATACTGACGACTGTCACATACACACAGCAACATGCTGACAACTGTCACACACAGAGCAACATACTGACGACTGTCAAATACACACAGCAACATACTGACGACTGTCACATACACACAGCAACATGCTGACGACTGTCACACACCCATCAACATACTGACGACTGTCACACACACACACACACACACACACACACACAGCAACATACTGACAACTGTTGCACACAGAGCAACATACTGACGACTGTCACACACACATATACACAGCAACATACTGACAACTGTCACACACAGCAACATACTGACGACTGTCACACACACAAAGCAACATACAGATGACTGACACACACACAGCAACATACCGATGACTATCACACTCACATCAACAGCAACATACTGACGACTGTCACACACACATCACAGCAACATACTGACGACTGTCACACACAGACAACATACTGATGACTGTCTCACACACACAAGCAACATACGAGACTGTCACCACACACCACACACAACATACCAACACACACACACACACACAACATACTGACGACTGTCACACACACACCAACATACTGACGACTGTCACACCCAGATCAACATACCAATGACTGTCACATATATACACAAATCAACATATGGATGACTGTCTCACACACACAAATCAACATACAGAGGACTGTCTCACACACAAATCAATATATTGATGACTGTCGTATACACAAATTGACATATTGATGACTGTCACACACACAGGTCAACATACAGATGACTGTCTCACACACACAAATCAACATACAGATGACTGTCTCACACACACAAATCAACATACAGATGACTGTCTCACACACACAATCAACATACAGATGACTGTCTCACACACACAATCAACATACAGATGACTGTCTCACACACACAAATCAACATACAGATGACTGTACTCACACACACAACATCAACATACAGATGACTGTCTCACACACACAATCAACATACAGATGACTGTCTCACACACACAAATCAACATACAGATGACTGTCTCACACACACAAATCAACATACAGATGACTGTCTCACACACACAAATCAACATACAGATGACTGTCTCCACACACAAATCAACATACAGATGACTGTCTCACACACACAATCAACATACAGATGACTGTCTCACACACAAATCAACATACAGATGACTGTCACACACACAAATCAACATACAGATGACTCACACATGCAAACCACATACAAATCAACATGCTGATGACTGTTCCACATGCAAATCAATATACTGATGACTGTCCACACACATAAATCAATATACTGATGACTGTCCACACACATAAATCAATATACTGATGACTGTCACACGCATAAATCAACAGACTGATGAATTGGGGGTGTTGACTATCACAGGAAAGGAAATAATTTCTTCGCGCCCAGTCATCCATGACAGAAACATCAGGGGACTGTCACAGATGAATGAACATACAGATGACCTTCAGGTGTTGCCAGCACACAGACAGTGCAACAATGCAGTGAGTGAACACTACTCACAGGAGGTTGTCAATTTCCTGGTCAGTGTGGGCTGAGTACAAGCCTGCTGTTGACGCCTCCATCGCCCACAGCTTGTAGAACAGCACAGCGTTGAACATCACCAGCAGTATCAAACTGAAACCAACCAACCAACCAAGTGTTGAACATCACCAGCAGTATCAAACTGCAACCAACCAACCAACCAAGTGTTGGACATCACCAGCAGTATCCAACTGCAACCAACCAACCAACCGAGTGTTGAACATCACTGCAGCAGTATCCAACTGAAATGACTAACCAACCAATCACAGCACTGACCACACTCAAACTCGTAATCAAACTGAAATCAACCAATCACTGAATCAACTAACCACAGCACTGACCACACTCAAACTCGTAATCAAACTGAAATCAACCAACCACAACACTGACCATACTCAAACTCGTAATCAAACTGAAATCAACCAACCACAACACTGACCATACTCAAACTTGTAATCAAACTGAAATCAACCAATCACTGAATCAACCAATCACAACACTGACCACACTCAAACTCGTAATCAAACTGAAATCAACCAACCACAACACTGACCATACTCAAACTCGTAATCAAACTGAAATCAACCAACCACAACACTGACCATACTCAAACTTGTAATCAAACTGAAATCAACCAATCACTGAATCAACCAATCACAACACTGACCACACTCAAACTCGTAATCAAACTGAAATCAACCAATCACTGAATCAACCAACCACAACACTGCACAGCAGAAGGTAAACCACAGCACACTGAACTGAAATTTCAACATCATCAGCAGAATTAAAATGGAATCAGTCAATTAGTGAATGACATCACCAGACCCCCCCCCCCCAAACGTCTGCTTGAGGACCCCAGACTGATCCCTGGCAGGTCTGTCTAGTTGGTTCATTTCAATCACTGTGGACAGGGACTCTCTTCTTGGTTCATTTGAACCACAAGTCTATAAGGACTGCTATCTTGGTTCATTTGAACCACAAGTCTATAAGGACTGCTATCTTGGTTCATTGGAACCACAAGTCTATAAGGACTGCTATCTTGGTTCATTGGAAACGGTCTATAAGGACTGCTATCTTGGTTCATTGGAACCACAAGTCTATAAGGACTGCTATCTTGGTTCATTTGAACCACAAGTCTATAAGGACTGCTATCTTGGTTCATCGGAACCACAAGTCTATAAGGACTGCTATCTTGGTTCATCGGAACCACAAGTCTATAAGGACTGCTATCTTGGTTCATCGGAACCACAAGTCTATAAGGACTGCTATCTTGGTTCATCGGAACCACAAGTCTATAAGGACTGCTATCTTGGTTCATCTGAACCACAAGTCTATAAGGACTGCTATCTTGGTTCATTCGAACCACAAGTCTATAAGGACTGCTATCTTGGTTCATTTGAACCACAAGTCTATAAGGACTGCTATCTTGGTTCATTGGAACCACAAGTCTATAAGGACTGCTATCTTGGTTCATTGGAAATGGTCTGTAAGGACTGCTATCTTGGTTCATTTGAAACGGTCTATAAGGACTCTTTGTCTCAGTCTCTTCCTAGTTCATTTGAACCAAACTGTACTGGGACTACCGTCTTGGTTCATTTGGAACAGAAGCCTATAAGGACTACCTTCTGGGTTCACCTGAGATGGTAATCTACAGGTTTCATTGGAACCAGCAGTCTACAAAGACTACCTTCTGGGTTCACCTGAGATGGTAATCTACAGGTTTCATTGGAACCAGCAGTCTACAAAGACTACCTTCTGGGTTCACCTGAGCTGCTAATCTACAGGTTTCATTGGAACCAGCAGTCTACAAAGACTACCTTCAGTGCTTCTATGAAGCAGAGGCCCACAAGGACTGCCCCTCCACAGTTCACTTTCTTGGCTCATCACGAAGCAAAAGTCTACAAGGACTACATTTCCGTTCATTTAAACCAGAAGTCCGTTCCGAAATCACAACCAGAAGCTGATCAGTTCTAAGCAGGCTTCATGTCTGCCCGACAATGAAAATGAGGCTCTGTCACAGGTCAGGCTGACATTTGCTTGTGATGCAAAAGGACAAAAGACAGGTTTCAGACCATTTTGCAGCACCTGCCAATCACACTGTAATGAGGCCACAAAGGCTCCTGCCGATCACACTGTAATGAGGTCACAAAGGCACCTGCCAATCACACTTTAATGAGGTCACAAAGGCACCTGCCAATCACACTGTAATGAGGCCACAAAGGCTCCCACAAACACACCACTGTAATGAGGACACAAAGGCTCCTGCAAGCACACCACTGTAATGAGGTCACAAAGGCTCCTGCAAGCACACCACTGTAATGAGGTCACAAAGGCTCCTGCAAACACACCACTGTAATGAGGTCACGAAGGCTCCTGCAAGCACACCACTGTAATGAGGTCACAAAGGCTCCTGCAAGCACACCACTGTAATGAGGTCACAAAGGCTCCTGCAAACACACCACTGTAATGAGGTCGCGAAGGCTCCTGCAAACACACCACTGTAATGAGGTCACAAAGGCTCCTGCAAACACACCACTGTAATGAGGTCACAAAGGCTCCTGCAAACACACCACTAAGAAGCATGACTGCAGCTCTGACAAGGAAAGGCCACAGTTACTTACATGATGATGATGACTCGAACCAGCGTGTCTGCATTGAGTCTGATCATTCCTTCCTCCTTCAGGCCCGCACCTGCACACAGGTCCGGGTCAGTCATGTGTCACCTCCAGCCATAAATTAACACATGATGTTGATGAGGAGGTTGATAATAATAACAGATAAGTTTTGTATAGCGCTATTCTCTGGTGTACACAAACTCACTGCAATTTACAACATTCTCCAACATTTTCTAAGTGGGGATTTCTTTTTGATGGTAACATGTTCATGAAAGTAATACTTATATGACAATTAACAATGTATACATACACACACACACACACACACACACACACACAAATGGTGATGATGATAACCAGCATGCACACAGATAACCTGGACCAGCCCTGCAAAGTGATGTTGCCTGTGTCACTCATGATGTTGATGATGTTGACAACCAGCATGCACACAGATAACTTAAATCAGCTCTGCAAAGTGACACTGCCTGTGTCACGAATGATGGAGATAATGGTAATGATGAACATGACAGTGATGATGAATCTGATTACTCATGGTAATAGTGATGGTGATGATGCTGTAAGATGATGATGGTTACAGTAATGGTAGTAAGGATGGTGATGATTATGATCAGATTTAAACTAGATCATCTCCCCTCTTTTCAGTGAAGCACGTGTGTATCACCAGTCACAAAAATAACAGTGGTAACAAGTGGACAGACAAACCAACCAACAGAATGACTAACAGACAAACCAACCAACAGAGTGACTAACAGACAAACCAACCAACAGACAAACCAACCAACAGAGTGACCAACAGACACACTAACCGACAGATAAACCAACAGGGAGACAAATGGACAGACAAACCAACCAACAGACACACCAACCGACAGATAAACCAACAAGCAGACAAAGTGAGAGCTACACCAGCGAAGCACTAACACAACCAACCAACAGCCTAACCTCTGGTGGGGGAAGGGGGCGTGGACGAGGGCTGCCTGTCGCTCAGGGCGCGAGCCTGAACCATGGTGTCCGACACGCTGGCGTGCAGCTTCCGTCGGCGGCGCAGTTTCTTCTTGGACAGCTGGTGCTGGTGGCTGGGGTGATGGCTCTCCTGTCTCTCCGCCTCCCGTCGCAGGTGAGCCGCTGCCACACACCACACCTTGTGTCATTTTTTGTTCATCAGGAACCCTCGGCCACAGGCTCTTACAGGTGAGCTGTATCATTTTTTGTTCATCAGGAACCCTTGGCCACAGGCTCATAGAGGTGTCCGGAGACAAAGTTCAACCACTTTCAATGCCCCCCTTTTTTTTTCAAGGACCTAATGAACTTTAAGAAAGAACAAGCAGATTTTTTTAAATCTATAGATGCAACACTCAGTCACTGTCACACGCCTGAACAGGCCACCTTAAGCAACCAATAAAAAGGCTGTTGTCATAAGCAACCAATAAAAAGGTTGTTGTCATAAGCAACCAGTAAAAAAGTTGTTCGTCATAAGCAACCAGTAAAAAGGTTGTCATAAGCAACCAATAAAAAGGTTGCTGCCTTAAGCAACCAGTAAAAAGGTTGCTGCCTTAAGCAATCCATAAAAAGGTTAAAAGACTCATTATTCTCTCCTCTTTAAATACAGAGGATATATATCACCATAGGAAATGAAATGAAAATGAAAACAATATCATCTCATTAATGGGAAAACAGCCTGCAGATGATATGCAGGAAAAAGGCCCATGTGAAAGCTGGGACCAAAGACGGCTGCTGGGTGAAATACTCACAGAGGTTCCTGAAGTAATCGGTCAGCCCGTTGACAGCACTTTTCTCTATCATCCCTGCAGCACAAAGCAACCGCAACCAGTCACACACCACCTGACTCCAACACCTATACCTCATCCCCACCGCAGACTGGCACCACAGGAACTGCAGTCTAAGACTTGTCTGTCAACATCCCCACCACAGACTGGCACAACAGGAACTGCAGCCTAAGACTTGTCTGTCAACATCCCCACCACAGACTAGTACAACAGGAACTGTAGTCTAAGACTGTCAACATCCCCACTACAGACTGGTACAACAGGAACAGCAGTCTAAGACTTGTCTGTCAACATCCCCACCACAGACTGGTACAACAGGAACTGCAGTCTAAGACTTGTCTGTCAACATCCCCACCACAGACTGGTACAACAGGAACAGCAGTCTAAGACTTGTCTGTCAACATCCCCACTACAGACTGGTACAACAGGAACAGCAGTCTAAGACTTGTCTGTCAACATCCCCACTACAGACTAGTACAACAGGAACAGCAGTCTAAGACTGTCAACATCCCCACCACAGACTTGTAAAACATAAGCTCTTCAGTGTCAGACATCCCTAAACATTCCCATCACAGACATGTGGAACATAATCTACACACACATAGTGTCAGACTCACCCTTAAACATTCCCATCACAGACTTGTGGAACATAATCTACACACACATGGTATCACTCACCCTTAAACATTCCCATCACAGACATGTGGAACATAATCTACACACACATGGTGTCACTCACCCTTAAACATTCCCATCACAGACTTGTGGAACATAATCTACACACACATGGTGTCACTCACCCTTAAACATTCCCATCACAGACTTGTGGAACATAATCTACACACACGTGATGTCAGACTCACCCTTAAACATTCCCATCACAGACTTGTGGAACATAATCTACACACACCTGGTGTCACTCACCCTTAAACATTCCCATCACAGTTTTGTGGAACATAATCTACACACACATAGTGTCAGACTCACCCTTAAACATTCCCATCACAGACTTGTGGAACATAATCTACACACACATAGTGTCAGACTCACCCTTAAACATTCCCATCACAGACTTGTGGAACATAATCTACACACACATGGTGTCACTCACCCTTAAACATTCCCATCACAGACTTGTGGAACATAATCTACACACACGTGATGTCAGACTCACCCTTAAACATTCCCATCACAGACTTGTGGAACATAATCTACACACACATGGTGTCACTCACCCTTAAACATTCCCATCACAGACTTGTGGAACATAATCTACACACACGTGGTGTCAGACTCACCCTTAAACATTCCCATCACAGTTTTGTGGAACATAATCTACACACACATGGTGTCACTCACCCTTAAACATTCCCATCACAGACATGTGGAACATAATCTACACACACATAGTGTCAGACTCACCCTTAAACATTCCCATCACAGACTTGCGGAACTTGAGCTCGCTGGTTACTTGAACCCGACACTTGTTGAGGGAGACGCGGGTGAGGCAGTAGCGTAAGACCACATAGAAGGAGTCTCCATAGGGAATGCCGCCGTTGCAGCACTCACAGTCAATGCAGTAGGCCTTGCCCGGCTTGCTGTCCTTGTAACACACCTGCTCACACACACATCAACACACCTGCTCACATAGCAACACACACATCAACACACCTGCTCACATAGCAACACAGACATCAACACACCTGCTCACATAGCAACACACACATCAACACACCCGCTCACATAGCAACCCACACATCAACACACCTGATCACATAGCAACACACCCGCTCACATATCAACACACCTGCTCACATAGCAACACACACATCAACACACCTGCTCACATAGCAACACACACATCAACACACCCCTCACATAGCAACCCACACATCAACACACCTGATCACATAGCAACACACCCGCTCACATAGCAACCCACACATCAACACACCCGCTCACATAGCAACACACACATCAACACACCCGCTCACATCAACACACCCGCTCACATAGCAACACACATCAACACACCTGCTCACATAGCAACACAGCTGTTCATATAACAACACACACATCAACACACCTGCTCAAACATCAACACACACATCAACACACCTGCTCACATAGCAACACACACATCAACACACCCGCTCACATAGCAACCCACACATCAACACACCTGCTCACATAGCAACACACACATGAACACATCTGTTCACACCTCAACACACACATCAACACACCTGCTCACATAGCAACACACACAGCAACACACACATCAACACACCTGCTGACATAACAACACAGCTGTTCATATAACAACACACACATCAACACACCTGCTCACACAGCAACACACACATCAGCACACCTGCTCACATAACAAGACAGATGTCAACCCAGCTGTTCACATAACAAGACAGAAGTCAATCCACACTGTGTGAAAGACAAAGAGAGGTAGAGCAGTCGTGCAGTGTACTCCCACACTCAGCGACTGACCTGTCTCTCCGTGGAGGGCGAGGTGCGCGGGCCTATAGAGTTGTTGAGCGTCAAGGTGTAGCTGATGTTCCTCACTCGGTTTCCGTCTTCGTCTGGCTCTTCCTGCCAGGATGGGAGGTTGAGATCTGGGCCACAGAGCGAGGTAAGTAAGTAGATTGCTTTTTACACCCAGTCAACCAGGGCCACAAAGTAATTTGGTAAAGTGGGTTTTTACACCCAGTCAACCAGGGCCACAGTGGTTTTTACACTCAGTCAACCCAGGTCATAGTGAGGTAAGTAACTTGGTTTTTGCACCCAGTCAACCAGGGCCACAGTGGTTTTTACACCCAGTCAACCATGGCCACAGTGGTTTTTACACCCAGTCAACCAGGGCCACAGTGGTTTTTACACCCAGTCAACCAGGGTCATAGTGAGGTAAGTAACTTGGTTTTTACACCCAGTCAACCAGGGCCACAGTGAGGTAAGTAACTTGGTTTTTACACCCAGTCAACCAGGGTCATAGTGAGGTAAGTAATTTGATTTTTACACCCAGTCAACCAGGGCCACAGTGAGGTAAGTAACTTGGTTTTTACACCCAGTCAACCAGGGCCACACTGGTTTTTACACCCAACCAGTGTCACAGTGATTTTTACAGCCAGTCAACCAGGGCCAGAGTGGTTTTTACACCCAGTCAACCAGCGTCACAGTGGCTGTATTCATACCATACAGCAGCCAGCCTACTTCCACTCCAGTCACAGCTGGCTGTATTCATACCATACAGCAGCCAGCCTACTTCCACTCCAGTCACAGCTGGCTGTATTCATACCATACAGCAGCCAGCCTACTTCCACTCCAGTCACAGCTGGCTGTATTCATACCATACAGCAGCCAGCCTACTTCCACTCCAGTCACAGCTGGCTGTATTCATACCATACAGCAGCCAACCTACTTCCACTCCAGTCACAGTGGCTGTATTCATACCATACAACAGCCAGCCTACTTCCACTCCAGTCACAGCTGGCTGTATTCATACCATACAGCAGCCAGCCTACTTCCACTCCAGTCACAGTGGCTGTATTCATACCATACAGCAGCCAACCTACTTCCACTCCAGTCACAGCTGGCTGTATTCATACCATACAGCAGCCAACCTACTTCCATTTCACTGTCACAGCTGGCTGTATTCATACCATACAGCAGCAGGGGGCAAGTATTCACGTGAACACACATGCATGTACACTTATGGGCACTCACACACACACAAAACCACACCCTACTTGCACACATACTCCCTTCACATACACACACACAACCACACCCCACTTGCACACATACTCCCTTCACATACACACACACAACCACACCCCACTTGCACACATACTCCCTTCACATACACACACACAACCACACCCACTTGCACACATACTCCTTTCACATACACACACACAAAACCACACCTACTTGCACACATACACCCTTCACATACACACACACAACCACACCCCACTTGCACACATACTCCTTTCACATACACACACACAAAACCACACCCCACTTGCACACACCCCCCCTTCCCCCCCCCCCTTCCCCCCCCACATACTTAGCCCTCGGAGACTGACCGAATGTTTTCTGGGAGCCCACAAAGACCCTGAAGAAGGGGGAGTCGGTGAAGATGTTCTCAAACACCTTGTCCACGTTGAGGTTGAACACCTCGTCCAGGTACAGCTTCTCCAGGTGCTGGTGGCCGCTGCACACCACCTCACCTGTCAAGTCAGTCAACACACAGGCTACAGCAAATCAGCCAACCAGTCTGCCAGTAAATCTATCTCCCAGTCAACACTCAGGCTACAGCAAATCAGCCAACCAGTCTGCCAGTAAATCTCTCTCCCAGTCAACACTCAGGCTACTGCAAATCAGCCAACCAGTAAATCTCTCTCCCAGTCAACACTCAGGCTACTGCAAATCAGCCAACCAGTAAATCTATCTCCCAGTCAACACTCAGGCTACTGCAAATCAGCCAACCAGTAAATCTATCTCCCAGTCAACACTCAGGCTACTGCAAATCAGCCAACCAGTAAATCTATCTCCCAGTCAACACTCAGGCTACTGCAAATCAGCCAACCAGTCTGCCAGTAAATCTATCTCCCAGTCAACACATGCGCCTACTCAGTCAGCTAAGCAGTGTTGAAGAGCCTCATGTCAGTTCAACTGAAGAACTAGCCTCTTACTCCAGATCACCTGTAGCATCGTCCCTTGTACCTTTTATCGTTATACAAGCCAAAAAACTGAAACGCTCACCCACCCCTCTACTTATTCCACAACCATTTCCTCTAAGAGGTTTGCTCTCTCTCCCCATCTCGTTCTTTTGGGGCTGGGGGGTTGGGAGGGTGGGGGGAGCTGGGGGAGGGGGTTTAATGACTGTCATCAGACACCAGTCAGGCTGGTGGGGGGGGGGGGGGGGGGCAGGGGGAGGGAGTTCAATGACATGTCATCTGACACCAGTCAGGCTGGTGGAGTAGGGTGGGGGTGGGAAGGGGGTTCAATTGTAATCAGACACCAGTCAGGCTGGGGGTAGAAGAGGGGGGGGGGGGGCAGTGGGAGGGGGGGGTCAGGGGGAGGGGGTTCAGTGATACTGTCATCAGACAGCAGTCAGGCTGTGGGGGGGGGGGGGGCGTGGGGGGGGGGGGGGGCAGGGAGAGGGGGTTCAGTGATGTCATCAGACAGCAGTCAGGCTGTGGGGGGGGGGGAGGGGGGGGGCAGGGGGAGGGGGTTCAGTGATACTGTCATCAGACAGCAGTCAGACTGGGGGGGGGAGGTGGGCAGGGGGAGGGGGTTCAGTGATGTCATCAGACAGCAGTCAGGCTGTGGGGTGGGGGGGGAGGGGGGGGGGCAGGGGGAGGGGGTTCAGTGATACTGTCATCAGACAGCAGTCAGGCTGTGGGGTGGGGGGGGGGGCAGGGAGGGGGTTCAGTGATGTCATCAGACAGCAGTCAGGCTGTGGGGTGGGGGGGGGGGAGGGGGCAGGGGAGGGGGTTCAGTGATGTCATCAGACAGCAGTCAGGCTGTGGGGTTGGGGGGGGGGGGGAGGGGAGGGGAGGGGGTTCAGTGATACTGTCATCAGACAGCAGTCAGGCTGGGGTGGGGGGGTGGGGTGGGGGGCAGGGAGAGGGGGTCAGTGATGTCATCAGACAGCAGTCAGGCTGTGGGGTGGGGGGAGGGGGAGGGGAGGGGGGGGAGGGGGTTCAGTGAACTGTCATCAGACAGCAGTCAGGCTGTGGGGGGGGGGGGGGGGGCAGGGGAGGGGGTTCAGTGATATGTCATCAGACAGCAGTCAGGCTGTTGGGGGGGGGGGGCAGGGGTTCAGTGAACTGTCATCAGACAGCAGTCAGGCTGTGGGGTGGGGGGAGGGGGAGGGGGGGGTTCAGTGATACTGGCATCAGACAGCAGTCAGGCTGTGGTGTGTGTGTGGGGGGGGGGGGGGGGGCAGGGGGAGGGGGTTCAGTGATACTGTCATCAGACAGCAGTCAGGCTGGGGAAGGAGCTGTTCACTGAAGTCATGATCAGGGCTCATCTGGGCCCAGTGGCTACAAAAGGTTTGATGAGCCAACTGCTCTCTGTCCCTCCCTCATCACCCCACTCAACCATGGAACCAGCCAAGCAGTTTCCAGCCAGCCAGCCAGCCAACCAGCCAGCCAGATAGCCAGCCAGCCAGCCAAGTCCCACCATCAGAAGCACAAGTCCTTACTGTCACTGTCTTCGGAAGTGTCGCCGTAGTCGGTGGGAGGGGAGCTAGTTGCCAGAAGAGCGGGGGCAGAGAGGACAGAAGGGGATTGGTTGAACACTTCATCCGACACCAGCGCGTCTGTGTCCTCGTTGCTAGGCACCGCCATGCTGTCGTTGGGCGCCGGGTGATCCGACGAGTCTGTCAGGTCCTGGAGATGAAAGGGCACCCCGTCAGCATGCTGTAGCCCATCTTGGGCACCAAATGCGCACAACGTCCACAGGCTCCCTGCGTGTCCCAGGGGCCCCGGTACCACGGACAACTCAGAGCCAGGACACTCTTTAGTGCAGATCTTGGGAATCAAAGCACACCCAGTCACCATTCTCACCTGTGGCTGGTGAATGAACGCACGTAAAACAAGCACGTACAGTATGTCTTTGGGACCAAAGTAGGCATGCTATTGTATGTCTTGAAGACCAAGATACACCAAGTCAGCATACTCTTGTATGTCTTGAAGACCAAGGTACACCAAGTCAGCATGCTTCTGTGTGTGCTGGGGACCAAAGTACACCAAGTCAGAATACTCTTGTATGTATTGGGGACCAAAGTACACCGAGTCAGCATGCTTCTGTGTGTACTGGGGACCAAAGTACACCGAGTGAGCATGCCTTTGTGTGTATTGGGGACCAAAGTACACCGAGTCAGCATGCCTTTGTGTGTACTGCGGACCAAGGTAGGCCAGGTCAGTATGATGTATCAGAAGAAGAAAAAAGACAGGTATCTTGTAGAAAAGAACATGAAATCCAAAAAATCAACCTCTTGATGTGTTACAAACCAGTTATTTATCTCTCTCTCAGATTATACAGTGTTACAAACCAGTTATCTATCTATCTCTCACATTATGCAGGATGTTACAATCTGTTATCTCTCTCTCTCTCACACACATTATGCAGGGTGTTACAAACCAGTTCTCTCTCTCCTCTCTCTCTCTCTCTCTCTCTCTCTCTCTCTCTCTCTCTCTCTCTCACACATTATACAGGGTGTTACAAACCAGTTCTCTCTCTCTCTCTCACACATTATGCAGGGTGTTACAAACCAGTTCTCTCTCTCTCTCCTCTCTCTCTCTCTCTCTCTCTCTCTCACATTATTCAAACGAGAGAAAAAGAACCTGTACCCTTAAGGAAAAGGTGACAGCCAACTTAGAGTCTGCTCTATTAAAATGAAAATAAACCATGAGACATCCTCTTTGAAGAAATGAAAACAAAGAAGATCACAGCCTTTTTGTCTTTCTTCTTTTCTTTCTTTCTTTTGGTATCAAAATTCCACATCCACCCCTTCTCCCATTTGATTTGAATTTTCCACTGCCACTGTGATCATCCACCTACGTTGTTTCAACAAAAGATGTGATCTAAAATAATTGCTTCCTCCATCTCCTTGAATAAGACCTATTTTCTGTTATCAGACCTGGGATTCTGATGGCAAAAACTGGTCCACAATCATTTGGAATCTTTTTTCCAGCACACTGCAGTATTGCAATGCCAGGTTTTCACTCTCTTCCGACACTCACAATGGTCACAGAAAAACTCCACACCTGTCAGCATCCACACCTGTCAGCATCACACTGGTCAAGATGGATTGGAGGACAACCTGACAGCATCACACTGGTCAAGATGGATTGGAGGACAACCTGACAGCATCACACTGGTCAAGATGGATTGGAGGACAACCTGACAGCATCACACTGGTCAAGATGGATTGGAGGACAACCTGACAGCATCACACTGGTCAAGATGGATTGGAGTACAATCTGACAGCATCACACTGGTCAAGATGGATTGGAGGACAACCTGACAGCATCACACTGGTCAAGATGGATTGGAGTACAATCTGACAGCATCACACTGGTCAAGATGGATTGGAGGACAACCTGACAGCATCACACTGGTCAAGATGGATTGGAGGACAACCTGACAGTGTGAGACTAGCACAGGCCCAAGCACTCAGCGCACTCCAGGCACAGGCCCACACCACGCCTACCTTCTGGCTAACATAAAGCCTGACAGTACCACAGGCACACACCATGCCTACCTTCTGGCTAACATAAAGCCTGACAGTACCACATCATGCCCACCTTCCGGCTAACATAAAGCCTGAGAGTACCACAGGCACACACCATGCCTACCTTCTGGCTAACATAAAGCCTGACAGTACCACATCATGCCCACCTTCTGGCTAACATAAAGCCTGACAGTACCACAGGCACACACCATGCCTACCTTCTGGCTAACATAAAACCTGACAGTACCACATCATGCCCACCTTCTGGCTAACATAAAGCCTGACAGTACCACAGGCACACACCATGCCTACCTTCTGGCTAACATAAAGCCTGACAGTACCACATCATGCCCACCTTCCGGCTAACATAAAGCCTGACAGTACCACAGGCACACACTATGCCTACCTTCTGGCTAACATAAAACCTGACAGTACCACATCATGCCTACCTTCTGGCTAACATAAAGCCTGACAGTACCACATCATGCCTACCTTCTGGCTAACATAAAGCCTGACAGTACCACATCATGCCTACCTTCCGGCTAACATAAAGCCTGACAGTACCACATCATGCCCACCTTCCGGCTAACATAAAGCCTGACAGTACCACATCATGCCCACCTTCCGGCTAACATAAAGCCTGACAGTACCACATCA
This sequence comes from Alviniconcha marisindica, assembly GCA_018857735.1. NCBI lineage: Eukaryota > Metazoa > Mollusca > Gastropoda > Provannidae > Alviniconcha > Alviniconcha marisindica. The sequence goes on from JABMCL010002458.1 coordinate 106,811, forward strand.
TGCCCACCTTCCGGCTAACATAAAGCCTGACAGTACCACATCATGCCCACCTTCCGGCTAACATAAAGCCTGACAGTACCACATCATGCCCACCTTCCGGCTAACATAAAGCCTGACAGTACCACATCATGCCCACCTTCCGGCTAACATAAAGCCTGACAGTACCACATCATGCCCACCTTCGGGCTAACATAAAGCCTGACAGTACCACATCATGCCCACCTTCGGCTAACATAAAGCCTGACAGTACCACATCATGCCCACCTTCTGGCTAACATAAAGCCTGACAGTACCACAGGCACACACCATGCCTACCTTCTGGCTAACATAAAGCCTGACAGTACCACATCATGCCCACCTTCTGGCTAACATAAAGCCTGACAGTACCACATCATGCCCACCTTCTGGCTAACATAAAGCCTGACAGTACCACATCATGCCCACCTTCTGGCTAACATAAAGCCTGACAGTACCACATCATGCCCACCTTCCGGCTAACATAAAGCCTGACAGTATCACATCATGCCCACCTTCTGGCTAACATAAAGCCTGACAGTACCACAGGCACACACCATGCCACCTTCTGGCTAACATAAAGCCTGACAGTACCACATCATGCCCACCTTCTGGCTAACATAAAGCCTGACAGTACCACAGCACACCCATGCCTACCTTCTGGCTAACATAAAGCCTGACAGTACCACATCATGCCTACCTTCTGGCTAACATAAAGCCTGACAGTACCACAGGCACACACCATGCCTACCTTCTGGCTAACATAAAGCCTGACAGTCACGCACATTCATGCCCACCTTCTGGCTAACATAAAGCCTGACAGTACACATCATGCCCCTCTGGCTAACATAACCGACAGTACCACATCATGCCCTACCTTCTGGTACAAAACCCCGTACCACTCATTGCCTACCTGCAGTGGCTTACATAAATGCTCTACAGTACCTGGCATTCATGCCTACCTTCTGGTAGACATAAGACACTGCACAGTCCCTAGGCACACAGCCACCTACATTGGTACTAACCTGTACCACACCACACATGCCTACTTTCTGCTAACTGGCTATCAGTTAACCTGACAGTACCCCAGGACACATCATGCCTTTCCTTTTGGCACACAGACTCTACATACTCTTAGGCACACACCATCAGTTTATGTTCTGTATGCATCCTCAGGCTTCAGCTTTATCCCCGTGTAGCAGCATGACATCGTCCTCTGTAGGGCCCAGCACTTCAGTATCTCTGTAGGATCACTGACACTCCTGACGTTATCTCTGCACACAGACACTTCAGTGTATCTCTGTAGCACACTGACACTTCAGTTTATCTCTGTAGTACACTGGCATTTCAGTTTATCTCTGTAGTACACTGGCATTTGTTTATCTCTGTAGCACACAGACATCACACTTTATCTCTGTAGTACACAGCCACCTCAGTTTATCTCTGTAGCACACAAACACCTCACTTTATCTCGTTAGCACACAGACACCTCAGTCTACCTCTGTAGCACACTGACACTTCAGTTTATCTCTGTAACACAGATACTTCTGTTTAACTCTTAGCACACCACATTTCAGTTTATCTCTGTAGTGCTCAATGGCATTTCAGTGTATCTCTGTAGCACACTGCCATTTCAGGTTATCTCTGTAGAATAATGATACTTCAGGTTATCTCTGTAGAATAATGACACTTCAGGTTATCTCTGTAGAATAATGACACTTCAGGGTATCTCTGTAGCACAGTAACACTTCAGTTTGTCTCTGTAGAATAATGACACTTCAGTTTATCTCACACAGTAACACTTCAGTTTGTCACTGTAGAATAATGACACTTCAGGTTATCTCTGTAGAACAATGACACTTCAGTTTATCTCGCCTTGTAACACTTCAGTTTGTCACTGTAGAATAATGACACTTCAGGTTATCTCTGTAGAATAATGACACTTCAGGTTATCTCTGTAGCACAGTAACACTTCAGTTTATCTCTGTAACAAAGTGACATTTCTGTTTATCTCTTTAGCACACCAAAACTTCAGCCAATCTCTTTAGTAAGACTTCACCAAACCCAAATTATGGTTTATTTCTTTAGAATGACTTCAGCTAAACACCAACACTTCAGTTTATCTCTTTAGAAAGACTTAGCTAAACACCAACACTTCAGTTTATCTCTTTAGAAAGACTTAGCTAAACACCAACACTTCAGTTTATCTCTTTAGAAAGACTTAGCTAAACACCAACACTTCAGTTTATCTCTTTAGTAAGACTTCCCAGCTAACACCAACACTTCAGTTTATCTCTTAGTAAGAGCATTCCTAACTTGAACACTTCAGTTTATCTCTTCAGTATTCAGCACTTCAGTTTTTAAAGCACCACTACACAACACTTCAGTTTATCTCTTCAGTAAGACTTCAGCCAATTTTCTTTAGTAACTTCAGCTAACACCAACATTCAGTTTATCTCTTCAGTAAGACTTCAGCTAACACCAACACTTCAGTTTATCTCTTCAGCAAGACTTCAGCTAACACCAACACTTCAGTAAGACTTCAGCTAACACCAACACTTCAGTTTATCTCTTCAGTAAGACTTCAGCTAACACCAACACTTCAGTTTATCTCTTCAGTAAGACTTCAGCTAACACCAACACTTTAGTTTATCTCTTCAGTAAGACTTCAGCTAACACCAACACTTTAGTTTATCTCTTCAGTAAGACTTCAGCTAACACCAACACTTCAGTTTATCTCTTCAGCAAGACTTCAGCTAACACCAACACTTCAGTAAAACTTCAGCTAACACCAACACTTCAGTTTATCTCTTCAGTAAGACTTCAGCTAACACCAACACTTCTACTGATCTCTTTAATATGAGCACCAGTCTAGTTCGTCTTTTAGTAAGAGACTGACTTGACATAACATACACCTCAAATATCTCTGCAGTAAGGCATGGGCTGCCTTCAGCAAAGGACCAGCTAAACATCGACACTTCCACTGATCTCTTTAGTCCGACATCAAATGAGCATCAACACCTCAACTATCTCCTTAGTGAGATTAGTCAGCTGCACACCAGCACTCTACAGCTCATCTCTCTGGCCAGTGAAACATGAGACTGACAAGAAGGCGTCACTGACTAGCCAGTGAAACATGAGATTGACAAGAAGGTGTCGCTGACTAGCCAGTGAAACATGAGACTGACAAGAAGGCGTCGCTGACTAGCCAGTGAAACATGAGACTGACAAGAAGGCGTCGCTGACTAGCCAGTGAAACATGAGACTGACAAGAAGGCGTCGCTGACCAGCCAGTGAAACATGAGACAGACAAGAACACCTCACTGACCAGCCAGTGAAACATGAGACGGACAAGAACACCTCACTGACCTGCTCCATCAGGTTGTTCTGCCAGATGCGGAACAGCATCATGTAGGTTTTGTCGCGAGCGCCGTAAGAAGTGAAGAAATATTTCTCGGTGGTGGTGGTGATCTGGATGGCGTTGGGGATGACGCGGGCTGTCCTCTCCTTGGTGATGGCCGTGATGTCCTTGCAGGCAATCGTCAGCTGCAACAGGGCACCACCATCAGCCATGTTTTCAGTGATTGAAAGAGGTCATGACAGAGCAAAGTGTACAATACTTTACTTGTCAATAATTTTTAAGAGAAAACAAATCTGAGACAAGAGTTGTAGAGTGAGAAAGAATAGATGGGGGATTACTGATTTTTTAACATGCTGTCATTGTGTAAACTATGACATTTACATTAGGGTGACAGTGAGAGAAAGAGAGAGACAGAAACAGAATGAGGAACAGAGAGATGAGACGGGAAAAGAGAGAAGAAAAAAAATATAACAAAAAAAGCATGCGACAAAGAGAGATGGGGAGAAAATGGAGGCAGGACAGAACAAGAGAGAGACAGAGACTCTGAGAGAGAGAGAGAGACAGCGACACAGAGAGTAGAGAAAGGCAGAGAGAGCGAGAGAGATGGAGAAAGACTGAAAAAGAGAGAAACAAAAAGAGAACAAGAGAGAGTCCGACAGAAAAAGAATCAGACAAACATGCAGAAAGTGAGAGACTGTCAGACACAGCGAGAAACAGACAGAGAGAAAGAGAGACAGACAGAGAGAAAGAGAAACAGACAGAGAGAAAGAGAGACAGACAGACACAGCAAGAAACAGACAGAGAGAAAGAGAAACAGACAGAGAGAAAGAGAGACAGACAGAGAGAAAGAGAGACAGACAGACACAGCAAGAACAGACAGAGAGAAAGAGAGACAGACAGACAGTCGGAGAGAGAGAGCGAGAGTGAGAGAGAGAGAGAGAGAGAGAGAGAGAGAGAGACAGACAGAGACAGAGAGACAGAGAGAGAGCGACAGAGAGACTGAGAGAGACAAAGAGAGAGAGAGAGAGCAGGGAAAAAAGAAGCCAGAAGAAAGGCCAGAATAAAATGGAAGCAGAGTGCACCGGGCAAAAGCAGAGAGGGCAACTGACCACAGTCTCCCAGCGGAAGATGTTGGCATAGAAACAGACCCAGTTCTGGGAGATGTACATCCGGCCCTGCACCAAGATGTCCTTCTGCAGCGCGCACGAGTAATCTGACACAAGCAGGCATGAGGGGGTTAGAGATCGTGTCAACGTACACAGTCCTCTTTTGATTACATCAGCTTCTAGTGTCACCCTCACCTTAAGAACAGCTAACCAATCTTTTCACACAACACTCCAAGTGGTGACGGTGAACCACAACTTTTGGTCACAAGTTTGAATACTATAGTTCAGAAGATAATTATTATCTGGACAAACGGACACATTTCAATATATGCCCCTTTACATTTATTACAGGGGGGTATAGTAATACCAGAATCTAATGAAATACTTCTGAAACAACATCCTCTTAAGGTATATAACATGAAGCGTCCAAGACTGAAGTAAAATTCCAAGATCAAATTCCAAGTGAAAGTATGACAAATATTCTACTCACCAACAATTAGACGTTCATCCTTGGGAATGTCCTTGAAAGTTTTCCTGAAATCTTCGCTGCGTGATTTGTATGTTGGACTCAGCATCTGCGTGCACACACAATCATTTAAAAAAAACATTCCCCCATCCCAAGCTCTGGTCATTATGTCAGTGTCCAGTCCTTATTCCAGTGTCCAGTCATGACATCAGTGTCCAGTCCTTACATAATACATACAGTCATTACGTCAGTGTCCAGTCATTACATCAGTATCCAGTCATTACACACAGTCACAATGTCAGTGTCCAGTCATTACATACAGTCATTACATCAGTGTCCAGTCATTACGTCAGTGTCCAGTCATTACATCCAGTCATTACGGCAGTGTCCAGTCATTACGTCAGTGTCCAGTCATACATCAGTGTCCAGTCATTACATCCAGTCATTATGTCATTGTCCAGTCATTACGTCAGTGTCCAATCACACATCAGTGTCCAGTCATTACATCCAGTCATTACGTCAGTGTGCAGTCCCCCCTTCCCTGTGGACCGGTCTGGTCATCACACCACAATACCAAGTCTGGCTACAAAGGTGGAGTGGTCCAGAAGACACTGTCCCAACAAAACTCAGACACACCCTATTACCATAAGTAAAATATATATGATATTGATAAGTGATTCACGTATTTTATATATGTGCCGGCCACTGCACTTTCTTTTTGAGGGTATAAACAAGACAAATTCTGTGAAAAATCCACTGTTGCTTGGAGTTATGCTGAGCAGTAAAAATCTACTGCAACAGACCATCCCAGCCCCCCCCCCCCCCCCATCCCATGGTATACACATGTGTGGTGTGTGTGTGTGTGTGTGTGTGTGTGTGTGTGTGTGTGTGTGTGTGTGTGTGTGTGTGCATGCAAGCGTGTGTGGTGTGTGTGCATGTTTGTGCGTGTGCTCTGTGCATTTAGAGCAGAGAAAATCATTGACTGACCCATCACCTGCTCACAAACTGTCTTGAATTCGCTAACAATGCACTGACCACTGGTAATGCAGAAAGTGAAAATGCTTAATCTGCTCACCGTGTACCATGCTGCCTTCTTTTTCTTGTCACCTTTTGAGCCCTTGGCTGCTGACAAAGGCATCTGATCCAAGGACCTTGACCCTCCCTCCGACATTGCCCCGTTCCATGAATCCACACTTAGGTTCAAGTCCAGGGACTTCTCTGAGCACCTATCCAGAATGTTCTCCAACGATCGCTCAAACGACCTCTCCCTGGAATGTCTGCCTGTCGACAGCGTGCGAGCCCCGTCCTTTTCCGAAGTGGAATCTGACATGGAGTCTGACTTCTTGTCCGCCAGCCCCATGATGACGGATGCGCTGTGACTGTGGTGGGGGAAGTCCAGGCCCGAGCCGGCCCCGCCTTCCGACAAGGTCATCTCACTGCGGCTGCTTTTCTCCGAGCCCGCAGGCAACTTCTCCGGAGACCAGGAGCGGCGAGCGTCCACCCGCTCGTTGACCGGCGATGGTGACCCAAGCCGGAAATCAACCTTGTCCCTGGAAATCAAAGGAAGAGTGAAGTCGGGGAGAAAATTACATGAGTTGAACAGGTTAGAGGGATGACCAGCTTTCAAACCTTCACGAGTTATAACATGGGCCTGGGTACAAGGCAAAGGAGGAAAACGTTTTTTGTTTTTTTACACATTAACCAGGGTTCAGACATAACTATGTGCAAGATGCACACACGCGCGTGCACACACACACACACACACACGCACGCACACACATGCACACCCCCACACATGCACACACACACACACACACACACACACCCATGCACACACACACCCCCACACACACACGCACACGCACACACACACACGCACGCACACACACACACACACGCACACCCCCACACCCACACCCACACACATGCGTGCACACACACACACACACACACACACAAACATTGTACAAACTGATATGGGTGAAGGACAATGTCACCAACTCAAATATTCTGAGAAGAGAAATGTCTTGTTTGTTTTTTAAGGAAGACAGAGTACTAGCAGAGTCTGAGTGCCTGATGTCTTGGGGGGGACTGTGTTCCAGATGTGGAGGCCGCAGTGTGAAAGCCATGGGTTTTGCAGTTGAAGCGTTGGAGTTTGAGCAGGCATGTGTCTGACAAAAAAGACCAGAATGAGTGGGAAGGACTGTAAAGGTGTAGTAGCTCAGAAATATAAGAGGGGGCAGAACCTGTGATTGTGTTGTAATGCATACAAGCAGTTTTGTATTTTATTCATTCAGAAATTGGGAGCCAGTGGAGTTGCTGTAGGAGAGGAATAGACATGTATGTCTGTTGGAATGAGATGTGTTTTGTACTGAGTGAGCACACATCTGTGTCTGTGTACCATGCTGTGTACCATGCTGTGTGCACTGTTTGTGTGTACAGTGTGCACACATCTGTGTCTGTGTACCATGCTGTGCGCACTGTTTGTGTGTCTGTGTACCATGCTGTGCGCACTGTTTTTGTGTACAGTGTGCACAGATCTAATCTCTGTGTCTGTGTCAGTGGGCCTGTTCAACAAGCTGCCAGCACACCCACCCATCCCTGTAGTCTGAAGCGGCCGTCGCCTGCGGGTCCTGGCTGGCAGTGGTGCCACAGGCATTCAGGGACTCCTGGCTGGACATCACAGTGTCCGTCTGGTGTCTGAAAAACACTCACACCTGTACAGGGAGCATTAGCAACAGTTCCAGCCATGGCAAAAGGTCACATTTTACTGACCCAACATTTCCAGCCATGGCAAAAGGTCACATTTTACTGACCTAACATTTCCAGCCATGGCAAAAGGTCAGATTTTACTGACCTAACATTTCCAGCCATGGCAAAAGGTCACATTTTATGACCTAACGTTTCCAGCCAAGGCAAAAGGTCACATTTTACTGACCTAATGTTTCCAGCCAGGCAAAAGGTCATGTTTTCCTGACCTAACATTTCCAGCCATGGCTAAAGGTCATGTTTTACTGACCTAACATTTCCAGCCATGGCAAAAAAACAAAAAAATGTTTTACTGACCTAACATTTCCAGCCATGGCAATAAAATCTGTTTTACTGACCTAACATTTCCAGCCATGGCAATAAAATATGTTTTATTGACCTAAGAGTAGGAGTACTAGGACTTGACCTTCAGCACATACTCTAACTCAAACCCCAAAACACCCCATACTCTAACTCAAACCCAAAAAACACCCCATACTCTAAGTCTAACTCCAGTAAAAAGGTCTCCCATACTCTGTTTCAAGGAAATGGATACTACAACTGCAAGCAGGATGGTCTCATATCTTATTCATAACTCAAGTAAAAGGGTACTACAACTGCAAGCAGGATGGTCTCATATCTTATTCTTAACTCAAGTAAAAAGGTACTACAACTGCAAGCAGGATGGTCTCATATCTTATTCTTAACTCAAGTAAAAAGGTCCCCATTATGGGGCCCATACTCTAACTCAAAAGATACCCTTTACTCTAACTCCAGTAAAAAGGTCTCCCATACTCTAACTCAGGTACTACAAGTAGAATGGTCTCATACCATAACTCAAGTAAAAAGGTCCCCATTATGGGGCTCATACTCTAGGTCTAATTCAGATAAAAAGAGGTCCCATACTCTAACTCAAATAAAAAGAGGTCCCATACTCTAACTCAAATAAAAAGAGGTCCCATACTCTAACTCAAATAAAAAGAGGTCCCATACTCTAACTCTAAATAAAAAGAGGTCCCATACTCTAACTCAAATAAAAAGAGGTCCCATACTCTAACTCAAATAAAAAGAGGTCCCATACTCTGACTCAAATAAAAAGAGGTCCCAAATAAAAAGAGGTCCCAACTCCCATACTCTAACTCAAATAAAAAGAGGTCCCATAACTCATATAAAAATAGATCCCATTCTCTAACTCAGATGGTGAGCCAGTTTGGCCTAGCGGTGAGGCGTTAGGCTGGTAAGCGGAAGGACCTCAGTATGATACCATTTCGACTCTCCTTTCTCTTCAAAAAGGTTGTGAATTTGTGGACACCGTCTTGTGACTTTGTCCATCACTTCCTACTGAAACATTCAAATGGCTCTCATCGCTGCCCATCTTAATGCAGGAATCATTCTGGTGGTGACAGTGTTGTGACAGGTATATAATCTCCCTCTTCCCCCACCTCCATACCCCCTTCCCCCCGTCCCTAATAAGCCTTATGGTTTCTGTGGACGTTAAGCACCATGTTTACTTACTTTACTAACTGAGATAAAAAGGTCTCCAATACTCTAACTCAAGTAAAAAGGTAACTGCAAGCAGGATGGTCTCCTACTTTAAAGAGGTCCCCATTATGGGGCCCACACTGTAGCTAAATAAAAAGATATCCCATACTCAAGTAAAAATGTATCCCAATTCAAATACTTTATCTCCCGTAAATAAAAAGGTTCCCCATAGATTTTAAGTTAATTTAAAGTATATAATAAAAAATATAAACACACACACACACACACACAAACTGAAGTAGGTATAGGATGGTCCCATGCATTTTAACTCAAGCAAAAAGGTCCCCCATATACTCTAGCTCAAATAAGAAAGGTACCCATACTCACTCAAATAAAAATGCCCACTTTACAAAGGTTGCCGAAATCTTAAGTTAGAGAGCACTGCATACTCATTCAAGTAGGACAATGACTCAGTTGCACTTGACATTTTTCATGCTGATGTGACATCTATAAGGTGCCAAGGATGGTTTATGTAAACCGGTCAGACAGTTACTGTACTGGTCACATACATGGCCTTATTACCATAACACACACACACACACACACACACACACACACACACACACACACACACACACCACTTTGTATGTACATATACACTCTGTCTCTGTTTTATTTTTTGTTTGTTTTTACCACCGTTTTGTTTAGTTAGTTTCTTTCTTTTGTTTTGAGAAGCAGTCAAACAAAATAACAGCCAGTACAGCTGACCAACTGCTAACTTCCCCCCAGTATGCACTGATCTTAGTCAGTTATTCAGTATCTGCTCATCCAAACCCTGGTAACCCCACCCTTTAATAGTTTGTCAGTAAATTAAAAGATACCTCCTACTGACATAGTCAAACTCAAACAGGGCACTTCCATTTTATACTTTCACTCAAGTAACAAGGCCCCCATACTCTTATTCTTAAGCAAAAAGGCACCCCACATCCTAACTCCTGTAAAAATATACTCCACACCCTGCTGAAGTACCACCTTAACTAAAAAGAACAGAAGACCCCCTAAAACTTAAAGGCTACACTAACTCAAGTAAGCAGGCCCAAAATAACCAACTGAAAGTGAAAGTAGTCTAGCAAGTAAAATGGCCCTCCATACTCTCCCACAAAAAGGTCCCCTTACTCTAACTCAAGTAAAAAGCCGCCAAACTCTAACTCAAGTAAAAAAGCCCCCATACTCTAAGTCTAGCTCAAGTAAAAAAGCCTCCATACTCTAAGTCTAACTCAAGTTTATAAAAAAAAAACTCTAAATCTAACTCAAGTAAAAAAAGCCCCCACACTCTAACAGTCTAAGTCTAACTCAAGTAAAAAAAGCCCCCAAGTCTAACTCAAGTAAAAAAAGCCCCCATACTCTAACAGTCTAAGTCTAACTCAAGTAAAAAAGCCCCTACACTCTAACTCAGGTAAAAAGGCTTTCATACAGGGTTCACATTAACCAGTAGTTTCTGGTATTTTACTGGTTAAAAATAAAATCAACATCATACCAGAAAAAAATCAGCAACCACATAGAAGGAGTCTCTAGAGCAACTGGTCAGATACATTTACCACCTGTTATTTGGTTTGACTAGTTCTAAAAAAATCAATTAAAAAAATCAATAAATTGTGTAAGTAAGATTAAGAGAGACAGCATATCGTGTGGAGTGGTGGGGTGTGTGTGTGTGTGTGTGTGTGTGGTAGTAGTACTGACCACTGTGTGTCTGATCAGTTACAATGATTATTTGACCGGTTTCCATGAACCGCTTTCACCACATTGTAGTCACTGATGTCACACCAGTTTGAAAAATGTTTAGCACAATCACTGTACTTAGTCCTGTTTTGGGGGCTGCTCTGTGCTAAATTCTGGAACTGAGCAAATTCCAACTCTGCATGGAACAAAATCGCAAAGTAGGATTACTAGGAATCAGTTAAATTCCACAAAATATATCAAGAACCAACATTTAAAAGGTGGTAAAACTAAAAGCAATGAGTGTGCCCCATTTATATATACATAATTATGCCAGTAGTCCTGTCACTGACACTGTGACATTGGTCATTGTCAACATATTTAATGAAGATTAAAACTGTTGGGTTAGGGTTGCTCATGAAAAGAGAGAGAAGAGAGAGAGAGAGAGAGAGAGAGAGAGAGAGAGAGAGAGAGAGAGCAGTTATCTCAACCTGTCACAGTGTCTGCAAAAAGCCAACAGTGATTTTTTCAATAGTACTTAGTAGCCTTATCAACATTTATAATTTAAAAAAATAAAGCAAACTGACATGTATACATACTAATACAAAACACAGTTTTACCCCTCAGTAAAATTAATTTACATGAAATATTTATTACACTCACAGATCTAGTCACACAAGAATATTCCAACAAGCAACATTCCAACTTTGCACCTGAGGCAATTTCAGAATTATGCAGGCAATTCAAGAACTGGTAGTGGTACTGGTAGTAATTTTAGGAATTCACACTTTGAGCTGCTTAGTTCTGGAACCGAGCAAATTCCAACCTTGCGCAAGTCACGATTATGTGCATAAATGGTGTGTGCCGGCATCCAGATTAATACATCATTATTCTGGTCCCTACTGGTTCATAGGATTATACTGAAAAGAATTTTATGACCGGCCCTGCATGTCTGAGAATGAATGTTGATATATTTCACGTGGCATCAGCCATGCAACAACCACAGAGCGCTACCACTACACCACTTCCGTGGATATTAATAATATGCGCTATAAAAGGATACAGTCACTCATTCAGAATCACATGCCAATGTACACAGTGAGTCTGCTCGAGAGCAGAGAATAGCGCTATATAAAAGCTATGAATATGAATAATAATAATTATACATCATCTGATCATGTCAAATGATGAAAATTCTAAACATAAAAGTTTGCAATTTGTATGTCCCCTTTGCACTACACCACTTCCGTGGATATTAATAATATGCGCTATGAAAGGATACAGTCACTCATTCAGAATCACATGCCAATGTACACAGTGAGTCTGCTCGAGAGCAGAGAATAGCGCTATATAAAAGCTATGAATAATAATAATAATAATTATACATCATCTGATCATGTCAAATGATGAAAATTCTAAACGTAAGTTTGCAATTTTTATGTCCCCTTTGCAGTCACCAGATCCCCCGCAACAAAGTAATAATCACTCGACCATTGTTTAATAATAAAATAAAATAAAGTGCTGCCCACGTGCTTCGTCCACACTAAGCCCGTCGAAGGCGTTGATTGGCTGCAGATCATCTGTCAGTCAGAGGACTGCAAGTGGTCAGTTACTGTCAAAATAGCACGTTCTTTCAGTAATATTCACTCTCATATTTTTGAGTTATTTACAGTAAATAAAAACAATAGTAACACAACACTGTGTCGGATCAAATTTTTCGCGTTTTTTGAAACTTTTCTCAGTCAAACTCATTGAACCCCTTGTTGAGGATTCTGATATATATATGGGGCAGCTTAGCGGCACGTCGCCGAACTATTGCGAAACCCGTCCTCTTGATGTTCTTACCGTGAAGCACCGAGCCGTGGGGAGTTTCTGGGAGACTCAGCAAATGATGTCACGCTTGGGGCGGACTCAACATGAAACAGCACAGATTGTTTATGTTTGGTTTCTCTGTTGTTGGTAGGGCTTCCATGGTCGTTATCCACGTACGAACGTCGGTACTCGACCGTCACAACCCCCCTCTTACCTTGTCGGCTCATTGTCGTTCACGTGAATGTAATAAATTAAGAGAAATACACTTCATAATGCGAAAAATCGAAGTTCCAATGTTTACCGCATTATGTTGACTATCACGTACGACAGAAGCGGAAGTGTAAATGCTACATCAGTTTCGCATTCTGCTGCAGTAAACGTAAATAATTCTGACTTTGTTTCTTGAAAAACACTACACGTAAAGCAATATATTATGGCTAGCATAAAACATTCAAGTAAAAACGAGGTAAAATAAAGGCAGAATCCCAACATTCTTTTGAAATACGAAATTATAGGCTATAATGGTAGCTCTGCGTAGCGCGCGTTCCAGAGACGAGATCAAAGCAGAGATGGACGAGTTTAGCGAAGACGACAGGAAAGTAAGCGATGAAACTGACTATTTTTCTTGATTGGATTTAGAATTGTGTCATGTTGAAGCTGTGGTTTCATTTGTGTGCTCGATCTAGGCCTTCGGTCCGATGTGTAAGGTGTTTCTTTGTGCTTATCAGTTTCAGAATGGTTCACAGTCGTTGCTATGTTGGTGACTGTAGACGCTGTCTCCTTTCTAAGTTTTCGTTGTTTTCATCGTCATATCAGATTTTAGCCTTTTGCCTGCTAATTTGTCTTATGGTTTATATTATGCTCAACATTATTCTTAAGGAGTGCTGCGTAAATTGACCTGGCTTGTTTTTGTCAGTTACCTTATAATTATATAAAGTTATATGTTTCCAATGTTTATCTAGAAGGTTTTTGAAGTCCTGAGTTTAGTGTTCCTGCTAATAGTAATTAATACGATGTTGGATGGCAAGCTGTTCCATTTGTTTATAGCTCTGTTAGTAAAAAAAAATGTGCATACTGATTAGTAAGAACTGCCTTATGTAGTTTGAAAGGATGTCCTCTAGTTCCAGCAGATTCATGTAGCTTAAACAAGGAACAAACACTGAAACAGTCTCGTGTCATGATCATAATATTAATAACCATGTATAATTTTAAAAGTTTCAATCATATCCCCTCTTGCTCTTCTGCATTCCAAGCTTGGTAATTTTAGTACCATTAGTCTTTGTTCATTCTCCAGGTTGTTCATGCCAGTAAATTAGTAATAGACTGATACATTTCGTAAAGCATCTTTGCACATTTTAATAATAATAATGTACATTTATCATGCGCTCATCAACGCCTGAGTGCTCACATGATACATATTAACCTAAATATGATATTCTATACACATGCAGAGCATAGTTCTACCAAAACAATTTACATAAAGTATTATTTATATAAAAAAAAAACGCACTACACACACACACACACACACACACACACTGACTGTAGCAGAAACTGGGTACTGATATTAGTTAGGATGGAAATACCGTGAGAAGAGGAAGGTTTTCAGTTTGGCTTTAAAGGATGACAGGTTTGAGCAGTATCTGAGGTCTTGTGGGAGTGAATTTCAAATGTGGGGTTCGAAGCAAGAGAAGGCGCGGAAGCCATGAGTCTTGCGTTTGTATTGTTGGATTTCCAGCATGCGGGTGTCAGAAGAAGAGCGTAGTGTACGAGATGGAGTGTAGACATGCAGCAGTTCAGAGAGGTAAGCAGGACCAGAACCATTTATAGCACTGAAACACATACAAGCGACTTTATACTTAAACGTTCTGAAATGGGAAGCCAGTGCAGTTTTTCCAGGAGAGGTGTTGAGTGTTGGTGAGGGGTGCCAAGAGAACAAGTCTTGCAGCAAAGTTCTGAATTTTCTGGAGAGGTTGGATGACAGAATTAGGTGTACCCATGAGGAGACAGTTGCAGTAGTCAAGCCGTGAAAGGATATAGGAAGTAACAAGAGTACAAGTTATATTTTTTATTAAACAAGGTGCCCGCACAGCATTACCATATTCTAAAATAGGTCTAACTAATGATTTCAAAAGTGATACCATAATCTCTTTGTGTTTATGGTATAAACTTTATATTGAATGTTTGTAACGTGTGACCATGCTGCTATTCTATTTTCTTTTCTGACAGTCTCATTTATAAGCTGTTCAGATTTTAGTTCTTTATCAACAAAACTCCCCAAAAGTAACAAAACACAGACTGGCCAAAACCAGAGCAACTTGATCCAGCCACTGGCCCACAAGCATAACTTCATTCTTCTGACAAAACTCTTGCAGTTGCACATCTCCAAACGTGTCAGGAAAATATATAAATATTATAAGATGAGCAGCTTGGTGTTATAGTTCCTCTGGTAAACGGTAACTTCATTTTTCTGACAAAACCCATGCATACAGATCTCCAAACCTGCCAAGAACTAAGATAGTAAGAAGAGAAGCTTGTTAATGTTACTGTAGTTTGTACCCCCTTCACATAATGTGTAACTTGATTTATAGTTCATATAACTGAGAAAAATAATGTAATAATCTGACAGTGAGCAACATTCCAACTTCATGTATGAGGCAATGCAGAAATTGACCAGGTAATTTGGGCTATTCTGGTATTGCCTGTTGGCACTTGCTTTGGAATTCCCACTTTGAGCAGCTGTTACTTATGTATGCCCCCCCCCCCCCCCCCTTCCATTTAAAGATTGAAGCCTTTGTCTTAGTCTTAGTTTGTGTGTGTGTTGTGTTGTGTTGTGTTATAATCTATTCTAATGTTGAGCCCATTACAACTGACCTGCACCTTGTAGGTTAAAGAGTTATTGATCTGAAATGAATTGGGGGGGAAAAAGAAGATTGAAAGTGATTTCAGTCAGTTCTTAATGTTGTAAAAAAGAAAGAAAATAAAAAGAAATTTATCCCCCCCCCCCCACCCCCAATGATTTTACCATTGCCTTCATCTGATTGTTGTAAATTGACAGGCCTTGCTTCACCAGAATCAACCCTACGATGAGTCACTGGAAGTCCCTGATGCTGAGGAGATTGCCAGCACGTATTCGCCAACCCCGCGTGTTCCAAACCCCTCTGGTGAGAGCTGGCTACAGTACCTGTCATTGTACACTGGCAGCTGTGTCACTTATACCTATACTGGATTGATTTAGTTTGAAACAACAGTCAGGCAGGGTTTGGAGGCATGCCTAATCATTGTGTTGTATCGGGCGATTCAGGCAGGGTTGTTAACTCCCTCGACTTTTGCCCGGCATCGCTTAAGTCCCTTGGATGCTTTTACTTCCGGTGCGTACTTTCTTCACAATGGTAGACGGTGACAGTGAATTTGCGAATTTTACACTGCCAACTTTAAAGGCATTTTTGGAGGCCCGTAGTCATAATGTATCTGGCAATAAGCAATAACTTGTTGCTCATGCTATAGAATGCCCGAAAACACATTTTTTCTACAAACTCGCGACCTTCTGGTCAGCCAAAAAACGACGCAAAGACACTTTTTTCCACCATCCACTTTCCATGGTAATTTTTGCAACTGCAACAGTATTGGCATTTGTACTGCTTCACGATTTTAGGTTCAACTTCCACTGTTATACACAGCGTGAAGCAACACCTACTCAGAAATCGGCCTGGAAGTGCACTGCGACCTCTCACGACTTCTTGTGCGAAAGATTACAAAGCGCATTCACTCTAGCAAACCAGCTTCGCTGAATCGCCCAATAGAAGGCATCTACAGATAGTCTTTCAGTGTTTCACCAAGGTGGTCATCTCACTGCAGTGCTTATGGCATTACAGTTCTTGTCATACAGCTGTCAGTTCTATGGCCAAATCAGCTGTCAGTCAAAATGTGTCAGCTGTCTGTGAACAAGAGACACAGATGCAGACTTCTTGATCATGCTGGCAGTTCAGTGAGACCTGTGGTGACGTTGTGTCTGGAAGTCTTTCGAGAACAAAAAGTACAATGGCACCTTTTGAAGACAACCTCCTTCAACATGAGATTATGGAACTTACAAAATGATTTAAATCAATAAATGTAATAATAATAGATAATTCTTATAAAGCACCAGTTCTTCAATGCGAGTTAAAGAACTTGAACTCACTGGGCTGTACTTGAACCATATTTTAAGACAGAATGATGGTCTGTTTCTTTATTTGAGTGCCACTGTAAATTATTTAAAAAAAAGTTAACATTGATCAATGTGAGCCTAGGCAACTTTTAAAATGATGTATTCAGCAAACTTTGAGTGAACCTGGTTCAGTTCAAGAATGGTAAGATCTGTCTGTGTGCTCAGAAAAACTTTACGGATCATTACATGCACTCTACCCCATCTCTCAGGGGTTTCTATAACTTGGTCTTTGAATTCAATTTGAAACATTTCCAGTGTTTGTCTGACTGACAGTGACCTTTCAGTGACCTTTCAAGAAAGATTGCCAAGACTCTGATCCCAGAGTGCGTGTAACTTTGTAAGTTGTAAGTTAAATGACATTGTAAGTCTTCTCTTTTTCAGCTGCTTGAGTTGTTTGTTTCATTTACAATCAGTTTGAAAGAAGAGTTGATACAGTTTATTTACAACTGTGTTTATTTTGGCACAGAACACAGGTTATACCTGCTGATATTTCTTTCATGGGACCACCCCATTAAACATGCAGTCCACTGATTATCAGTAAAGTTTTTCTTTTCTTTTAAATGTTGTAAATAAAGAAGAGTGTGTTAATGCTGTGAGCGATTTGGCACTCCGCCTGCTGACCACTGAACTGTTGACATGAAACTTGATGGGAAGACTCCTTCAGACCCAAGGGTCCTTTGAACCTGTAGCCTAGGTAACACCTCCTTTCTTAATTAAACAATAACGCTAAAGAGCCAAACACAGAAAAGGTTCAAAAGATGATGCTGTTTCTTATTTTGACAAAATACAATGCTCTTTTTCAAGCTACAAAACGACACTTAAACAGTGAAATATGATGCAAAATGAGATGGAGAGCTGAGACACATAGACTGTTTTAGGTTGAGCTGTGTTGTTTTCGTGTGCAGTGCTTGGAAGGTTGTTGAAGGTTATTAAAGCAAAGTGTTCACCGTGTGAAGTAAACAGAGGGTGACACTGACAGTGATGTATCAGTAAGTCAGTAAGTGTGGCCCTGTTTGTCAGGTAGCTCTGTGGGCTTATGGCACTCTCAGTCTCACACCAGCAGTCCGGAGTTTAAATCTCAGTGGAACCTTTTTCTCTCTCCTTTATCCCCACCCCTTTTTTTTTGGGGGGGGGGGCGGGGGTAGCATCTGAAACACCAGCATCAATAAATGTGTGCAATGTTTTCTTTCTTTCTCTGTGTGTATTTCTGTATCTGTGTGTCAACATTGACATCATCAGAAATAGCATCAGTGCTGTAGAATAGCTGGCTGAAGTGGGTGTTCTCAAGTGGGTGTCCTCAAATGGGTGTTCTCAAGTGGGTGTTCTCAAATGAATGTTCTCAAGTGGGTGTTTTATCAGTGTTGTATCTGACATTTCCCACAGGTCTGTAAAGGTTTTTTTCTTTTCTTTTTCTTCGCACACTTTCCTGTTAACATTTGCTGTCTACAATCCAGTTGTGATCTCTAGTTTGCCCCCCACCCCCCACACCCCCATCTGTTTGTCTTTGTCTTGAATTTTGCAAACTATTTTGACTGTTATTGTCTGTAAGTCTAAGTTTTCATGTTGATTAATTTTCTACTGACAGTGAAAGCTCGCGAGGCGCTGCAGCTGAATCGACAAGGTGACCATCCCATTGTACAAACCCTGGTTCCTGCACAGTGTCCCCTGTTCACTTTCTCAGTTCCTTGGTTCGCTTTGTGCATTGGCCATTGCCTTACTATTAGTACTTAGTGTAAAGTTGCTTACCTTGTGTTACCACTACCAGTGTCTGTGTTTTTTCTGGATGTTGTGTGTTGGAATGTGATTCTGTAAACGTCACAAGCGATCAGAGTTGAGCTGGATCCAGTTTGATTCAAATGCTTGAAGCATGTAGTTTCTGTTTGTGGGTTGCTGCCACTCGTCCAGTTACCTTAAACCCTTGGTGGGGGGGGGGGGGGGGGTCTACCCCCCAAACCAGGGTCAGTGGGGAGGGTTAAGGTCTACCCCCAAACCGGGGTTAGTGGGGAGGGTTAAGGTCTATCCCAAAAAAGGGGTTAGTGGGGAGGGTCACGGTCTACCCCCCAAACCAGGGTTAGTGGGTACGGTTAAGGTCTACCCCGAAACCGGGGTTAGTGGGGAGGGTTAAGGTCTACCCCACAAACCGGGGTTAGTGGGAAGGGTTATGGTCTACCCCCAAAAAGGGATTAGTGGGGAGGGTTAAGGTGTACCCCCAAAAAGGGTTAATGGGGAGGGTTACGGTCTACCCCCAGAAAAGGGATATTGGGGAGGTTTAAGGTCTACCTCCAAAAAGGGGTTAGTGAGGAGGGTTAAGGTCTACCCCTAAACCAGGGTTAGTGGGGAGGGTTAAGGTCTACCCCTAAACCAGGGTTAGTGGGGAGGGTTAAGGTCTACCCCTAAACCAGGGATATTGGGGAGGGTTAAGGTCTACCCCCCAAACCAGGATTAGTGGGGAGGGTTAAATTCTACCCCTAAACCAGGGTTAGTGGGGAGGGTTAAGGTCTACCCCCCAAAAGGGGTTAGTGGGGAGGGTTAACTGTAAGGTGTGCATGCAGCCTACAGGCCTAGCGAAGATCTGGCTGGACTGGCAGTCACGACCTTTCCACTCTGCATGTTCAACTGGCCCTTCCTGTACTCGGGAGTCACACTCTGCATGTTCAACTGGCCCTTCCTGGACTGAGAGTTACAAACTTTCCACACTTTGCATGTTCAACTGGCCCTTCCTGGACTGGGAGTCGCCTTTCCACTCTCTGCGTGTTGAACTGGCACTTCCCGGTCCTGTTTCTTTGACACTTTTGGGATCCATGTATTCATTTCTGTTTTTGTTCTCTGTGTGTTGCAAATAGTTGAGTTTTACTGGTTCGCATGTTGATTGTCTGCATGATCTGGCACCGGTATCTCTCTTTTTTTCTCATCTATGTGCTGGTGTTTTGTTGTCTATTTTTTGTTGTTGATGTTTTTAACAGTGAGAATAATCATTATGGCGCATGACATAACTTTTGTAAGGCAGGGGCGTTTGAGGAGATGTGGTTCACCTGACTTTGATGTGAAGTGTCAAGTCTGTAAAGTGTCAGTAGAACACACATTGTGTAGAGCACATGTGTATAAAAACAACTCTAACAGTAACTCCACATTTATTCAAAATATTTGATTAAAACCTTTCATAAGGGTTACAAAAGCAAAGAAAAAAAAGAAAAAAATCACACACAGATTGTACATTTTCTGGAACAGGTGGGAATACATTTGTTCATTTTTGAACAGGTAGTTACAGCATGACACTAACAGTGAAATTACAGATTGTACATTTTCTGGAACAGGTGGGAGTTACAGATTGTACATTTTCTGGAACTGGTGGGAGTTACAGATTGTACATTTTCTGGAACGGTGGGAGTTACAGATTGTACATTTTCTGGAACTGGTGGGAGTTACAGATTGTACATTTTCTGGAACTGGTGGGAGTTACAGATTGTACATTTTCTGGAACAGGTGGGAGTACATTTGTTCCATGAGCGTATTGCCTACAGACACTAACAGTCAAACTGTCAGTTATACACGTAGCAAGTTTATATTTGTCATACAAGATCAGAGTGATCATGTCCCACAAGTCTACACAAAAGCGTGATGATGTCCTATGTGATACACAAAAGAGTGGTCATGTCCCACATGTATACACAAAAGAGTGATCATGTCCCACATGTATACACAGTCGTGTCTTGCCCAGTACAGGCTATTGTCCTCATCTTCAAACGTCTACACGTGTAGTTGTCTACAGTGTTAGTCTCTTACCTTCTCTGATGTGACTGCGGCACTTGTGTTGGGCCTGATCAATGTCACAGCAGCTGTCTGCATGATGCTGACTGTGAGGATCTTCATCGATTCTTGTTTAATTGCTTTTGTAACCACTTCCTGGTGCAGGGGCTCTGCTCTTAGTCCTTCAGACGTTCACACGCCACTGTTCCCTTTGTGTTGTGTGTCAGCCAATTCCTGGTGCAGGGGCTCTGCCCTTAGTCCTTCACACGTTCACACGCCACTGTTCCCTTTGTGTTGTGTGTCAGCCAGGTCAGCCTGCGTTGAGTACAGTTTGATGCATGTTCTTCAGTGGTTGATAGACCGACATGCAGTGTAGCCATGCTACCATCCTGCCTCCTCACTGTTGAACTTGTTAAAGAGGCTGTCACCTTATTCCTCGGCCCAGTCCCTCACTGGTGCCAGTATGCACAATGCAATTTCTCTCTTTTAAAGATTAGGCTCTGCTTGAAGTGTTTTGAAAACTTTCGAGATGAAATTTTGCTTAAGGCTGTGTAACTCTTTGAAGATGAATGTTTTCTTTAACTTGACCCTTGCAATATATGTAAATTATTGTTATTACAATGTGAGGTCCTCTTTATTAAAAGTACTTTGACTCAGTCTTAAGTGGGACTGTACTCTAACAACTTCTCTTTGACTCTTTTGAGATGAAGTTTAGCTGGAAGAAAAAAAAAACTTTTTATTTGAAGATGAAATTCTGCTGAAAGTGATTTTACTCTTTTGTTTGTTGTCAAATTTTGCTTAAGATGAAGTAATTTACATGAACAGTTTGTACAGTGCTCTCTTTTAAGATAACGTTTTAAAGATAATTTTTTATATTTTGGTTCCAAAAGATAAACTGATTTAAATTTAAAACTTTGGCATAGGCAAAGTGTTTTAAGTTTCATATGATTGTAATGTTACGGTGGTGGAATTGGTGAAAATAAACTGATTACTAAAGATTTTTAAGACGAACTTTGTTAATTTGCCGTCAAATTGAATGTGTGGTCTGCAGCACTTTCTTTGTGTTGTAAGATAGTTTTGTGAGGAAAAAGACAATTTTGATGGTGTTACTGTTGCTGTGTTAAGGAAATCTATTTGTGATCCCAGCTGCAACTGTCACAAGGGGTATATTCCATGAATCCTCTGTGCCATTCTGTGTAGCGCTCACAGAGATGGGTGAAGTATTGCATGTTCTGGCCAGTGCAGGCAGAGATGGGCCACTTACACTGTAGTCAAAACAGTTTGTTAACACCTGTAGAGGTTTTAGAATGCTGTTTTTGCTGAAGTGTGCAGCAACAGAGAGTTCCACAGCTAGAGGTTTTAGAATGCTGTTTTTGCTGAAGTGTGCAGCAACAGAAAGTTACACCTGTAGAGGTTTTAGAATGCTGTTTTTGCTGAAGTGTGCAGCAACAGAAGTTCACTAGAGGTTTTAGAATGCTGTTTTTCTGTGTGCGCAACAGAGATCCCGTGAGGTTTTGAATGTTTTCTGAAGTGTGCAGCAAAAGAGAGGGTTATCCTGAATCTTGATGCTTTTTCTGGGGTGCAGCAACAGAGATTACACCTGTAGAGGTTTTAGAATGCTGTTTTTGCGAAGTGTGCAGCAACAGAGAGTTCCACAGCTAGAGGTTTTAGAATGCTGTTTTTGCTGAAGTGTGCAGCAACAGAGAGTTACACCTGTAGAGGTTTTAGAATGCTGTTTTTGCTGAAGTGTGCAGCAACAGAGAGTTACACCTGTAGAGGTTTTAGAATGCTGTTTTTGCTGAAGTGTACAGCAACAGAGAGGTTTGTAGTACATTGTACTGACTGTTTTTGCTGAAGTGTACAGCAACAGAGAGGTTTGTAGTACATTGTACTGACTGTTTTTGCTGAAGTGTACAGCAACAGAGAGGTTTGTAGTACATTGTACTGACTGTTTTTGCTGAAGTGTACAGCAACAGAGAGGTTTGTAGTACATTGTACTGACTGTTTTTGCTGAAGTGTACAGCAACAGAGAGGTTTGTAGTACATTGTGCTGACTGTCCCCTGTGGTCCCCACTGAGTGCAGGTCAGCCCCTGCTGACAGATGCTGGGCGCTTTAAGATGCCTGCAGCCAGGTGACGACGTCATTGTGGGTGTGGATAGCACGCAGCTTGTAGCTTTGTGCAACCTGCAATTTATTGTTGCAGTGGTAATGTGACAGAAGTAGGTGCCTGTATAATTATGTCTGAGACTGGGCCAGAGAGACCCGTTTGAAGGTCTGCTTGTTTAGTCGGTGACTCAATCAGTGAATGTCAGCTTTGGCTGTCCAGCGCAGAGGGTCACTTACCGCGAACAAACACCAGCAGATGTCAGTTCACATTCATTGAGCTACAACATCTGTCATTTCAATCTAGATTTATACTATCCAGACATGCCCAGAACTTATACCTCCTACCATATCTCATTGTCACAACCCCCAAAAACAGCTCTGCTGTATTATATCTCACTGTCCAGACCCAAAAACATAGCTGTACCACATCTCACTGTCCTGACCTAAAAATAGAGCCCTGCCAAATCTCACTGTCCTGACCTAAAAATAGAGCCCTACCATATCTCACTACCCTGACCTAAAACTGAAGCCCTACCATATCTCACTGTCCGGACCTTAAAATAGAGCCCTACCATATCTCACTACCCTGACCCAAAACTAAAGCCCTACCATATCTCACTGTCTGGACCCCAAAATAGAGCCCTACCATATCTCACTGTCTGGACCCCAAAATAGAGCCCTACCATACCTCACTGTCTGGACCCCAAAATAGAGCCCTACCATACCTCACTGTCTGGACCCCAAAATAGAGCCCTACCATATCTCGCTGTCCGGACCTTAAAATAGAGCCCTACCATATCTCATTACCCTGACCCAAAACTAAAGCCCTACCATATCTCACTGTCTGGACCCCAAAATAGAGCCCTACCATATCTCACTGTCTGGACCCCAAAATAGAGCCCTACCATACCTCACTGTCTGGACCCCAAAATAGAGCCCTACTATACGTCACTGTCCGGACCCCAAAATAGAGCCCTACCATACCTCACTGTCTGGACCCAGGCAGGGTCAGTTGCCGCATGTTCCACTGCTTAGGGACCACACCCCTGTAGACTCCAGCTATGGTGCACCCCTGTAGACCACATGCCCATTTAGAATCCAGTGACCACCCCCCTGTAGACCACATGCTCATTTAGACTCCAGTGACCACCCCCCTGTAGACCACATGCCCATTTAGACTCCAGTGACCACCCCCCTGTAGACCACATGCCCATTTAGACTCCAGTGACCATGCCCCCCTCTAGACACCGACAACCACATGCCCATTTAGATGACCATGCGTCCCTGCAGACACCGACAACCACATGCCCATTTAGACTCCAGTGACCACCCCCCTGTAGACACCGAGAACCACATGCCCATTTAGACTCCAGTGACCACCCCCTGTAGACACCGAGAACCACATGCCCATTTAGACTCCAGTGACCACCCCCCTGTAGACACCGACAACCACATGCCCATTTAGACTCCAGTGACCACCCCCCTGTAGACACCGACAACCACATGCCCATTTAGACTCAGTGACCATGCCCCCCTGTAGACACCGACAACCACATGCCCATTTAGACTCCAGTGACCACCCCCCTGTAGACACCGACAACCACATGCCCATTTAGACTCCAGTGACCACCCCCCTGTAGACACCGACAACCACATGCCCATTTAGACTCCAGTGACCACCCCCCTGTAGACACTGACAACCACATGCCCATTTAGACTCCAGTGACCACCCCCCTGTAGACACCGACAACCACATGCCCATTTAGACTGCAGTGACCATGCCCCCCTGTAGACACCGACAACCACATGCCCATTTAGACTCCAGTGACCACCCTCCTGTAGACACCGACAACCACATGCCCATTTAGACTCCAGTGACCACCCCCCTGTAGACACCGAGAACCACATGCCCATTTAGACTCCAGTGACCCTGCAGCCCTGTAAACTCTAGCAGCCCATTTAGACTGCAGTGACCACGCCCCCCTGTAAACACTAGCAGCCCTATCATCTCAGTGTCCCAGGGTGGTTTCTGTGGCAGTAATAAGGGAAGTAATGACCTGAAATGATAGGATCATGTCCCCTGTTGTACAGCAGGGCGGGCTGTGTGGATCATGTCCCCTGTTGTACAGCAGGGCGGGCTGCGTGGCTCAGTGTGAAACTGTGTCAACGCTGGCATCGCTGTCAGCTCCGTGCCGACACCGCTAGTCACCAGGGACTCCATTCTGTGTGTGCCAGTTTTGGGGATTCTTTTCAGGCTCCTTGGATTGGTTTGACCATCGGGTTTTTGTTGTCCTTCCCTTCCTTTATTTGGATTGTATGCCATTTGCATTAGTTTCAGCTTCAATCTTGTTAGTTGATGCAAGTTGTTTTTACGTCAACTAATAATCACTTAGGCAGTTGCCTGAGTAGTAGAATGTCAAGTGCATGTCTGATGATGAAAATCTGATGTTTTTTTATTTTATTTATAAAATCTTAAAAAAATATCTATAATATATAGTTTTTTGCTCAGCCGTCAGGAGAGAAAACCCACATAAAGAGACAGTAATTTCTAAGGCGAAACAAGACTACATGACTGATTTCTGTTGATAGCTTGAATTGCATTCATAGCCAGCTTTAGTAGGATGGGTAGTGCTGCATGCTGGCTTGCTGGCTTTCCCGGGAAAACTAAACCAGTAGTTACCTCTGTAGCATTGAAGCAGATGCTCAGTTCTAATCTACAGCAAAAGAGGTTTGAAACTTAATTTTGTCACAAGCAAACTTTATAACACAAGTTTAGCTTTTATAGGGGTTGGGTTTTCACTGCAGCCAAAAGCCCGTTAAAAACACCAAAATTCCCAATAAAACAGGGCAAAGTTGGACAATGGTTTCTTTTAAAAAGCCCAGTCAAGACCCTCAGAATTAAATTTTAGGGGGACAACCCCAAGGAGGGGAAATTGGGAGAGCAAAGCACCTGGTAATTTAATAAAAAATCCAGTCCACTTCTGGGGGTGTGTTTCTCCAGATTTGGGGAACAGTCTTTGGAATGGATAAGAAGACGCCCAAAAAGTTGACGTTTCTGTCCTAGTTTTCACAGGGGGATGAAAGACGGCCAAATGTTTTACTGTTTCTGTCCTAGATTTGGGTCCAGTCTTTCACTTGGATGGAGAGACTGCCACTTGTCCAGAACTGTTGAACGGCCTGATTTAGTCAATTTTAATAACTAAGAAACTAATCAGTTTTACTGTTTTTTTGTGGTGCTTTTCACAGTCTTGCCCTTTGGATGGACAAAGAAACTGCACTTGGCAGTTTACTGTGAGTTTGTGCTGTTTTCACAGTCGGAACCCCTATTGAATGACAACAACAAGGAAGTTCGAGCGTTCTGTGGTGCTGTTTCACAGACTGAAACGGCCTATGTGTAATAATAACAACAATAAGTTGAGCGTTCTGTGGTGCTGTTTCACAGACTGAAACGGCCTATGTGTAATAATAACAACAATAAGTTGAGCGTTCTGTGGTGCTGTTTCACAGACTGAAACGGCCTATGTGTAATAATAACAACAATAAGTTGAGCGTTCTGTGGTGCTGTTTCACAGACTGAAACGGCCTATGTGTAATAATAACAACAATAAGTTGAGCGTTCTGTGGTGCTGTTTCACAGACTGAAACGGCCTATGTGTAATAATAACAACAATAAGTTGAGCGTTCTGTGGTGCTGTTTCACAGACTGAAACGGCCTATGTGTAATAATAACAACAATAAGTTGAGCGTTCTGTGGTGCTGTTTCACAGACTGAAACGGCCTATGTGTAATAATAACAACAATAAGTTGAGCGTTCTGTGGTGCTGTTTCACAGACTGAAACGGCCTATGTGTAATAATAACAACAATAAGTTGAGCGTTCTGTGGTGCTGTTTCACAGACTGAAACGGCCTATGCGTAATAATAACAACAATAAGTTGAGCGTTCTGTGGTGCTGTTTCACAGACTGAAACGGCCTATGCGTAATAATAACAACAATAAGTTGAGCGTTCTATGGTGCTGTTTCACAGACTGAAACGGCCTATGTGTAATAATAACAACAATAAGTTGAGTGTTCTGTGGTGCTGTTTTACAGACTGAAACAGCCTAACAGCATTAACTTAAACAGCCTAAATTAGCCTGCTAACTAAAATGACACGATGGGCCAGCAAAGATCATGGTTACAATGTTACTTCTGTAAAGCAGAACGGATTGTCCTGTACATGATGACAGTCAGAATTAAAGTTGTACAGCACAACGCCTACAAGTGCGGACGGTATTGGTAGAGCTGGGCCTCTGGTGCCACAGTCTTTGGAATGGATGAAGAAGACTGCCAGTCCACACTGGTGTGTGTTTCTGTCCTAGATTTGGGTCACAGTCTTTGGAATGGATGAAGAAGACTGCCAGTCCAAACTGTTGACTGTTTCTGTCCTAGATTTGGGTCACAGTCTTTGGAATGGATGAAGAAGACTGCCAGTCCAAACTGTTGACTGTTTCTGTCCTAGATTTGGGTCACAGTCTTTGCCACTTTGGAGTGGACAAAGAAGACTGCCACTTGTACCAGTTTAACTGTTGAGCATTTCTGTCCTAGATTTAGGTCACTGTCTTTGAAGTGGACGAAGCGTTGAAGAAGACTGTCACTAGTGTCAGTTTAACTGGTGATTGTTTCTGTTGTAGATTTAGGTCTCTGTCTTTGGAGCGGACAAAGAAGACTGTCACTAGTGTCAGTTTAACTGGTGATTGTTTCTGTTGTAGATTTAGGTCACAGTCGAGGTAATTCTCCTCCTCAGTCTGCGATGTCGGACCAATCAGATGATCCGTATGAGGACAAGCCTTCACAGGTAAGGCAGTGTGACTTGCTGACTTTACGTTCTGTGTTTCTGTTGCTCTTTTCCCTTCTTTGTAATGCTGATCACACTTCACCCATGGAGTCTCTGTTTTCATCTTCTTTGTAATGCTGATCACACTTCACCCATGGAGTCTCTATTTTCATCTTCTTTGTGATGCTGATCACACTTCACCCATGGAGTCTCTGTTTTCATCTTCTTTGTAATGCTGATCACACTTCACCCATGGAGTCTCTGTTTTCATCTTCTTTGTAATGCTGATCACACTTCACCCATGGAGTCTCTGTTTTCATCTTCTTTGTAATGCTGATCACACTTCACCCATGGAGTCTCTGTTTTCATCTTCTTTGTAATGCTGATCACACTTCACCCATGGAGTCTCTGTTTTCATCTTCTTTGTAATGCTGATCACACTTCACCCATGGAGTCTCTGTTTTCATCTTCTTTGTAATGCTGATCACACTTCACCCATGGAGTCTCTGTTTTCATCTTCTTTGTAATGCTGATCACACTTCACCCATGGAGTCTCTGTTTTCATCTTCTTTGTAATGCTGATCACACTTCACCCATGGAGTCTCTGTTTTCATCTTCTTTGTAATGCTGATCACACTTCACCCATGGAGTCTCTGTTTTCATCTTCTTTGTGATGCTGATCACACTTTATGTTTCCACTGCTTCTTCTTGTTTGTGATACCGATTCACTTCACCCTTGGAGTCTGTGTTTCCACTGTTTTCATCTTCTTTGTGATGCTGATCACATTTTATGTTTCCCCTCTTGCTTCTCGTTTGTGATGCTGATCACACTTCACCCATGGAGTCTCTGTGTTCATCTTCTTTGTGATGCCGATGACACCTTATAAAGTGTATATAATATGTCTGAGCTTGTGAATGATTTTGAGTATGAGTATGGTTGATGCTGTTGCAAGTCTGTGCTTGTTTTGTTAGATTTATTTTTTATTTTTTGATGGACTTCAGAAAACCGTGGGGGTGGGGGTAACATAGGTGTGTGAGTTTCTGAAAATGTCTTTATGTGTCACTTTGCTGTTTGGTGAGCAACAGTTGTGGCGTACATGAAAGTTGGCAGTGGTTGTGGTGTGAGTACCAAGCGGCTGCTTGATTTGGCAGTCAGCTGTCAGATAGTGTCATTTCCACACTACAAGGTGCCTGTGGATGTGAGGCACGCACGCTGAAATATGGCTCCAGGGCAAAAGAATCCCCAGAGACGGCAGATCCCTGGTCCAGAACTGGTGGTGGTTGTCGGTGAAGTGCTGTTCAAATAGGTTGCCATGTAAGATGGGGAGGGTCCTCTCACAGGCAGCTAGTGCTGAACTGCACACTGACTTGTTGAGTTGTTCACCGTTGAATTACAAGGCTCTGCTCTTGGAGATGAAAAAGTGTGTATTTGAACAGTTATGCTCAGTAAGCGTAAAAGTTGTCTGATCTCTTTCCCATCCTTTGCACCCCACCACCCCCCCCCCCCCCACACACACACCCCTCCACCCCCACCCCAAACTGTGCCCAACCTGCCATTTCCTACGCTGCATGTTGCTTTACCCCACACTCATCTGACTTTCCCTCTCCTTCCACACTCCCTGCTCCCCATCATTTCACTTCCCCCCTCCCTCCACTCTCTCCTTACCTCCCCTCCCCACGCGCCCCCCACCCCCACCCCCCACCCCCCACCAATCTGCAGCCACAGAAAAAGAAGGGAGGTTCCAAGGGGGGCTCCTTGAGGCGGCAGACGCTGCTGTCGGCCAGGTCCCAGAAGAAGGCGGCCAGTCAGGAAGAGGGAGACCAGGAGGCGCCGGCGCCTAGCAACCAGGTGGTGACCCCCCAGGCTCCCGACGCCGCCCAGCCCCTCCTGCCCCAGCTGGGGCCTCGACCTCCCCAGGGAGTGGCCGGGCCAGGGGCGGGACAGCCAGCACCCCCTGGGCAGCACCCACCTCAGCAGCAGCAGCAGCCGCAACCCGGCATGCCCCAGCGCCCGCAGATGATGCCGCAGCAGCAGAGGATGGTGGCTGGGATGCGTGTGCCGCAGGCTCCCACGATGCCCCGCATCCCTTCCCAGCAAATGCCGCCGCAGCAGCAGGTGCCCCAGATGCGTGCGCAGCAGCAGCAACAGATGACGATGCAGCAGGCGGCTATGCGAGCCCGGGCGCAGATGTACGGCGGTCAGATGCAGATGGCGCAGATGGCGCAGATGGCCTACATGCAGCGCATGCAGATGATGCAGATGGCGCAGATGGGCTACAGGATGCAGAGACACCCGCAGCCAGCCACTGCCCCCGCTGGGGGTGGGAGTGAAGAGGAAGAAGATGATGAGGATGATGACGATGAGGATGACAGTGAGGAAGATGAGGACAGCGATGAGGAGGAGGAAGAGGAAAGCATGGATGAGGAAGAGGAAGGGGCGGGGCGGGCCGTGATGGAGCCGCCCCAGCCTGACATGGAGGCGGGGGATGGAGAGGAGGAGGCCCCGAAAGCAGAGGAAGGTGAGCGGCCCCCGGTGCAGCAGACTCCGCCCGAGACCCAGGCGGAGGCGGAGTCCAGGGAGAAGAAAGCGGAGAGCCAGAAGCCCAAGAAAGAAGGGAAGGAGAAAGAAGAGAAGCCTGCAGAGGAGAAAGATGCCGCGGCGGTCGCCAAGCCCAGCAAGAAGAAGAAAAGCAAGAAGCCCAAGCGTTCGACGAAGCGTGAAATCCCACCCATCCGAGTGCGGGGCGTGCTGCGCAGCCACACTGACCCTGGGGGCGGCCTGGGAATGCCCAGCCCATTTGGCGCCCCCCGTGAGGCGCTCCCAGACATTGCTGGCGTCAAGAAGGTACTCCTGTGGTGTCGGGAGCATTTCAAGCTGTTGCGGTGTGTGCTGCGTTTTTCTGCTTTCTGGACATGGCAGCTTTGGTGAAAGAGCATTGGCAGTGTGTGATGAATTGGTGCCAGAGTTTTAATGAAAGGTAACGGACATTGGCAGTGTGTGATGAATTGGTGCCAGAGTTTTAATGGAAGGTAACGGACATTGGTAGTGTGTGATGAACTGGTACCAGAGTTTTAGTGGAAAGTAACGGACATTAGTAGTGTGTGGTGAACTGGTACCAGAGTTTTAGTAGAAGGTAACTGACATTGGTAGTGTGTGATGAATTGGTGCCAGAGTTTTAATGAAAGGTAACGGACATTGGCAGTGTGTGATGAATTGGTGCCAGAGTTTTAATGGAAGGTAACGGACATTGGTAGTGTGTGATGAACTGGTACCAGAGTTTTAGTGGAAGGTAACGGACATTAGTAGTGTGTGGTGAACTGGTACCAGAGTTTTAGTGTAACTGACATTGGTAGTGTGTGATGAACTGGTACCAGAGTTTTAGTGGAAGATAACAGACATTGGTAGTGTGTGGTGAACTGGTACCAGAGTTTTAGTAGAAGGTAACTGACATTGGTAGTGTGTGATGAATTGGTACCAGAATTTTAGTGGAAGGTAACTGACATTGGTAGTGTGTGATGAATTGGTACCAGAATTTTAGTGGAAGGTAACTGACGTTGGTAGTGTGTGATGAATTGGTACCAGAATTTTAGTGGAAGGTAACTGACATTGGTAGTGTGTGATGAATTGGTACCAGAATTTTAGTGGAAGGTAACTGACACTGGTAGTGTGTGATGAACTGGTACCAGAGTTTTAGTGGAAAGTAACTGACATTGGTAGTGTATGAACTGGTACCAGAGTTTTATTAAAAAGGCATGGATAGTGTGTGATGAACTGCTATAAGAGTTTCAGTGGGAGGGTAATGGTGATGCAATGAGCTAGCACCAGAACGTTTGATGGAAGAGTGTTTTTAGTCAGATGAGGGGGGTGCACTGCCAGCCGTTTGGTGGAGCAATGGTGTGTGTGACCGACTGATTGTTTTGTGTGGTGGGAGAGCTGTGGTTGTGTGATAAACTGGCACCACATGTTTGATATAAGAACACTGACAATGGATAAGATGGTGCCAGATGTTTGATGTATGATGGTGATGATTTGATAAGACGGCACCAGATGTTTGATGTAAGAGCAGCGACAATGAGTCAAATTGCACCAGAGGTTTCATGATACTGGAACCAGACGTTTGGGTGGAAGAGTGGTGGTTACATAACAAACTAGTACCAGATGTCAGATGGATGTGTGACGGTATTAATGTGATGAACCAGATGTTGGGTGGAAGAGTGGTGGTTACATGACAAACTAGTACCAGATGTCAGGTGGATGTGTGACGGTATTAATGTGATGAACCAGATGTTTGGTGGAAGAGTGGTGGTTACATGACAAACTAGTACCAGATGTCAGATGGATGTGTGACGGTATTAATGTAATGAACCAGACGTTTGGTGGAAGAGTGGTGGTTACATGACAAACTAGTACCAGATGTCAGATGGATGTGTGATGGTATTAATGTAATGAACCAGGTGCTTGCTGCAAGAGTGAGGGTGGTATGCTGAACGGGTAACGGGAACGCCTTTGCCGGGTGAAGGGAATAAGAAGGGAGAAGTCGGGGGCTGTGTGGCCATTCCAGAGTGTGACATGGAGTTTGAGACTTCCAGGTTTTTGTGACTAATGGTTCCTGGTTGTTGCTGTTGTTGTTGTTACCTTTCATCCTGATGTCGTCCTGTGCTGTTGGCTGGACATTAAAATCCACTTACTCACTTCTCAAGTTAAATACATGCATTTATTGTTGACAGTTTCTCTTAATTAGTTAACATAATGAGTTGTAGTGACTCCAGTGATTGCTTTAGATTTTTCACTCTATAGTTTACATAGGCAACAAGGTGTTCATGAATTACTCTTCATACATCACTAGAAGTAGTTGAAGTTGGTGCACTTTTCTGTGTGTCACGTACTCACAAAGACCATACATATTGTCAATGTCAGTCAGGTGTAGCAGCATTTTCAGGTTCTTTGTCGTCACTTTAATTTTCCTCTTTTTTCTTCAATACCTTCTCACACATACACACATGCATGCACATACACACTCACACATGCATAAACACACACACACACACACACACACACACACACACACACACACACACACACACACACACACACAAACAAACACAGAACAACACAACACAGCACACACATGTGCACACACACACACACACACGATTATCTTGCTGGTCATTTGGTGTACGTGTGTGTGCCTGAGTGTTGTTGCTGTTAGTGTTAAGTGTGGGACGTTACCCTGGGTGTGGAAGCCTGCACTGTATATATATATAAGTTTATCGTTATGATCATCATTGTTGTTTACCCACTCTGTTGACAGCAGCCCCAGCAACCCATTCCAGCCAGTCGTGGGGCAGCACCGCAGAGTCAGCAGTTCAACTCAGAGGATGACGATGATGATGAAGACGATGAAGATGATTCAGATGATGATGATGATGACGATGAGCATCCTCAGGTGGAAGGGTGAGCAGTGACTGTGAGAGGGGAGACTGTGGATGCAGAAATGGGCATGTCGTCGTTGTCACGTTAGTTGTGAATGTGAGAGTGGAGACTGTCGATACAGAAATGGGCATGTCGTCGTTGTCACGTTAGCTGTGAATGTGAGAGGGGAGACTGTGGATGCAGAAATGGGCATGTCGTCGTTGTCACGTTAGTTGTGAATGTGAGAGTGGAGACTGTCAATACAGAAATGAGCATGTCATCGTTGTCACGTTAGTTGTGAATGTGAGAGTGGAGACTGTCAGTACAGAAATGGGCATGTCATCGTTGTCACGTTAGCTGTGAATGTGAGAGGGAAAACAGCTGCCACAGAAGGAAGATTCGACTGCCGGCACTCTCTGTGACATGGGAGATTCCCCCTCTGATTCCCAAGCCTGGAATTGTAGAGATGGCCATGTTTCAGTCGTGCATGCTTTTCCTGTGGCCAGGTTTTCTTGCCTGTCTGATACAGTAACAGCTATTGTCGGCCTCGTCGCACAGTCTGCTGTTACAGTGTTAGGCTTCTGCTTCTCCTGTCCATCTTTGTGTTGTCAGTTTGCTGCCTGTCCAGTAGCCCTCTTGTCCCTCACTGTCTGTCGCCTGCCCAGCACTTCTCAGCAAATACTGTGAACTGCCCGGCGTGGGACTGGCCGGCGTGGGACTGCCCGGCGTGGGACGTGGGAAAGATCTGGTGATGAACAGGTCAGTCAGTGACCTCTGGCCCGGGTAGCACACAGACAGGAGTGGGAGTCAAACTGTTGCTGCAGCTTCTGAAAAGGTTGCCTGTTTTGTGATCGGTAGAAATGCAGTCATTTTACTTCCCTCAGTATCGTATCTGTTTGATTGGTATTGTTGTTGACGTGTGTGTGTGTGTGTGTGTATGCACTGTACCAATGCAGTTGATTTTCCTACAGTGCCTGTGTGACTGTTTCAGAGCATACGACCCAGCAGAGTTTGAGAATCTGTCTGTAACAGCTGAGATCAAGGAGCTGTTCCAGTACATTACCAGGTGGGTGCTGGGTGGAAAGTGTGTGTGTGCCTCTGTCTGTCTGTCCATCTGTCTGTCTGTCTCTCCCCCTCTCTCTCAGGGTTTCAGTGTGTGTGTATTATGTTGTGTGTGCATTTGTGTGTGTATGTTTGCATGAGTGTGTGTGAATGCATGCGTGTATGTGTATTGTAGACAGCTGTTTGGTTCGGGCCCCCGCACTGTGTTAGTCTGTCCACAGTACTTTGTCGTCTGAATCAGTCCATGACACTGTGTTAGTCTGTCCACAGTACTTTGTCGTTTGAATCAGTCCATGACACTGTACTGTTTGAATATGTCGTTTGAATCAGCCATGACACTGTACTGTTTGAATATGTCCACAGTACTTTGTCGTCTGAATCAGACCATGACACTGTGTTAGTCTGTCCACAGTACTTTGTCGTCTGAATCAGTCCATGACACTGTGTTAGTCTGTCCACTGTACTTTGTCGTCTGAATCAGTCCATGACACTGTGTTAGTCTGTGCACAGTACTTTGTCGTCTGAATCAATCCATGACACTGTGTTAGTCTGTCCACAGTACTTTGTCTCTGAATCAGTCCATGACACTGTACTGTTTGAATATGTCCACTATACCGCATTGTCGTTTCCATCTGTCCCACTGCTGTGTGGTGGTTGTAATTAGCCCCAGTGCTGTGTGGGTGTCTCCATCAGTCACAGTGTGTGGTTGTCTCCATCAGTCACAGTGTGTGGTTGTCTCCATCAGTCACAGTGTGTGGTTGTCTCCATCAGTCACAGTGTGTGGTTGTCTAGCCATCAGTCACAGTGCTGTGTGGGTGTCTCCATCAGTCACAGTGTGTGGTTGTCTCCATCAGTCATAGTGTGTGGTTGTCTCCATCAGTCACAGTGTGTGGTTGTCTAGCCATCAGTCACAGTGCTGTGTGGTTGTCTCCATCAGTCACAGTGCTGTGTGGTTGTCTGCATCAGTCACAGTGCTGTGTGGTTGTCTCCATCAGTCACAGTGTGTGGTTGTCTAGCCATCAGTCACAGTGCTGTGTGGTTGTCTAGCCATCAGTCACAGTGCTGTGTGGTTGTCTAGCCATCAGTCACAGTGCTGTGTGGTTGTCTAGCCATCAGTCACAGTGCTGTGCGGTTGTCTAGCCATCAGTCACAGTGCTGTGCGGTTGCAGGTACACACCTCAGTCCATTGAGCTGGACCACAAGCTGAAACCGTTCATCCCCGACTTCATCCCATCAGTCGGCGACATCGACGCCTTCATCAAGGTAACTGCACTGGCTGCCCTTGTAGTAGAGGGGCTGATACATAGTTTAAGATTCAAGAGTACTTTGTTATTTCATCAGAGAAATTAAAACATGGCTGAACATTAACGACATCAGAGTGCTCAATAACACATATATTTTATTGAAAATACAAAGATTAAATATTAAACTAGTGATTTACACACACACACACTGCTCAGACGTTTGAATGGATTTATCTGTTCAGAAATGCTATTGACAGCAGAACAATATTATTATTGTAATAACAATGATGGTAATTACAGGAATGATAGTGATGATAATAAAGGTGATTTTCATGGAGCTTATGGAGCAGTGGAAGTTCAGTGTGGAACAAACAGACGTTGGTCATGTATGAAGGGGTAGGCCTGCCCTCTGAGGTCCTCAATCCTTGGTGCTACAGCAATGAGGGTACTGGCCGCCAGTCACCCAGCTTCCTACAGCAATGAGGGTACTGGCCGCCAGTCACCCAGCTTCCTACAGCAATGAGGGTACTGGCCGCCAGTCACCCAGCTTCCTACAGCAATGAGGGTACTGGCCGCCAATCACCCCGCTTCCTACAGCAATGAGGGTACTGGCCGCCAGTCACCCCGCTTCCTACAGCAATGAGGGTACTGGCCGCCAGTCACCCAGCTTCCTACAGCAAGGGAGGGTACTGGCCGCCAGTCACCCAGCTTCCTACAGCAAGGGAGGGTACTGGCCGCCAGTCACCCAGCTTCCTACAGCAAGGGAGGGTACTGGCCGCCAGTCACCCAGCTTCCTACAGCAAGGGAGGGTACTGGCCGCCAGTCACCCAGCTTCCTACAGCAAGGGAGGGTACTGGCTGCCAGTCACCCCGCTTCCTACAGCGATGGAGGGTACTGGCCGCCAGTCACCCAAGCACTTCAGCCAATCACTATGTCTTGAATGATATTTCGCACAAAAAGCCCAGAGTGGCTGCTGTATTTTTCTCACAAAATACAGTGTAACCATCAAATGAAAGCTGGTGGAAACCTTCACAGGTCAAAACATAGCGTAGCCCATGAAGATGGGGTGGTGGAGTCCAAACAAAACCTTCACAGGTCAAAACATAGCGTAGCCCACAAAGATGGGGTGGTGGAGTCCAAACAAAACCTTCACAGGTCAAAACATAGCGTAGCCCACAAAGATGGGGTGGTATTTCCACACAAAATATTCACAAACAGCTAGATTTATTAGTTGAATGGAGTATGTGCACATGTATATGGGTCATTCTCCAAGGCTGTGTACCAATATCCAAAATGGCTGACAGTTTTTTCCACTTCAGTTCAGTAGTTTGTGAGAAACACCAGTGGGCTGTCAAAGTGGACTAAGCCATGTAACATGTTTAAACACAAAGAAAAGGGAATGAAAAATTATATTAACTGAAAAAAAGCAGCATATAGATGCCTAAACTTTGGATGCTAAGAACTTAATAACTCAACACTGTCAGTGAGTGTTGTTTTTAATGTCTCGCACATAGATATACAACAGAGCACAAATGAAAGGTAGACATTACAATGAACGGCTGATTCAAAACAGTTGTTTAATATAGTCCACCCGTAGTTGTAGGTACTGGTACACAGCTTTGGAGAATGACCCGTATATAATAATAATAATAAAAATGAACTTGTAGAGCGCTTTCAAAAACTCTAAGCGCTTTACAATTGGACTTAAAGAAAAACATACAATGCGCAAATATACAAGCGTACAAAACATATAAAAATTAACAAACATTTTCATACAAAGCATGGCAAAAACACAAGCACACAAGATATATATATTTGTGTATATTCCTACAGAGCCAGGTTTATTCAGTTAAATTGAGTGAGCATGTGTATGTATGTTCAGATATCACATTCCAAACAGTCAGACTAAGTGACTGATAGGGGGGTTGTGGGGTTGGGGGGGCAGCACATTGTTCACAGTGGACTGGTGCATGTGTGTCTTTAGATATCACATTCCAAACAGTCTGACGTGAATGACAGATAGGGGGTGGCGGGGGGTTGTGGGGGTGGGGGGCAACACATTGTTGACAGTGGACTGGTGCGTGCGTGTGTTCAGATTCCACGTCCAGACAACAAGCCCGACACGCTGGGTCTGACCGTGCTGGACGAGCCGTGTGCCAAGCAGTCCGACCCCACCGTCCTTGACCTTCAGCTCCGCGCTATCTCAAAGCAAACCACGGCCAAGACTCTGGTAAGTGTCCTGTTGCTGTTCTGTGGGTCTCTGTTTCACTTGAAGCATGCGTGTGTGTAGATGTTGTTCTGTGGGTCTCTGTTTCACTTGAACCATGCATGTGTGTAGATGTTGTTGTTCTGTGGGTCTCTGTTTCACTTGAACCATGCATGTGTGTAGATGTTGTTGTTCTGTGGGTCTCTGTTTCACTTGAAGCATGCGTGTGTATAGATGTTGCTGTTCTGTGGGTCTCTGTTTCACTTGAAGCATGCGTGTGTGTAGATGTTCTTGTTCTGTGGGTCTCTGCGTCGCTTGAAGCAGGTGTGTGTGTGTATGTTGTTGATCTGTGGGTCTCTGTTTCACTTGAAGCAGGTGTGTGTGTAGATGTTGTTCTGTGGGTCTCTTCGTCGCTTGAAGCAGGTGTGTGTGTGTATGTTGTTGATCTGTGGGTCTGTGTCACTTAATTGTGAATCATGCATGTGTGTGTGTGTAGTTGTTCTGTGGGTCTGTGTCGCTTGAAGCAGGTGTGTGTATATCTTGTTGTGCTGTGGGTCTGTGTCTATTGAGGTATGCGTGTATGTGTATGTTGTTCTGTGAATCTGTGTCACTTGAAGCTTGCGTGTGTGTGTATGTTGTGAGAAACTGTGTCTTTTGAAGCATGTGTGTGTGTGTATGTATGCTTGGACCTTAGCTAACAAAGCCATAAAGTTTCATGGAGGTAGTATTTAAATGAGTTATGATTTTGTAACTGGTCAACAGTTTGAAATTTTGACACTTGAAAACTTGGAACTGGTTGAATGGGTTGTCAGGTTGTTTATTTTGTGTGACTGCTTCACCTGTGTTTTGAAACCAGGACCAAGACAACTGTCTCTCTATGCAGATTGTCCAGGGAGACAGTAAAGTTACAATACAATAATACAATACAACTTTATTGCCAAGTGTCAGTACACTGATTGCAGGAGGAATGGTATTTTCCCATTTTGCTCTTGTTGGATTGCTCAGCACAACTCAGCAGAACTGTACCTCAGAACTACACAGTCCCTGTGCTGTGGGTCTGTAACACGTAACCAGTCAAAAACCCAAGTAAATCACCGCCTTCTCATCGGCAGTAGGCAGAGTGCTTCAAGGGGCTGCCTACCGCAGAGGGGCTGCCGCAGCAAGATGTTTTAAGCCAGCTTTTCAGCAAGGCCTGCACAACTACAAACTGTACAGACTGTTCCTCTCAGACGTTTATTTCTCCCTTTTCCCACTGCGACAATGACCAGTAGTGGTCAGGGTAGCCAACAGTCTATGAGTATGACGGTATCCATGGTGACAGAAGCAGAAAAAGGACCCCCCTGCCCTCTGAGTGAGTGCTGTGGAATATGGAGGGTGGAAGTGGGGTTGTGGTTTGTGGCACATACTGAAGAATCTAAGAAAAATCCTTTAACATACGTCACTTGACCTTGCTCTTGTATTTTGAGGGCTGGCGCTGTACTTATTTAGCTATTTGTTAACAGGAGAGTTGGTCTCCCTACTATAGATTTAAGTAAGATGGTTTATCTTGTTGCTTCAAGTTGTTAAATGCGAGGAAAGTTTTGGTTTGCCCAGTTGAGATGGAAGTCATTAAAGTAACAGTTTTAAACAAATACATGGCGCTAAACTTGGTTGATTATGGCAATATCACACATATATGATATACCTGTCTGTTATATGTGCTCAGAAAGACCCCAGCAATTTTGTCGTGTTTTATTTCCCTTTTCTGTGTTGAGAATTGGGAGCATTTAAAATCAAATTGGATTGATTTATGTGTGTAATTACCTCCCTTGGCTGTGTGCTGTTAAACTTCTTTATCTCTCTGTGTCTCTTTCTCTCCTCTCCTCCCCCCCCCCCCCCCTCTGTTTTCTTCTGTTTTTCTTGTCTTTTTAAATTTAAATTCCAGTTCAGTGTTGTTTATTTAATATAAAACAAAATAAGAAAAAAACGCTTTCTGTCCATTCAACCTTTGGTGTTGGATTCATAGTGAAAAGGGGCAAACTGTTAGTTTTGCTGATTCGCTTGCAGAAATGTCAGGCAGATTGTTAGTTTTGCTGATTCGCATCAAGAAATGTCAGGCAGATTGTTAGTTTTGCTGACTCACATCAAGAAATGTCAGGCTGTTGATCACTGTTAGAACGATGGGCCACCCAGCTGATTGCCCGTCCTGAAAAAAATAGTTGCAATTTTCTCAGACACTTTGAATATGCATGACAAAGTCTGAATAGTGGTCAGACTCATTGAGCTGTACCCATTCATACCACTTAAGACTTTCAGTGACCTGACCATGTTTCAAGGTCAGAACAGCATCAGTCACACACCCAGTCAAATGTCTGCAGTGACTCATCAGTTGGAAGATTGAATTGCAAAGGTTCAAGCTTGCAGGTTTCAGTCAATTTGTGTCCGGTCTGTTCTGAT
Source organism: Alviniconcha marisindica (assembly GCA_018857735.1). Lineage (NCBI taxonomy): Eukaryota > Metazoa > Mollusca > Gastropoda > Provannidae > Alviniconcha > Alviniconcha marisindica. The sequence continues at coordinate 146,755 of JABMCL010002458.1, forward strand.
TTTGCATGGTTTGTTGAGTACATCTGAGAATGTACAAAAATACAAATACAGGAGAAATTTATTATTCATAGTAAATTCATAAAGTGAAAGTTTGTCTTTTGGTCACTGGAGTTCCACAATAAAGAGGCCAAGTAGACAGTTCAACACAACAGAGGTAAGAGTATACAAATAAAACGGAGTAAAACATAGTAAAACATCTTTAAATAATCTTGTCAGCTGACCACAGCTGTGTGTGGGTGTTTCAGGTGGTGAAGAGTTTGGAGAGTGCACCATGATCAAATGATCCCCATGTCAACTGACACCACTGTGTGTGGGTGTGGGTGTTGAACAGTTTGGAGAGTGCACCATGATCAAATGATCCCCATGTCAACTGACACCACTGTGTGTGGGTGTGGGTGTTGAACAGTTTGGAGAGTGCACCATGATCAAATGATCCCCATGTCAACTGACACCACTGTGTGTGGGTGTGGGTGTTGAACAGTTTGGAGAGTGCACCATGATCAAATGATCCCCATGTCAACTGACACCACTGTGTGTGGGTGTGGGTGTTAAACAGTTTGGAGAGTGCACCATGATCAAATGATCCCCATGTAAACTGACACCACTGTGTGTGGGTGTGGGTGTTGAACAGTTTGGAGAGTGCACCATGATCAAATGATCCCCATGTCAACTGACACCACTGTGTGTGTGTGGGTGTTGAAGAGTTTGGGGAGTGAGCCATGATAAAATGATCATGTAAACAGACACCAATGTGTGTGGGTGATTCAGGTGGTGAACAGTTTGGAGAGTGCACCATGATCAAATGATCCCCATGTCAACTGACACCACTGTGTGTGGGTGTTTCAGGTGTTGAACAGTTTGGGGAGTGAACCATGATCAAATGATCCCCATGTCGACTGACCACCACTGTGTGGGGGTGTTTCAGGTGGTGAACAGTTTGGGGAGTGAACCATGATCAAATGATCCCCATGTCAACTGACCACCACTGTGTGCGGGTGTTTCAGGTGGTGAAGAGTTTGGAGAGTGCGGAGAAGAACCCCAAGGCCATTGAGAACTGGATTGAGAGCATCAGAGACCTGCACCGCTCCAAGCCCCCGCCCAACGTGCACTACTCCAGGTGAATTGTCGGGGGGGGGGGGGGGGGGGGGGGTCTGTGTGTGCATGTTGTAAAGCCCTCTGCACTCCTGTTTAATGTGGAAGATTGAGCGCTGTTTAAGTCCTCTTTACTGTTGTTATTATAAACTTAAGACTAGGTTGCATGGTTGCCAACCCCTTTTTAAGTTTCTGTCCAAATTTCCAAAGCGGATGATCATGCCATTCAGTCCCCCCCACACCTTTAGAGCTGTGTTAAAGCCTTGCCTTTGCAAACAGTACCGCAACAACTTTGTTCATTTCTGTCTTCTCTCTTCTGCATTTGTGTGTGTGTGTGTGTGCGCACACGTGCGTGCATGTGCAAGTCTTTGTGTGTGTGTGTGTGTGTGTGTGTGTGTGTGTGCATTCATGTTGTATGTGTTGAATTTCGACAGTATGTATTTGTAAAGAATGTGTAAGCACTTAGGGCCTGTGCGGGTTAGGCGCTCTAAGTATTCATTATTATTATTATTATTATTATTATTTAGATGCATTCCTTCTGTGGGCCCATGTGTAGGTGGTGTGTGAGAGCGACACAGTATGCTGTCTGAGGTTTTATGCTTACATTTTGTTGGTTGCCTGAAGCTTGGTGTGGTCCTCTTTGTCAGTGAGATACTGCATTGTACAAATGGTTGCAATAACTACTGTGATGATTAATCCCTTAGGAATAGGATCCAGGACATTTTTAGCTTCTTCTTCTTTTTTCTGTCTTGAATGGCCAGAGAGGGTGGTCTTTACTTCATTAGGACCAGGGAGTGTTATTTTTCTGTCTAAATGGCCAGAGAGGGTGGTCTTTACTTCAGTAGGATCAGGGAGTGTTCTTTTTGTGACTGAATGGTCAGAGAGGATGGTCTTTACTTCATTACGATCAAGGAGTGTTATTTTTGTGTCTGAATGGTCAGAGAGGATGGTCTTTACTTCATTATGATCAAGGAGTGTTATTTTTGTGTCTGAATGGCCAGAGAGGGTGGTCTTTACTTCATTAGGACCAGGGAGTGTTATTTTTGTGTCTGAATGGCTAGAGTGGCAGTGTTTGTCTTTGTGTTGTGCAGAAACATGCCAGACATTGACATGTTCATGCAGAGTGGCTGTGTTTGTCTTTGTGTTGTGCAGAAACATGCCAGACATTGACATGTTCATGCAGAGTGGCAGTGTTTGTCTTTGTGTTGTGCAGAAACATGCCAGACATTGACATGTTCATGCAGAGTGGCTGTGTTTGTCTTTGTGTTGTGCAGAAACATGCCAGACATTGACATGTTCATGCAGAGTGGCTGTGTTTGTCTTTGTGTTGTGCAGAAACATGCCAGACATTGACACTCTCATGCAGGAGTGGCCCCCAGAGTTTGAGGAACTGCTCAAAGAGGTTGGTGTGTGTGTGTGCATGTATGTGTGTGTGTGTGTGTGTGTGTGTGTGTGTGTGTGTGTGTGTGTGTGTGTGCATCTATGTGTGCGTGTGTGTGTGTGTGTGCGTGAGCAGAGATGATAACAATCATTACAATGGCAGCAGACCAATTCCATATGGTGATGACAACAGACAGGGGCAGAGGTGATGATCACCGAGTACTCTGGATGATGGAGGAGGGAGGGGAGGAGGAGGAGGAGCAGTGTGTTGAAGGAGGAGGACGGGGAGGGGGCATGCAGGCTGTGACGATGCCCTCAGGCTGCTGTGGGAAGGACTTGGAGTAGAGAGGGACTGTGTCCGCTGTATCGTCTCCGTACTGGGTAGCGAGGGACTGTGTCCGCTGTATCGTCTCCGTACAGGGTAGAGAGGGACTGTGTCCGCTGTATCGTCTCCGTACAGGGTAGAGAGGGACTGCGTCCGCTGTATCGTCTCCGTACAGGGTAGAGAGGGACTGCGTGCGCTGTATCGTCTCCGTACAGGGTAGAGAGGGACTGCGTCCGCTGTATCGTCTCCGTACAGGGTAGCGAGGGACTGCGTCCGCTGTATCGTCTCCGTACAGGGTAGCGAGGGACTGCGTCCGCTGTATCGTCTCCGTACAGGGTAGCGAGGGACTGCGTGCGCTGTATCGTCTCCGTACAGGGTAGCGAGGGACTGCGTGCGCTGTATCGTCTCCGTACAGGGTAGCGAGGGACTGCGTGCGCTGTATCGTCTCC
>JABMCL010002458.1:155000-160290 GCA_018857735.1 Alviniconcha marisindica
TTGTGCACTGTGTTTGGCCATTGTGGGGATTTCCACTTTGTGCACGGTGTTTGGCCATTGTGGGGATTTCCACTTTGTGCAGGGTGTTTAGCCATTGTGGGGATTTCCACATTGTGCAGGGTGTTTAGCCATTGTGGGGATTTCCACTTTGTGCAGGGTGTTTAGCCATTGTGGGGCTTAGCTCACAGGAAGCATGCTTCCTTTTCCTGAGGAGCAAATGGCAGCTGCAGTCTCGCTGCTCTGAGGCCGATAATGAATTCCTCACACTGGTACCATGGACAGAGAATTTCTGCCAGGGCAGCGCTTTTTCATTTTTTGTTAACTATTTTGTGATTTATTTGTTTATCATAATAATAAACATAAAAAGTAACGGTTATTTTCCTCATGTTGTTGCTACTGATGGGTCTTTAACGTGCACATATCTGGAACGCAAATGACCTTTTCATTCCACCTCATCCTGTGAATGACTTGTGGTTATGACACAGTTTGCTCATCCTGAGGTCACAGGGCGTTGAAATCCAGTTACTGTCTAATCACAGAACTAGACACTGGGCAATCACCTGGAGACTTGGGGGTGGGGGGTACTGCCTTGAAGCAGGATTTAAATCCGTACCTTTCAATCCCCTCTCCAGTGTTTAACCACTGGGCCACGCGCTAACTACCTACCCCACAGTCAAACATGTCAGCAAGATTACTGGTTAGGCACATCCGTATGTTCCATTGATTTGTCGTGTCAAAGGTGTATGTTGAAAACTACATTGATTATTTGGAAATTGGAAGGGTAGAATTAACATGTATAATCATTTGTGGTTGTTTTTGAAGAAGTGAACAATCTGTGTTATCATTTCTTGTTCTCTGCTGCTTGCAGAGAGTTTGTGGCGTTGTAAGTGCCGTCAGTCTCTTCAGTCAGTCAGTGAAACGAAGCCATGGAAAGCTGATGGTCTTTCTTCATTATTGTTAGTAATGTTACTGAAAGAGTTTGAATTCTGCGTTGTGGATCTCATTCCGTCCAAGAAAAATAAAACAAGAATCTTTTTTGTTTGTTATTGTCCTTGGTGTTTCTGTGTCTGTCTCCCTGCTTGTCTCTGTCTCTCTCTTCTTGTAATTTGTTAATCATCTGTAGCTTGGCAAGGACTAGGTGTAAGACAGGTTTGACTGAATCCTTTACATCAATCCTTGTAAAATAACTTTTTCAAGTTTCTCTCTCTCTCTCTCTCTCTCTCTCTCTCTCTCTCTCTCTCTCTCTCTCTCTCTCTCTCTCTCTCTCTCTCTCACACACACACACACACACACACACACACAACCTTCCTTTTTCGATGCTTGATTCAAAGGCTAAGACAATACACACACACACACAAAACCTTCCTTTTTCGATGCTTGATTCAAAGGCTAAGACAATACACACACACACACAAAACCTTCCTTTTTCGATGCTTGATTCAAAGGCTAAGACAATAGGTGTACTTGTTGACGCTTGATTCAAAGGCTAAGACAATAGGTGTACTTGTTGACGCTCGGTTCAAAGGCTAAGACAATAGGTGTACTTGTTGACGCTTGATTCAAAGGCTAAGACAATAGGTGTACTTATTGACGCTCGGTTCAAAGGCTAAGACAATAGGTGTACTTGTTGACGCTTGATTCAAAGGCTAAGACAATAGGTGTACTTGGTGACGCTCGGTTCAAAGGCTAAGACAATAGGTGTACTTGTTGACGCTCGGTTCATAGGCTAAGATGATAGGTGTACTTGGTGATGACGCTAATTGATTCAAAGACCAAGACGACAGGTTGGCCTCGTCTGTCTCAACCTGCCCCCTCCTTCCTCTGGTGTGTCCGCTGGGATTGATGTCATTGTCAGGATCTGCACAGAACACTTCTCGTGTCTGACTGGCAATCCGGGACTGCCTATTGTAGGAGAGTGCCCATCTGCTCCGAGTTGATGGCGTTGCAAACGATGCCATCGCCTTTCTGTCCGGTTCCCTTCAGCCTCTTCTGATTTGGGTCTGGGTCTACTTTGTTAATGTCTTCTTTACGCATTTTGCCATGAAGTTTGCATCTTTGCATCCAGCTTTGACCTCTTCAGGAAGGTGATGCATTTCGCTCAAATACACCGGCATAATAGCAAAACTAAAACAACCTCAACAGAACAGGATGTCAACAAAGTGTGTCGCCTTGCATTGCAAAAATACCCTCAACTGTGTGTCTAGATCCTCAACAATACAATATACAATATAACTTTATTCAACAATACACAATATCACTTTATTGCCAAGTGTCAATACACTGATTGCACGAGGATTGTTACTGTCAATATACATGTCCACTTTGTTTGCACTAGATCTTGTTATTAGTAACAGTACATCAGCACACCGAGTTTGTTTGCAAATGTCAGTGGTACAGAAAATATTGGATTGACAAACGGCCAAAAGTTGAACCATTACTGTGACCTTGACCTTGACCAGCAATCCGGTTTTTCATTAGGCTTTATTATGCTTACGATGAAGCACCATCAAACTAAGTCTGGTTGCGAATGGATCACCATTGCTGAAGTCATCGTAGAAACAACCATATTTGGATTATATGAGTCTGCACTGTGATCCTGATCATGAAAGTAACATCATTTTTTGCATAACGCTCTAGCTCATCACGATGCATCATGATATTACATCTGGCTACAGAAAAGGTTCAATCGTTCAAAAGATATTATCCGGACAAACAGTCAATGGTGTTTTGATTCTTTGTTGTCACCTCTCTCTCTCTCTCTTTTCCTCTCACTCACGTCAGTTTCTCTCTCTCTCTCTCTCTCTCTCTCTCTCTCTCTCTCTCTCTCTCTCTCTCTCTCTCTCTCTCTCTCTCTCTCTCTCTCTCGTCTCCTCTCTCTCTCTCTCTCTCCTCTCTCTCTCTCTCTCTCTCTCATCTCTCTCTCTCTCTCTTCCTTCTCTTCTTTCGTCTCACTACGTAGTCATCTCTCTCTGTCTGTCTGTCTGTCTGTCTGCGTCCTCTCCTCTCTCTCTCATGTCTGTCTTCTGTCTCTGTCTCTCTCTTCTGTCCTCTCTCTGTCTCTGTCTCTCTCTGTCTCTGTCTCCTCTCTGTCTCTGTCTCTCTCTGTTCTCTGTCTCTCTCTGTCTCTCTCTCTGTCTCTGTCTCTGTCTCTCTCTCTCTCTCTCTCTCTCTCTCTCTCTCTCTCTCTCTCTCTCTCTCTCCTCTCTCTCTCTCTTCTCTCTCCCACTCTCCCCCTCTCTCTTTCTCTCTTTCTCACTCACCTCTCTCTCTCTCTCTCTCTCTCTCTCTCTCTCTCTCTCTCTCTCTCTCCAGGTAGCTCTCTATTGTCCCAGAGAGTGGGGGCAGAGAGAGAGAGAGAGATATAAACGTCAGTTTTTGTTTGAACGCACCATTCTGTGAATTCAACAACGTATAGGCTACACAATTTTCTCCTTCAAGATTTGGTTGACTCTCTTCTCGAAATTCGAAACTGCGCATGTATGAACAGACCAGGACCGGCGTGTGTGTGTGTGTGTGTGTGTGTGTGTGTGTGTGTGTGTGTGTGTGTGTGTGCGTGCGTGCGTGCGTGCGTGCGTGCGTGCGTGCGTGCGTGCGTGCGTGCGTGCGTGCGTGCGTGCGTGCGTGCGTGCGTGCGTGTGTGTGTGTGTGTATGTGTGTGTGTTGGTGCGTGCGTGCGTGCGTGCGTGCGTGCGTGCGTGCGTGCGTGCGTGCGTGCGTGCGTGCGTGCGTGTGTGTGTTCACGAATAGTTAACTGTGCGAGCCTGTGGATGGTAAAAATATATGAATGTCCGTAAGCGAATCTGTTAGGATGGCAAACAAACAAACGTACAATCACAAGACGTACAACACACAAGTATGGATCAAACAAACGAATGCGAGTGAGTTTCTTGTTTGTATTCCAGTGTAAAAAATCACTGGATTCATTGCATGAAACAACATACACATGCAGAGGTTCTTTCCCCTGAAAATATATCAGACTAATTACCGTTCGGGCAATCTGGGCGGCAACACAAACGTGTACAGAACAAAACAAAGTTGCCGCTAATGTACAACATTGTACAATAGTGTCTAAATTAATCACCAGTGTTGTATCTGTTTGGTAATAACTCCAGCTACGTTGGTAAGAAGTGGAGCCACGCTGCGAGGTCAAACAACCCCTGCACCAAAAATATTCCAAGCCCTGAGATCTTGGAATATTTTAAGAGGTCCGAAAATATTCTAAGTTCCGAAAAGTCAGAAAGTGACCAAGTTTTCAGATCTCGGGGAATTGTGTGTGTGTGTGTGTGTGTGTGTGTGTGTGTGTGTGTGTGTGTGTGTGTGTGTGTGTGTGTGTGTGTGTGTGTGTGTGTGTGTGTGTGTGTGTGTGTGTGTGTGAGTGTGTTTGTCAGTGTCATTGTATGCCTGTGTGTGTATGTGCGTGCGCGCGTGTCAGTGTCACGCTGTGTGTTAGTCACAGTGTGCTTGTGTGTGTGTGTGTGTGTGTGTGTGTGTGTGTGTGTGTGTGTGTGTGTGTGTGTGTGTGTGTGTGTGTGTGTGTGTGTGTGTGTGTTGTTTAATCATTATTTTTTGATTCTGTGGTCCCCCCCCCCCCCCCCCATCTCCCCGTACCTAATAAGCCTTGTGGTTTCTGTGGACGGTTAAGCACCATGTTTACTTACTTACGTGTGACTCAGAAAACTTTATAACAATAATTATAGGCTATTTAGTGTTATGTATCTGTGTGTGTGTGTGTGTGTGTGTGTGTGTGTGTGTGTGTGTGTGTGTGTGTGTGTGTGTGTGTGTGTGTGTGTGTGTGTGTGTGTGTGTGTGAGTGTGTGTGTGTGTGTAACAGTAACTATGTGGTAGGGCCGAATATCCAAATTCCTGGGACATTGACGTTTTCGTCACAGCACTTACCTCCTCTGGAATGAAGGGGAATGACCGAGCAGATACAATGGTGGGCAAAGGCAACCCCACAAGTGGCTTGCTTCGGCATTGAAAGATCTGGTGTTGGGGAGCTTGATGCCACAGTACCTGCGGGCACAAGCCCGTTATTATGTTATAAAGCAAAGAACCAAAACACTCAAACGGATCGAACTAATGCGTTTAAGCTCGACTGAAATAAGCAGTTTGACAGATTTTTATGACATGCTTCTTCATGGACAGTTTTGAGCCAAGAATGAATCCAAGGTTCCTGGCAGAATCAGAGAAGGGGATGTTGGAGAGCCAAGAGTAATCGAGTCCGGGATGGAAACAGTGGAAGGTTTCAAGGAAGACGAAAAGGGAAAGAGAAGAGCTTATGTTTTATCGT
>JABMCL010001886.1:0-157973 GCA_018857735.1 Alviniconcha marisindica
ACACCATTTTAAGACCCACATCAACCCCCCTGAAGAAATTACTGTAATTTATTTCGTATCTACTCTCATGTCACAAATAAGCATTAAAAAAAGGTAAAAGAGTTTAAAATCTACCAAGCTGATGAAAAAAGAAAGTTCTTTAGTTTCTGTTGTGAACAAGTCACAATATCGTGTACACACTCAGAAGACACCATCAGTAACATGCGAGACACTGATTATTTTTCCTTTGTTTGGAGCTGTTAGTAGCAAGCAACACACATAAATACCTTTGTATGTAAGAACTAGCCTCCTTCTTTCTCATGAAACCTGTTTTTTATTCAATCATGAATGATTCCAAGGAAACCTTCCCTTAGCCATGTCACAAATGGCAGCCATGAAAATGACATGATTTTTACACAGCACAAGAAATAATGATGCACTCACCCATTGTGGCATTTCCCTTATTTCTCCAAACATATTACATCAGATATATAGCAGTAGTTTAAAAAGTTTCATGTTTAATTTAATTTTTATTTCATCAAGAAAGCGGCACCCTCTTTGGTCCAGTTTTCAGGAGAATGACACCCCACCACCCCCCCCCCCCCCCCCACAACCAGAGCAAGTGTTCTCAAACTTTGACCCAGTTACATGGACTAACTGTCAACAATGGGAAATGGGCGCCTCCTTTATCTTAAACTTGTTTTCTAACTCCAAGCTAATTTTTGTCAAGATCAATTTTGGCTTGAGCAGGTTCATAATTTGACTACTGCTGATTACAAATCAAATCTTTAGTTTTTGGCTAAAGAATAAAAAGCTAAACTGACACATTTACATCAATTAGAGTCTTTGTATTAAAAGAAGTAGCCTTCTCAAAATGTACTTTCTGGTTCAGATATTTAGTATGAAAACAAATATAAGGAAAACAGTTTGCCTATGTTAGCTTTCTTTGCTGTGCCTAAGAAGGAACCAATACATCCCCAGTATATAAATTAGCATGATGAACAATACAGCCCTTTTTTCCCCCTCTCCATCTGACTAGTGGCAACCACATGGTATACCTCAGCACCGTCATCCTGAGGTGACCTTGTGTGGTTGAAGGAATGTTAAAATCCAACCTCAGCATTGATCACAGCACTAATAATCTCTGATTGTTTCAAAAACTTTAGTTTTTTTTTATGGCACCTAAAGTATGTCAGTGTTGAGGTTTCTACACAGCAACATGGCTGGCCTTATACAATCACTATTACATATATTACACTATAATCAGTATTATCAGTCAAAAGCATCAGTATGCCATAGCCAATTCTATGTACAAAATAAGACAATAATGACAATCAGCTCTAATACTACTTGGTAACTCTAAACAGCTATTATTTCATGAGTTCCACTTTTCCTCTGAACATCAAAACAAACCACCTTTGTACTGCATGGGTTGCTAATCACAAAGCAGTACATGTATCAAATGATTTCTATTCAACACACACACACACACACACACACACACACACACACACACACACACACACACACACACACACACACACACACACAGCACATGAGGAGCTGGCATAACACAGAAGCAATAACACAAAGAGCAAATGCTCAGATAACACATTCAAAATCATAAAACTTTCTGCTAAGAAAGTTGTATCAGCAAACAATGTACCTTGCAATGAGACAGGGTCACCAAAACTGATATGAACAGTAACACACAATGTAGGTCTGAAAGCTCACTCTTACATGGTGACACTCAAGGTTTTGCAGTATGTCAATGGTGAGGTACTGATTCACCATTTCCAAATTCACCATAATAGTGGCAACACATTACTTTTTTCAAGGTGCCAAGCTGTGTTAAATACACTCATGAGCACTGTTTTGCCACATAAACACATTTATGTCAATTAGAGTCTTTGTATTAAAGGAAGTAGCCTTCTCAAAATGTACTTTCTGCTACAGATATTTAGTATGAAAACAAATATAAGGAAAACAGTTTGCCTATGTTAGCTTTCTTTGTTGTGCCTAAGAAGGAACCAATACATCCCCAGTATATAAATTAGTATGAAGAACAAGTCAGCCCATTTGTTTTCTCCATCTGACCAATGGCAACCACAGGGTACACCTCAGCACCACCATCCTGATGTGACCTTGTGTGGTTGAAGGCATGTTAAAACCTCAGCATTGATCACAGCACTAATGATCTCTGATTGTTTCAGAAACTTCAGTTTTTTTTATAACACCTAAAGTACAATTTGTCATTATGCATGCATTAGTGATAAACTTTCAAGCCTATGACTGCTGAAACCAAAGTTGCTTCTCAGTACATCCCTTAAGATGACCTAACTCTCAGTCAATCAGTCAAACTGATGGCAACTGATAACGCAAAGTTAATTTATACAAGATGTGAATGTGTGCATGCACATGTATGTATATATATGTGTATATATACACACACACACTTATATCTATAAATATATATATATATATATATATATATAGAGAGAGAGAGAGAGAGAGAGAGAGAGAGAGAGAGAGAGAGAGAGAGAAGCATGCACATGCATGTATGTTGTGCGATTGAACGACAGCTTTAATTTCCCACTGGGATTAATAAAGTATACTGTTATTGTTACTGTTATTGTTACGCACACATGCTCACAATGGGTATGTCAAATCTGACCTGCAAAGTTATGGATTTTGATACGTCGGTGCACTAAACGCTGCACTGAGCACCAAAACATTTATAACCCCTGAGTGCCTGTATCTCTGTGTGTTTACTCCGTGATTTTACATGTGAGTGTGTGTGTGTGTGTGTGTGTGTGTGTGTGTGTGTGTGTGTGTGTGTGTGTGTGTGTGTGTGTGTGTGTGTGTGTGTGTGTGTGTGTGTGTGTAGAGAGAGAGAGAGAGAGAGAGAGAGAGAGAGAGAGACAGACAGACAGACAGACAGACAGACAGACAGACAGACAGACAGACAGACAGACAGAGACAGAGAGACAGAGAGACAGAGAGAGACAGAGAGAGACACAGAGAGACACAGACAGACAGACAGACAGACAGAAAGACAGACTGACAGAAAGACAGACATTAAATCAAATGACTTTTTTTGTTATTTTGTACAATATATCACTCACTTACTCGGTTCATGGCTTCCCATGTCATAATATGCAATATGACACAGGCTTGCAAAGTGACACACTCTAACCATGAATTTTAATGTGAAAAGATGAACTAGGAAATGGCAACTTACAAAACAGCAACCACACGCCCCCTCAAAACCGAAACCTCTAAAAACAAGAAGCAATGTTCCTAAAAACCTGTAAAATGACCACCACCGCCACAGACAGGCTAACAATTCCCAGAAAACAGGTGCAACAAGGGATCTGCTACCTAACTTTTGCTGGTGTAGGAAAAGGTGTGACACATGTAACACAGTTCGCCATGGGATGGCCAATTCAGGATTTGAAATTGAGAGAGAGAGAGAGAGAGAGAGAGAGAGAGAGAGAGAGAGAGAGAGAGAGACAAGACAATATTATTTTATAGTCAGGCCTCCAGCCCATACAACAGGAGTGAACATTCAAGCAATCTGAATTCTCATGGATCCAATGATTAACTTAAACTCAGTTTTCTAGTATTTAAAGCTTTAAAAACAAAGGTGGACAATTTCTCTATGGTGGGCTAGCTAATAATAAGAAAAATTTAAACATAGATGGTTGTCTATGGTACTTTGGTAGAATAAATTCATCTCTCAAGGTGGTACACTTTGGGCATACTAATAAAAAAAATTACTTCTGTTTCTGTCATATTACAGAATAAACAGTTTATATCCCTGTCATGAGCAAAGGATCTATACTGTAGGTAATTAATTACATTTTAAGCAGACATTCCAATTCTGAATCTAGCAAATACTCTCTGCACACTTATGTTGTTAAGAGTACAAAGGTACTAATGGTTGATTGAAATCCAGAACAGCATGCCAGTCTTGTTTAAAGCAATCTATATGCCTCAACTTAAACTCTGTAATGAACAAATTTACATTACCAACACCTTGCAAGAGAGAGAGAGAGAGAGAGAGAGAGAGAGAGAGAGAGAGAGAGAGAGAGAGACAGACAGACAGACAGACAGACAGACAGACAGACAGACAGACAGACAGACAGACAGACAGACAGACAGACAGAAAATGCATGTGTGTTTGAAACTTGCTTGAAGAGGTAATACATTAACATAATAAGAAACTATATGTATATAATGTGTATCATGTCTAACAAAATCACACAAGCTACCAGCCATCTGGTCACCTGCCTGAATGGCAATGCCCATATGATAATTACAGACTCACATGCCCATATGATAATTAGCCATCTGGTCACCTGCTTGAATGGCAATGCCCATATGATAATTACAGACTCACATGCCCATATGATAATTAGCCATCTGGTCACCTGGCTGAATGGCAATGCCCATATGATAATTACAGACTCACATGCCCATATGATATTTCAGACTCATGTATGTTTGATCTCATAAGCAGAGGCAACAACCATACAAAGTTTGAACTGAATGAATTAAGAACTTACACAGAAAACTGAACTTTTAATGTCACCTTTCCAAAACCACTATATTTGACTTTGAACTTCAAGGCCATATGTATGAAACAATGGTTTTGGAAAGGTGGCATTTGTTCAGTTGACCATTCAAGAGAGATTATTCAATAAATTTTCTGCTTTGAAAAGAACAGAAAAAAAGAACTATTGTCCTGATTTTAAGTTTACTTCTTCGAAATTCCCATACCTAAACTGTTACTGTTCGTTGGCATGCTCTTATAGACAAAATTGTTCAAACCAAGAGTTCTGGTTTTGGTCTCCCTTGAATATCAAAAGTCAACACAACAAACAGCACTATGCAGATGACCTTCTTGGTGCTTGCAACAAATAAACAGCTTTGTCAGATGAGAATATATCAAGGATTGCACTTTTAGTCTTAACTGTTAATGCTGTTAAGACAGTTTTCCTGCTGGAACAAACATAATACGCACATTTTGATGATTGTGAATCAATTATGAATATATATAGATGTCAGGGCACAAACATATAGATGTCAGGGTACAAAGGGTGTTTGTGTGTGTGTGTGTGTTTCCATATAATACCTTATGTAAAATGTTTTGGTAGGACTGTGCTCTATGTGTGTATAAAATATCATATTTAGGTTAATATGTATCATGTGAGTGCTCAGTGCGTTGATGAGTGCATGATAAATGTACATTATTTATTTTATTTTATTATTAAATCAAAATATAAATCAAAATAGGGATTTGTCCTGGGAGAAATTAAACTTGTGCTAGTAGGATTTTAAATCTTGCCGGTACAGAGAGCAACTTGATTTCCACTGGGAGAAATCCCAGTTCAGATCATCACTGAAGTAGATTCTAATTTTTACAGAAAAAAACTTAAAATCTGACCAGCTGAAATTGGTGCAAGAGAAGAGAAAAGGAGACAGAGTGTGTATATGGGTCATTCTCCTGAAAACTGGTCAAATCTGTGACATGGTAAAAATTCAAAGTGTGCATTTTTTCATGTTATTATTTTGATATGACAGTTTGACATCTCTTGTGTACATAAATATAAGACATAAATTGACAGAGTGACAGGAACTTGGATACTTGTGCATTATGTTACGTCATCAGTCAGTATCTTTATGATATTGAAGACACCAGAAATGCATGAATAGAGTCGGCTCATTGGCCAGTTGCCTTTTTTACTAAACAATATTCCCTAATTGATGAAGGAATATCTGTCACTTCTTACATTTTAAAAACAAATTCTTTTTTTCTTCTACTTTCCTGCCTCTTTAATGATTTTGCTTTAAAATATCTTCTTCAAAGTACAGACATGCACGAAATAGATCACATATTTCTTTTCCTTACTTTTCTTTTCTTTTGCAAAGTAATGTGGAGGAGAGGAGGGGTATGTGTTGCACTAACTTGTTCTGAACCTTATATATATATATATATATATATATATATATATATATATATATATATATATATATATATATATACACGTATCAGAGGGATATTTGTTTCTTGCTTTCTAAAGTTAATAACCAATCACACTTAATTAGTAATCTGTCTCACATGTTACATAGACATGACAAGTACAAAAGGATATAAGAATCACACACTTGAACCATTGACTAAAAAACTTAATAAACAAGTATATTCATCACAAAAGCAATGTTCTTTCCACATTTTCTTGATTGGAACCAGTACTGACCCCTGCTTTAGATATCAGGATGCCAAGAGTGGCAGCAATCTAGTCCACAGTCACCCAAGCCATATTCTCTGTCCTGTGTAAAAGAAAATCTTTTCACAGTGTCTTGCCCTGTCTTGTGATGATGTACCATCAAAACTAATTTGGGATGCAAAAGTTTCAGTATTTCTGAAGATCTAGTAGAAACAATTGTGGCTTTGACCTTGAACATAGCAAAATATTTCTGCATGATACTCTGGCTGATGATGCTGCATTACCATACTAAGTCTGATCAATCAGAGATACTGTCCGGACAAACATTCACTGAAGTTCAGAACCTTCACTGTGACCTTGACATTGAGTACAGCAAAGCAACCTTTTCACAAGAGAGTGAACATGTACAGCCAAACTAAGTCGGTCACCAAAAAAATCAGCAATTCAGAACATATAATAGAAATAGTCATAATTTCATTGTATGAACCCAAACACAGTTACTGTGACCTTGACCATGAAGATAGCAACCCATTTTTTGCACATAACACTCTGGCGTATAATGATGTATCACCATACTGGGTTTGGTTACAAATGGTTTAGCGATTCATATCATCCAAACTAACATTAACTGTAACTTTTAACCTTGGCTGTGACATTGACCTTGAACACACTAATCCAATATTTTCACTGGACACTGCTTTGCTTATGATGATCTACCATCAAATTGAGTTTGGTTGGAAAAGCCTCACTGGTTTAGAACTAATAAAAGATATAGTAAAAACCATCACATTCTGATTATATAAGCCCACACTGTTACCTTGACCTTGAAGATAGAATCCCATTTTTTTCACATGACATCCTGGCTCATGGTGGTGCACCACAATGCTAAGTTTGGTTACAAAAGGTTGCATACAAATAGTCAGCCAACTGGGAACAAATATTTGTCACGAGTGTTGCATCACTCACCCCTGAAGACACTACAGTGCTTTCCCTTTTGTAGTCAAATAATACACCATACACAGCGCAAAAAGAGGTCAAACATTGCTGCCGCAAGCCAGCTGATGTGGACTTGTACATCAGGGTGGGTCGAAAGTCAATGGTACTAACAGAAATAGTTCTTTTGTGTGCTTGCATGTTACACCATTTTAAGACACCACGTCAACCATCCCTGAAGAAATTATTGTAATTTATTTTGTATCTACTCTCACGTCATCAAACAAGCATTAAAAATAAGGTGTAATGTGGTTATCTACCAAGCTGATGAAAAAAATAAAGTTCTTTAGTTTCTGTTGTGAAAAAACACAATATTGTGATACACACTCAGAAGACACCACTGGTAACATACGAGACACTGATTATCTTTTCTTTGTTTGGAGCTGTTAGTAGGAAGCAACACACAGTAAATATCATTTGTATGTAAGAACTACTCACCTTCTTTCTCATGAAATCTGTTTTTATTCAATCACAAATGATTTCAAAGAATATCTGAAATCAGCTAACCATCCCTTAGCCATGTCACAAATGGCGGCCATGAAAATGTTATGATTTTTACCAAAAAAGACGCACAGCAAAAGAAATAGTGATGTATTGTGCCATTTCCCTTATTTCTCCAAACACATTACATCAGAATTATAGTGGTAAGTTTCATATTTTAATTTAATTTTTATTTCATCGGGAAAGTGCCACCCTCTTTGGTCCAGTTTTCAGGAATATGACCCATATGTGAATGTGTTTGGTGATTGTTATAATATCAAATATGTATATGGATAGATATGGGTTATGTGTATCCTTGCACAACCTTCACTCAGGACCTCCCAATTTGACATGGACATAAAGCCTAGTTCAATAAAGCATTCATTCATTCATTCTCTCTTCTTTTCCCTTCACTTTATTCATTTTCTCTTCTTTTCCTTTTGCTTTATCAGTAAAAAATTGAGTCCCTTTCAATGATGATCCAGGTTGGGATTTCTCCTGGCAGAAATCAAAATTGTGATCTGTATTGGCAAGATTTAAAATCCTACCGGGAGAGATCACAATTTTGATTTCTCCTCGGAGTAATCCCAATTTTGATTTCTATTGGTAGGATTTCATGATTTTGATTTTTACCCTGACATATATTTATGTATTAGGGACACAACATGCCCATCACATCTACAGCGTATATTTTATTGCACCTAGGCAAATCATCTGTGTTGATCTCAACAGTCTCAGCAGGTAGTCACCAGTTTGTTCATAATGCTAAAGTGGATATGGGCAAGATGGTGAATCTTGCTCCAGACTTAAAAGTGTGGGTCAGTTTAGACATCTTGTAAAATGGTGGCATAGTGAAGATGAAGATTGTAATCAAAATAAAATAGTATTTAATACCTTTAGCTTAATCACTTTTCCCTACTGTCACCTACATTGACACTATACTTTCTGCATGTAGAAAAAAATCTTAAGTACACTGAGAGCAGCTGCTGATGCCAATATTCCATATATATACAACAGGAATATTTCTGCAGCAACCTGATCAATCGCACTCCTTAAATCCCTCCCCAATGTCTTCTTGGCCATTGATTTTATCCAGTTTGGCTTCAGCAGACAGTGATCACATGATCTGCCTACACACAAATCAATACCATTAAGTCTCCATCAGACAGCAAAGCTTTTCCCCATTCTCTATTCTGTTGACAACTAGAAGCAGACAGTCACAGGTTTTTTCCTTTTCTTTCTTCACTCAAAAGTGACCTTTTACATACAACAATCTAGACTTGCAATAAACTATGCATCTTACAACAACAAACTTTCCAAATGTTGCCATAAAATATATTACCGGTCAACAACAATGCTTCTTAGTACACGAAAAGAACAAAACAAAATGTCCAGATACACGGGGGGGGGGGGGGGGCTAACAT
Source organism: Alviniconcha marisindica (assembly GCA_018857735.1). Taxonomy (NCBI): domain Eukaryota; kingdom Metazoa; phylum Mollusca; class Gastropoda; family Provannidae; genus Alviniconcha; species Alviniconcha marisindica. The sequence goes on from JABMCL010001886.1 coordinate 9,110, forward strand.
TGTAAAAAGTGCCAAACAATATAACAATATATATACACTGCCAGTAAACAACAATTAAAAGCTTTTTTTTAACACTGTGATCCATAGCTGAAAGTGTTAAAATGTTTGCACTGAACACCCATACTGACAAACTTACTCATTATGCTTAATCTGATTATGTTTCATTAAAATATAAATAAAAATAAATATCAGTGTGCATATATATAGCCAAACCAAGCAAGCCATTTCTAAATGAACAGTGTGATGGTCTTATCACATGACACATCACATGAATAAGTAAACAAATAATATAAAATATGTAAATAAAGAGGGGGCTTGGGGGATAAAGAAACAAAAATATGAATTCAATCAAAGACAATGACCATGCAAACTACTTTCAGAATTACAAAATGTTAGGTGGGAAAGTCCTCCTGCTAATCACATTTTCAACAAGATCTTGGTAAGTTATCACTGTAACCCATTAAATTGACTGATTTCACCTTTTGCATTGTATGCGTCTTTTTGTTGTTGTGCATCACATCACTGACATTTTCTTGAATTAGTCTTAAACATGTAAATTGTCTTCATTTACACAGAGTGCAATGTAAGCTGGTATTCATCATTGTCAATAATTATCAGATTTACTGTTACAACAACCAAGTGGTTCTCAGTATCAAACAACCACTCTGAATCTTGCACTTATCAATCATCATCCCCATCATGGTCAGATGAGGTTTCCACCTTGTTGTCAATCTGAACACGATACTGGTACTTGGCAATGTAGCGCACCCACTTCTCTGGTGGGTTGGGGTTTTCCACAGAGAGGGATCGAACTTGGGCCTTGGAGACGGTGGTGGCAGGAGTGTTGAATTCTGCACAAGCCCATTCCTCAAAGGTGTCTGGGATCTCATCATGCTGGCCCAGGTCTAAACGTAGCACAAACAGATGGTTCTTGTAGGCACCTGCACACATATCAGAATTATCATATTCCAGCTGTCCCAAGGATCACTATGATATATGAATCATAATGTTACACACCTGGTACAAACAATTCTTATACTACGTATACTATAAGCACCTGCACACACATCAAACCTACCACAGGGCCACTCACACCGTGCCTTATAAACACAGCACAGATGATTTGTATGCTATTTATGGGCACCTGGACATACCACAATGAATTACCTCTGACTTTGCTCAGCCCCATCCATAATTTACAAAAGTAATGTTTTAGCTTAAACACTTTTCTTTTATATATATTATATATTTCATTTGAAGGAGTCTAGATACTGAACACATCACCCTGAGATAATAAGTTGGGGTGGGGTAGGAGTAGGAGCTGAACAGAACTTCAAACTGTATACTGGCTTAACAAGCCTTCTGACTTGCCTTGCCACTTCCATTACCAGATACAAAATTTTCATCGAATAATATTTACTGTATCTGATATAGCAAAATCAGTTGATAATTATACATGTGCAATAACATCAGCACCAAGTTTTGCAGAAAGACCTACTAGTACCAGTACCCCAATTTAAATGCCCAAAACTAGAAAATTACCAAATATGCACAGTAAATACACACACACACACACACACACACACACACACACACACACACACACACACACACACACACACACACACACACACACAACCAGCAACAATAATAGCAACAACAACAAGACCTGCAGAAGCAGACAAAGAAAATCCCAATTCATCTTCATCTTGAAATGTTTCTCCTTCTCCCTTCCCAAATATCTTGCTCTGAAAATGTCAATGCAGCTTTCACAACCAGTAAACTAAATATAATACAATTTAATCATCATTCAGCTAGAGTTTTAGGTATTAACAGTTGAAGTCATGGAGGACTGAAGTACTAAACGCACTCCAGACTTGATTAAAGCAGCCCAAAACTCTCTATTATGGTTTCCTCAGGGGTGTCTCCCATTAAAGCTCCCCAGGCCAAGATTGAGAATTCCTAATTAGCCATACTGCTCATAAACTGTGCTGGTCAGACTTGAGTTTGCCTGCAGCCATGTCTGTTGCTGCTGTCTGATTCAGATGTGATTAAGCACTAACACCATGATGGTTGACTGGTATGCATACACACAAGACAAACTCAAGCAATGCTCCTTCCAGAGACAGACAGAGAGACAGACAGACAGAGACAGGCAGGCAGAAGCAGAGAATGAGACATGATGCAAAGACTACACCTAGTACAAGAGAGAGAGAGAGAGAGAGAGAGAGAGAGAGAGAGAGAGAGAGAGAGACAGAGAGAGACAGAGAGAGAGAGGAGAGACTGATTGACTGATTGAACTTTATTTCTCAATGGTGAAGATATTAGCACAAAGGCCGACTCACATATCTGCCGTTGCTACAGTACTACTAATAACCAAGACATTCACAGTTCAATATTATTACAGAAGTCTATAGACAAATACAGCATCAGTAAAAATAAAAACAACAATTAATAAAATAATAATAATAATAACAACAACACATATAAAACCAGACAGCGATTGCAACGGAAATGAAAAAAATAGCAGTGAAAAACAACTGGAGCAAAAAAGTCTAAAACACAGTTAAACACACACACACACACACACACACACACACACACACACACACACAAAGAGAGAGAGAGAGGGGGAGAGAGGGAGACAGAGGACAGACAGACAGAGAAGAGAGAGAGAGACAGTGAGCCAGCCAGCCAGAGACAGTGAGAAAAGATCACAGAGAAAGAACTGTTTTTAATGCCCTGCTAGCTGGGTCACACACAAAATTGAAGACACACTGTCCTGTTAAAAAGACAATACACACACACATACACACACACTCACAAAAGAAAAAGAACCACAGCCCAAAAAATATCATTTGCTTTAAGAAGTCTACCTTCAGTAGGACATTTGTTACTGGTGACTAACCTTGGTTTCGTTCTGGCAACCTTGAAACCCTCCAGACCACGCTGCGATACAGATGTTCATACTTTGCTGTTCCAACAGATGCCTCCATCAGAGCAGGACTGAGCAAACCCTGAGCCATCATGGTGATCCGCTCAAGACCCTTAATTTTTCCAGGCTTCCTTGTCATAGCCTTGAAGGAACCATACTTGAACTTGCGTTCATAACGGAAATAGTAAATCCAAGTCTCTGGGATCTTAAAACGAATTTCGATGTCCTCACAAGGAAACTGTCCACATTTTTTACTGAAGGCATGGTAGCCTGTGACCAGCATGTCACAGCGAATCTCAAAGTGACGATCCTTCATGATCTGTTGCACACGAAGCTGAAGTGGCAGCTCACGGTTTTCTCGGGGTCTCACACGAAATCGCAGTAGCTCAAACTGGCATGCATCTAATGGATGAAAACGGATGTTATTTGTTTTTTCATACGTCTCCAGGTCAACGACACTGTGAAACTCGGGATCCTCAATGCGAATCCAGTCCTCTGTCTTGACAGGAATTATATCATGTCGCCCTACAACTTCTTTTCCTTTACGTGTTCTGTCATTAATACCCAGCTCACATGCAGGCATACCAGTGAGAAAAGCTAGCACAAACGCTCGCACTCGAGCTTTCTGGCTCATGGTATGCCCATCCTTGTCAATCACAGCCACATACTCATCCCAGACATCAGCCTGAATCTCATCCTTTGAGTAAGTCAGTGTTTTTTCCCGCCGTGCATCCAATTTCATGAAAGCATCCTCCATTTCCCAGACAAAAGAGCGGATCTCCTCAAGGTCCAGGCTGCCAAACTTCAGAAGTTCTGAGACCTGGGGTGCATGATCCAGCACCATGTTGGGTTTGGGTTTTTTCACAAAGGATGGTGTGATGCGCTCTGGCTTGATGCCCACACGTTCTCTGTAGAAAATGTACTGCACTTTGACAGTGTGGATCTTGCCATATTGATCAAATTGTTGCACAGTCAGTTCAGACACAGAGTAGCAAGGCTGTAAGGGCAGCTCTTGAAAGGGTTCCCCTTCACAGTCTTCACTTTCATACACCTTCAGTACTGGGCCATCTTTTACCATCACCAATTTAACATATACGGTCTTCCAGTACCGGTTACCTGCTAGTTTCTTCTTAATTGGCTGTCGCAGCATCAACTTCCAACAGCTCTTGGTAAATGTAGGCCTAAATGGTTCCAGAGGCTCTATGCTTTCATCTTCATCATAACTGCTGCTTCCTGAGGACATGGACTTTAACACCCCTCTTTGTTCCACTACCTCTTTTGGCTTCTCTTCTTCAACCTGGAAGCTGGCAAAGTTCTCTTCCGGTGGTGATTCTTTGTCAAACGGGTTTTCTCTGTTAGACAGAGGAGGAGATTTGGGAGGCTTGGGGGGAGGTGGAAGGACAGGCACTGAGGCTGAACCACTTCCATCTCTCTTGACTGGCTCTGCCTGGATTTTGAGTTTGAAACCAGAGTCTTCATCATCATCATCATCATCATGGTCCTTATCCAAGTTATCACCAGCTGATGAAGTGATATTCTCTCCTGTGCCCAGCAAGTCACTTGCTGCAAATAAGTCTGGCTTAGTTGGTTTATTTGGCTCACTGCTGAAGGGGTCAAATAGATCTGCAGGTTGGGAGGATTCAGTGGGGGCAGATCCTCTGCCAAGCATGTCAAGGTTATCAGTGGAGGCAACAAAGAGTTCATGAAAGTTGGGTGATGGGGCAGTAGGGATGTGGATGTTTTCAAAACTTGCTGTCAGGAATGGGTTTATGGGCCTGACAGTTTCTTCCCCACCTCCAGTAGCGTCATCTGCAGTAATGGAAGGAATATTGGCTGTTGTGAACAAATCGTTTTCAAAGGGGTTGAACGCTTGTGTTGGGGTACCAGCATCAGCAGTGCCCCATATACTGTCAGCATCCTGCTTGACTTCTCCAGAGGCTTTAATTGTGAAGAAGTCATCGTCAAAGTCTGGCTGGCTTTGAGAGTTACTTCCAGCAGCAGATTCAGTAAGGAATGGATTTTGTGGTTTTGGTTTAGGTGCTGAGATGGTGATGTCTGAAGAGAATACTGGTTCTGATAAGTCTTGCTGCATACTGGGGTTGGCACTGAAATCCAGTGAAGCTGGCTCCGAGACAGCTGTGATTGTACAGCCGAAGGGATCCAGACTCAAACTGTTATCCTGGGAGATGCTACTAGAGGTTGGCAAAACAGCCATGAAAGGATCCAGAGTATCAAGGCCTTTTGCACTGTCTACCTGTGGCTTAACAGTCTGAGATAAATCACCCACAATGTCCACTTCATCAGATTCTACAATAGTAGCAAACGGGTTAAAGGCATCTGGTTTCGGTGTAGCTACAGTCTGGCAAGAGTCAGAATTAAAAGGGTTCCTGGACAAAACTTCTGTGCTGCTGGTCTTTTTGTCAGCTTCAGCACCCCACTGAAGAAAATCATCCACAAGACTCCGGGCCAAATTTGATACAGCTGTGCTGTCTGAGGCAAACTGTCCTTGTTCAGCCAAAAAGTCTGGATCAAAGGCTACAGGACTGGAGCACAGTGAGGACTGGTTACTGCTGAAAGCTGTGGAGGAGCCCATGAACCAGTCAGTGCTCATACTATCAGCACCTGGGGGCTGAACATTGGAGCCTGGATGGCTGAGAAAGTCATCCAACCCCAGAAGATCTTCATTTACAATGATAGGGGTTGGCTGAGTTCCAGAGCTCATGGAATTGGGCTCTATACCTAAGCCAAGCAGATCCACCTCCTCTCCACTTGGATCTACTGGGGTGGAGGGTGGTACTGGTTTCTCAAAAGTGAACAAATCTTGCTGATTGTTTTGCTCCATGCTGATGAGGCAACTACTGTTGGAGTGATGCTCTGAAGATCCTACTGAAGTCACACACAAGTGAGGCAAGTCTCTAATTCCTGTGATCAAAGTGGACAGCTCACTGTCATCTTGTTCCTCACCATTGTTAAGGAACTGGTTACCTTCACACTGAGTGTTCTCACTACCCACCTCAAAGTCAAACAAGTTCCGCTCAGCTTCATCTATTGTGGCTGCATCATCTGCTCCAAGGTTTGTCCATGGTGTGGGTGAGGAGTCTTCTTCACCATCATCATCTCTGTACTGATTGTGCTTTGCTGGTGAAATACGGCCTGATGGGGAAATGCGACCTGCAGCTAGCTTCCCTATGTTCTGTTGAGTCTTCAGAACATTCTGCTTGATGCGATCCTGCATTTGAAGGAAGGCCTGCCATTGCTCTGACTTTGCCTTCACCTGCTCATCAACTGGCTGAAAATCACTGGAATCTTCTGCAAAGGTTTCTTTGGAGGGAGACTTGGAAGGAGATTTGGACGGAGATTTAGCTCTACGTCTGGCTCCTTCTCTGCTGGCTTTGATCAGAAAGCCGAGACTCTTGGCAGCTTTGGATTTTTTGCTAAATATTCCATGTTTGTGAGATGGAGAACTGTGTTTACTGCCACTAGGCGATGCGTTGGGCTTATCTGGGAAAGCCTCACTTGCCACTGAAGGTCCTGATGCCTCGTCTTTCTTAAAGACGTCGTCACCAGAGGGTGGAGGTGAAGGCAAATCTTTGACAAGGTTGGAAGAGTCATCCCATGAACCAGTGGACATATCGCTGCATTAGCGTCAGCCTGAAACACACACAAACACACAGCTAAACTTTTATGTTGGTACAATCAATACTAATGAAATCTTGCTATGCAAAGAGTTGCCATCAAAATCAATGAACAAACAAGCAAATAAGAGACATAAGCAAAACAGACTTGTTGATATTGTTAATAGAATAATACATCCCTGTAGTGGAGAACCACAGGCACAGAAAACAAGATTCCCTCTGCCCATACTCATCCAGACCTACCTAGTGTTCTGTCTTTCATGCCTGAGTTAAGTCAGAATATGACTTCACAATTACTTCATCTACTGTGAAGAATTCTACCTTTTTAATTCTTACCTTCCAGTTCATTTTCATTTTTTTCCAAATCCTCTTTAAACAAAAAGCAATGTCCCACTGAGTCAGAGTTTCACTTGTGATCTGACTGTCTTTCACCCTCATCTGACTTTCACAGCTGATTAAGCGTTAAAAATGTTATGATTTAATTTAATAAAATACACTCTTTTTTTAAATATCTAATGTAAACATAGCTGAGTGGTTATAGCACCAGACTCATGATCTAAAGGTCATGGGTTTGAGTCCCTGCAGGAGCAACAGCTGAATTTTCTTCTCCAGGGTCAACTTTCTGTGCTAATTTTTTGTTTTGGTTTCCGTTTCACCCCTGTATTACTGCAATAGCATGTAAAAGATCCCAGTCATTCTGCCAAAAATGCTGGTGGCAGGTTACAGCTAAACACAGGGGCATCCTACATAATTATGTGACACTGAATGAAGTGACACTGTAAACTGCTGCATGGTTGTATGGTGTATACAGAATAAGCATCGTGATGGCATCAGTTTCACATGGCACCAGCCATGTAACAACCAAATTGTGCTTTCAGCACATTTCAGTGAATATTAAAAAACGTGCTATCAAAGAATACAATCACTCATTCAGAATCACATGTGATATAAGTGCAGTGAGTCTGCTTGAGAGCTGAGTATTCTCTCTGTGATCAATAATATCAAAAATAAATCTTTTATAGTTTGACCAATTCTTTCCAAATGCATCAGGTAATGCCAACCTCATAACATAACTTAGAATACTACATTAGTTCTTGGATTTTAACATCTAAACCATGGGGTTTTGGTATATATCCAGCCAGTGTATGATAATAAAACACAAGTTAAGCTGTGCAATATGCACAGACATTTCAATCGTTATAATAACAACAGCATCAGTAATGATGCAGTCACACACACATGTGAGAGACTAAATATCAGAAGTGTCCTTTGCCTGCTGCCAGTACAGAGTAGTATCTTCTCATACACAAGGCTGGACAACAATACAAGAATCAAAATCACTGTAACTTCATTATAACCTTCTCTGGACAATGGCCTCTCTAGCTAATATGTACAGAAGCATACACCATTCAGTCATGAATTGGTAGCACAAAGCTGCATGACTGTCAGTTATGGCAACACACCAACTTACAATGATAAACTTAGCAAAGTTTGGCATCAAACCAGATTTGCAGCACTCTCTCAAGTACAGCAGCACATGAAGTTGTAACACACTGTCATCATGTACAGTAGCACAGCACATAAAGTTAGATCATGAAAAGTTAGGAGTCTCACAAGATTCAGACCTCTCTCTCTCTCTCTCTCTCTCTCTCTCTCTCTCTCTCTCTCTCACACACACACACACACACACACACACACACACACACACACACACACACACACACACACACAGAGTAACCAATGTTTCAACTGTGAATCCTCACCCAATCCTGCCATTGAAAATAGTATGCCCAACTGTTTGCATAACACTCCAGCTCTGATGAACCAACAGTATCACTCAATTTCACTGCAGACTTTGACAGTCCAGCAGCTTACCATGAAAACTAGTCACCTAGACCTTTACCTTCACTTAAAACACATCAACCTAAATAGCCCCAATGCCGCTCTGTCTGGTGGTGATTCATACATCAACATACCAAGCAAAACTGCAGATCTCAGATGTTGAGAATCAGAAGGAAACACTGCCAACAGCCTGATTCCATAAAGACACCTGATGTTACTTGAAGTATCGCACATTATGCCAGTAAAGTGTCTTGAGAGTGAAATATGTGGCTCTCAGGCTGACTATGCTCTGAAGTGTGAGTACAAATGATTTTTACCTTTTATCTTTGGGGACAATGCCTTGAATATTGAGACAGCCATATGATAACAGTGTAACCCAAAATAAACTCACTGCGCTGTACAAAAAACTCATGACAAAAATCATGCATTTCAACAAACAGAACCTTTAGTGTCATACCATAAAAATATCATCTAGCAAAAAATAACCACACACACACACACACACACAGAGCTATTTATCTATTTGTATCTCTCTCTCTCTCTCTCTCTCTCTCTCTCTCTCTATATATATATATATATATATATATATACACACACACACATGTGAACACACACCATGGCACACTGTTGTTATGTCTGAGACAAGTCTATTTAAATTATCACTTTTGTTCGATACCACAGGGAATATCCTTGTCCTATGATGAATGAATTATACTGTCATTCAGGTCTATATGGAGACCCTGCTTATTGGCTAATCAATGTCACATCTGACAAATCCACAGCTGCAACAATTGTACTGGTACTTTGTTGCACTTGATGACATTAAGCCCTGTGAGCTGTCACTAAATACTCTCTCCCTCTCTCCTGATGCACAGGTGGCCCACCTGTGGCCCAACCACTAAAACAAAACAAAATAGTGTGACCTTTGCTTACATACCTGAGAGAGAGAGAGAGAGAGAGGGAGAATTCTTTATTTACAAGGGTAATAGATAAGCATGAATGCTTTTTTTACATCCAGCCCTCATCCAAACAAGGGACTATTCTAGATCAAATTATACATGTACACATTTTCTAAGCTACGACACACCAGTATATACATGGAATAAATGAAGTTTAGACATCAAACATGATATGAGACAGGCAGGAATGGGGGTGTATACATGGGGCTTTGAAATCATCAACAGCAAACATTATTTGGTGGGTAAATGCATGAAGAATGGGAGATACAATAAGATAGAATGTTGCAGGAAGGTTACAATCACATTTAACATGCAATGCCAACCATTCAGCGCATAATGTGTGACACGTAATGTGATTTAAACATTTCAGTACTGGATGGTAATCTAAGACAGTCAGGGAGTGAGTTCCAAAGATCACTACTGGAATATACTAAGCTAGACTTGAAAAGGTGAATCCTAGGGATTGGTATATTGAGTTTTCCAGAATGTTATGGTTGGTTCAGGGTGGGACTTTTCCAGACATAATTTTGTGTATCTGAACTCCCTTGTTGTAATTAAGCCTTTCTTTGAGGGAAAGAATAGACAGGAAGTTATAGCCTGAAATCACTAGAGTTGTGTTTTTTATGAGAATTGCCTTGAGCACTCTCTTATGTAAACTAACCAAAGGTTTGGGAGATTTAGTACTTGCTGAGTCCCACAGTGTCAATCCGTAGTCGATGATGGATTTAATATGGACATGAAAAATTAATTTTCTGGCACAAAGGTGCAAAAAGTGTTTAATTTTAGATAGCTGGTAAATTTTCTTTTGATGGAAATAGGTGGGCATTTCAAAGTTAAATTTTGTCTTTTTTGCCTGGTCGTTATAAGCATAAATTTGTTTTTATTAGGATGGAGAGACATGATTAAACTCTGCCCATTCTAATAGACTGTTGACACTCTCCTGTAGTGATTCCAATAGCTTTCTGAGATACTGCTGTGGATTGTTGTGTCATCTGAAAAAAGTTCACAACGCTTTGATGAATAGACGGAGGTCACTGACATAAATGGAAAAGAGTAATGGTTCAACAAGAACAGAACCTTGGGGAACTCCATGTCTGAGAGACTGTACATTGGATGTAGATGCATTCACATGCACAGTTTGCTTTCTATCTGTAAGAAATGATGCAAGTAGAGACAATCCATACACTGCCAGTTTTCAAAGGAGGAGATCATGGTTTATTATATCAAAGGCTTTAGCAAAGTCCAGAAAAAGAGCACCACAATTTTTTTTAAATCATTTATGCTGGAAAGCCATTGGTCAACAAGACTTGTTAAAGCAGTGTGACATGAGTGATCTTCTCTGAAACATGATTGGTTAGGGTGTAGTAGGTCGTTTCTGTTAAAATGTGCAAGAATATGTTTGTTTATGTGTTTCTCAAATGGCTTTGAGTGAGCTGACAAGACATAAATTGGCCTATAATTTGACGGATCAGAGCTCTTTCCAAACTTAAAAAGAGGAATGACTTTGGTCTGCTTAAAAGCAACCAGAACGTAACATTTCTGTATACAAAGATTGTTCATACCTTAGGGTATCACTGATTGCAGGTGCAGAGAGAGCTTCAGTATTTTTCCATCTAGACCATCCAGGCCAGAGAGAGAGAGAGAGAGAGAGAGAGAGAGGCAGGTTGAGAGCTAGACAGAGACATAAGCCAGAGACTAACAGTGATATATGTCACAGGAAGTGTCAAATAAAAGCATTACTGTATTATACTGTAGAGTTGATATGAGTCAGCACATGAAAACAGGATGAAACCACCGTCTGCTCTGAACCAGCCATTCTTTCTTTTTATAGTTTCATTCAGGCCCAGTTTCTCTTAAAATAAAACCCATGCTACTAAAGAAAGTGACTGACCTGGGCATAGCTGTTCTTCATCTTCATCCCCCCCCCCAAAAAAAAAAAGAAGAAGAAGAAGAAGACGACGAGGAGGAAGAAAAAGAAGAAGAAGAAAATAAACTTGGATATAACAAATATATCACAAAACTCAATGATTTGTCAGACACTTTTCTGTTCCCTGCAAAACATACTACTTGCTTATAAGAAAACTTTGTCGCTTAAAAAAATGAATGACTGCTGCTAAGGAAGAACAGATGGTAAAGAACAGAGAAATTACCAAACAACTTACACTAACACAAGAGACAGACAAAAGAAGAAACAACCCCCAAAAAGATGAGATGAGTTTTCCCTTTTTAATTTTTTTTTATCAACTGTCCATCTTCTTCTCGCCTGTGTGCATGCAATTGTGTGCCATTGGTTTCACAGGTATATGGTGTGTGTGTGTGTGTGTGTGTGTGTGTGTGGTGTGTGTGTGTGTGTGTGTGTGTGTGTGTGTGTGTGTTGGAAGTGATATTAAAGATATTGAATAAAATGTTGTAATGTGATTATGTAACAGGGTTTGTACAGAAAAATCCTTCCAAAATTCACAAACTTTTCACAAACCTTTGCAATATGGCACGGAAAAGCAACATGAAGGTATGCAACTCTTCCACACATCCAGTAAAGGGGTGCAACCCTTACTATAGCCGATGGCTGACACTATCAGTCAAAACTGACAGGAAGTGCACTCTTTCTGATTTCGCACAGCAATTGTTTTTGTTTAAACTACTGTTTATTCTTGGGAAGTGCAGTTTCTGACCGATAAACTGATAGTTTTTCCATAGTGCTCTGAAAACCACAAAATTCACAAACTTTCACAGACCCCACTCAGTTTTCACAGACTTTCAAGACCTTGAAAAGCTTATCCCATTTCCCCACTTTCATAGTTCAGGAGCTGTGTGAGAGTCGAGGTGGCCGTCCTGGGCTGTCCATCCTAACGAGCCTTCTGGTTTCCGTGGATGTAAAGCTATATTGAACAATGCTTCGGCATTGGTCTCAGCTTGTCCCTAATATGTCAACTGACATCCGAGGACATTAAGCAACACTACCTACCTACCTCCCAAACTTTCAAAGACCTTCAAAGACCATGTGAACCCTGTATCTAATTGGTAAGGTTCATTGCATATATTTTGTTGACCTTATTGTTTTTGTATTGTGCACTTTGGGCTCACATTAGGTGGACGCACCTTATAAATACTCTCTTCCATTGTGTTGAAACAATGAGTGGCGACAGATCAGATAGCTCAGAGCAGGGATAGCTCAGTGGTTAGAGTGTCAGACTCATGATCGAAAGGTCCCGGGTTTGAGTCTCAGCAGGAGCGGCGGGAGAATTTTCTTCTCCAAGGTCAACTTTCTGTGCTGACTCTTATTTCAGTATCCATTCCACCCCTGTGCTACCGCAGTAGCACGTAAAAGATCCTGGTCATTCTGCCAAAAGTGCAGGTGGCAGGTTACACCTAAACATACATACAGACTACCTATGTAGCTTTGAATGAAGTGACACTGTAACCTGGTGCATGGTTGAATGGTGTACACAGAACTTGTGCCAGAATGGCAGCATTTCATGTAGCACCAGCCATGCAACACCCAAAAGAGCACTGTCAGTACACCACTTCTGTGGATATTAATGATACGCGCTATAAAAGGATACAGTCACTCATTCAGTATCACATGCCAATGTGCGCAGTGAGTCTGCTCAAGAGCAGAGAACAGCGCTATATAAAAGCTATGAATAATAATAATGAAGTGGTTTTTTTTAAATTCATGCCCCAACTTCTTCTTTGGCTGAGTATGTTTTCCTTTTTATCATTTGGTCACATTCATGGTCCCAAATCAAAGACACAAGTCACACACACACACACACACACACACACACACACACACACACACACATCTATATATATATTATATGGGTCATTCTCCACCAATCATCCTATGTGGACTCTCTGACACTGAGGGTTTTGATCAGAACTGTCTCAGGCAAGGGAGGAGGGAGGAACACCCAGACTGAGGACACCACGAGAGCATGACATGAAGGGCTACAAAAGCCGAGACTTTTTATATTTTTTATTTATGCAGTGATCAATGAGGATGAGGATGATAACTGATGCTGCTATGGAGGTCCATTTCGGTTTGAAACTACTTGACGGGGCTGCAGACCATGCTCACTGTCATAATTATCCTGGTGTTACCCAGGCCTGGGGAACTGTGGCACCTGCAGTATTGGTCAAGTAATTAGAGCAACACTCTCAAAGACGCATCCATGAAGTGGATGAAGCTTGGCTGTGAGCCTGTGTGGTTCCAGCCTTCCCACTGGGCCCATAGCACTCCCAGCTCTGGGTAGGAGCCAGCCAGAGCTGAAAAATCCCACATGACTCTGATGGGATTCAATCCCAAGACCTTCCAACATGCTGTCTACTGCATTAACCACTATGCTATGGAGGCCGGTCAGGAAATATTGTCAGGACAAACATAAATAGAAATTCTGAACTTTTATTGAGACAGGGCTTTTAATTGTATCCCCACATTCTGGAACTTGTTTTAACATGACCAGATAAATACAACTTTTGGGTATTGACAATTATCCCCCCCCCCCCCCCCCGATACCTCAGTATCAGCAGTAAAGACAATGATTCATGAGTGAGCAATTCACAGTTTCAAAGCAGGGTATGCAACTGAAACACATCTGAAGAATCACAAAAAGAAAAAAGCGTGTGAGCGAACATTTTATCATTTTCAAACCAGTCACTGACTGCTCTTTTGTACATTATCATGTTTTCTTTATGCCCAAGAACAGAATCTAAACCAAAGAACCAACCAAAGGAACAATTCAATGTCAAACAAACAAACACTGAGTTAGCTAGTTAGTAACGGGATTTGAGTGTCTCGTCAACAGCACAGGGTCACCTCAGGACCATCAAACTCTGTAATAAACAAATGCACATTTCAAAACTCTTCAAGTCAATCCACAAAACCTATCCAGGCTACATGACCATAGAAGTATACATACAAACAAACATCAAACACATTTTTTGAAGTGTTAGTCCCTTCAATATTACCCCTGCTAAAAAAGCACATAAAGCTAGGACATGCAAGCTTGTATTGTTGACCATTTTTACATAAATGTGTAATGGCAAATACCAGTGCCATATGGCAGCAAGCTGCACATACCACCTACCAACTATCATCTCCTAGCTGCTCAACAAGAGCCATACAAAAAAAAAAAAACTCTTAACAAAAATGTTTAGATTTTTTCTGGAAAAAAGTCAGGAGACTGGACCTTTAGCAGAATAATGACAAGACAGAAAGAGCAAGAGGACTAGGCAGAAAAACAAAAGATGAGATAGGAAAAGGAATCCCCCCCCCCCCCCCCAAACTTTATGAAGAAAACAAACCATAATAAATACATTTAAAAAAAGACAACCATCAAACAAAAAACCAACACACTGCATATTCCTCATTTAACAACACAACAAAATATATAAAATATCCTGAATGGGCAATATTTACATAACACAAGCTCAAAATGCAGTCAGCATTACGTACAAATAGCAACAGCAATAACAAATTAATCAAAGATCACCTGGTACTAGTGGCAGCTAACCCTTGTATCCTGTCCAAACTGAGCACCACAAGAAACTGCACCGACCAAGGAAAGAAAGTTCACTTTGTACAGGTTAAAAAACAAACACCTACTGCACTGGTGAGGCTGCATTGACACAAGTGAGAATATACACCAAAGCAGACCAGAAATGTCACTCACAAAGTTGATAAATGTAGGAAAGGAACTGCACTCATACAGAAGGCACACTTCACTAATACAGACGAAAAACTGCATTGACAGAGGTGTGAAGCTGCATAGATGAAAAGTGCAGGCAAGTAACTTCACTGACAGACTATCAGTAACAACATTTAAGGACGACCATGACTAAAATGTGTGTATGAATGGGCAGTGAACAGAGCCCCTGTTGACACAGGTGAGTGCTGGACAGCAGCCAACATAGGGTGCCACACAATCAATACAACACCTGCTACAGTTGCTGTTTATAGTCAGCTCAATTTCTTACTCCATCTGTTTGCACATTTTGACCCATATTTAAAGAGGTCAGTGCACAAAAAGAAACACAAAGACAAGGTATAAAGCTGAAGAGGTGTATAAGGCATCAGACTCCTGAACACACTGAAAGCTGAACTAGAAAGAAGTACACTGCAATGAGTGCACTACACTGTTTTTCACTTGTTTGTTATGTTGTTGTTGTTGGACTTGTTGTTTTAGTTCTCAAAGCAGTCCTTTCCTAATCTGTTTGTTCTACATCACATCATCTGATATATAACATTTGCCTGTCGAGGCACTGGGACATTTGCATAGGCTAAGTACAGCCAGGACATGACCCATGACAACCAGCCCCATCTCCACATTCAGTGTTACTGTTTTATCTGGGGGGAAACAAAAACAACAATAATACTTAAAAGCAACAAAATATATGCTGCAAAGGCCAATACATTCTAAGACATAAGATGCTCACATTTCTGTAGAGAAGAAAAAGAACTAACCTTGCTACATTTTACAATGTAGGTCTGATCTCACCATTATTAAAAATAATAATAATACAACAGCTCGACTGATGGCTGTAGGTAAGCCAGCATCAACACTTAGGAGCAGCGTGTATCTCTGTGATTTGGAATGAATTTTGAGGGCATGGGTTCTGGTTTTTGTATTCAATCTGTGATGTTTTATGGGTTTTTAATTTAATCTCTTATGTTTACAGAATACAGAATACTGATGTTCAAAGAACTGCTACTGCCTCGTAGTTTAATCACCACTGCAATGTAATTTTTCAATTCAAACAGTTGTGAGACAACCCCCACCCCATTGCTGGCTCATTCGTCTAACGCTATATCAACCAGAGACGTTGCGGCCGACTTTCTAATCCCACCAAAGAGTGAATGCAAAGTCAGCATAGCACAGCAGGACTGCCCAAGAACAAAACTGAAAATCAATAGGTACAGCTGTGGAAAATGCACCCAGGAACCAAGGACTTCAGCCACACATCTACACGTGATTCTGACAAGGGCAACACCGACACAAATTCAACAACTCCAACAATGGAGTAAAAATAAAATCGCCCACAAATCAATGGATGGTTAAACACAACTTTCAGATGGTCAGCAGTTATGGGTCGAACCATAGCTGCTACACTAGCGAGGGTTTTAGGGGGATGATTTAGTTCTCTGTTGCTATCACAGACGTGGTGTCAGAGTACAGCCGACCACAGCAAGCTGCCATGTGCAGACACAAAACCCAACACTTCAACACAAATCAAAAAGTGCAGTACCAGCAAACTGCCAGATCAATTTTCTACACAAGCAAGGAGATGCTGTGAGAAGAAGAGAGCAGGGACAATGCAAGGCTAGTGCCCAGTAAGATAATGTAGGTGGCAAGGACAGATGGCAGCTCATCCTCTAGGGAAATGTCAAAGGACTGAGGCAGCCACAAGACCAGAGCACAGACCTTTGTGCCTTCATTCATTACTCTGGCCACTGCAGACCAGGATACTTCCTGCTGGCAACCAAGTGCAACCTACCAAGTGATACCACACATGTTTGTATTAATGGTAAAATTCTGATGGCTTAATTAGTTTTAAGAAAAATCGACCAGAACACAGTGTTAGTACACTTTGGCTTCAGTTGATTGTTTGTCCTAACTAAAACAGAAACTGCTCTGTCAGATAACATTTGAAACTCAAAAAACTATTTTTGATTGTAACTGGGGAAACTTTTTTTGTTTTGTTCAAAAAACAAACTATTCTGACATTCACTGAACACACGCACGCAAGCACACACACACACACACACGTGAGTACCAGTGTGTCGTAGATTAGAAAATGACTGTGTATATGTTTGTGTACATGTCCCTTGTTTGGGCGAGGGCTGGATTACAAAGGCATACATGCGTATCTATCACCCTCCTAAATAAAGAATTCTCTCTCTCTCTCCTCTCTCTCTCTCTCTCCTCTCTCTCTCCACAATACCCTTGGTGACAAAAAATGAACAAAAAGTTTTTCTTTCTGGCAATACCGTACTTTGGTGAAAAATATTTTTAGTGCAACATTTTAAAATGAAAAAAGTACAAACGCTGGAAGTTCAGAACAATTTGATACAGTATACATGTTTAATAATAACTCAAAGGAAGTGCTTTTGGACAAAAATGGCAGGGCAAAACATCCGATGTGATTGTTTTTCACTATGCACGTGGAAGTCTTTGTTTGTCACTATGCATGTGGAAGTCTGTCGTAAAACAGGTCATGTCAGAAGCCATATTCTGGCATAAGCAAACTCAGAAGAAGTGACAGGCGTGTACGTACTACATACACACCCACTTGCTGAGAGAAGGGGGAAGGGGGGGGGGGCGCTGGCACTAAGGCAGAGTGGAATAAAAGGCGGTATTGATCGTGGGCGCTGAAGAACAGCACGTAGTAACGATTGAACGCCACACTCAACCCCACATGGGATTTGGAGCAGAGGTCTACTGGTGGCTGGTTGAGTACACACTGAGGGGAGTCGTGGTGCCCTATGATGCTAAGCCATTATTCTGCACCTTCTGTGTCTAGCTAATGTTTAACGAATGCATAGCACATTGTCATCATGCCATGTATTCTGCCCCTTCTGTGTGACTGAGTCATTATTCTGCCTTTCCTCTCTGACTGAGCCATTATTCTGTCCTTCCTCTCTGACTGAGCCATTATTCTGCTCTTCCTTTCTGACCAAGCCATTATTCTGCACCTCTTGTGTCAACTTGGACACTGTTGTCATCAAGCCAATTATTCTCCACTGGATCTGTGACTGAACCATTATTCTGCACCTCCTGCGTCTAGCTAGTCTGAAACTCATCATCAAGCCATGATTTATGCGCCGCCTGTTTGGTTAAGACAGTATTACTCTGCACCTCTTGCGTCTAATTAGTCAGACACTGTATTCAAGACATGATTTCTGTACCATCTGTTTGGTTTAGCCATGATTTTGCATATATGGTGTCCAGCTTATCTAAAATTAGAGCAACAGTGCAGCATGGTCATCATCAGGCCAGTTATTATGACCCTCATGTGTCCAGCTTTTCTTTAAATGACACATAACATGACTGTCACCAAGCCACTTATCATACCCTTTCTTTAAATAACTGCACAACATCACCGTTATCAAACCCTGTGTCCAACCCTTTCTTTCTTAATCGGCTGCACAACATGACTGCCACCAAGCCATTTATCATGCACTTGCTGTGTCCAGCTTTTCTGTAAACAACTGCACAGCATGACTGTCATCAAGCCATTTATCACGCCCTTTCTGTGTGGAAGATTTACGGGAAAGCAACACTTTCTTGTCTTTTTGCACCTTGCACACAATGTTATTTTATTGCCTCAGTGAAAAATTCTCTCACAGGATAACCTGGTACTACAAGTATGCAAAACA
This sequence comes from Alviniconcha marisindica, assembly GCA_018857735.1. Classification (NCBI taxonomy): domain Eukaryota; kingdom Metazoa; phylum Mollusca; class Gastropoda; family Provannidae; genus Alviniconcha; species Alviniconcha marisindica. The sequence continues at coordinate 27,860 of JABMCL010001886.1, forward strand.
AAAGCTGAATTTTGCGAACAGTTTTCACCGTCACACACTGCCCCAAGTCAGGGCACGGAGACTACTTTTTGCACAATTTCATGAAAGTCTGAAAGTAGGCATGCCAAACACAACGATCATAAAAAAATACGATTTCCTTCAAATTTTTTATCACAGTTGTTAGCGGATACTAAGTCAAACCACAGACCTATATTGCCTAATGCAAATGTTACAGATGTTTTAGTGGTGTGCTGCTCCGACCTTACTTCTTGTGCAAAGGTTTGCTAAACAGCATGGCACAGAAAGGGACTTGAGGAAAGCAGCGGAAAGTTTGGAGCATAGAAAACTTGTTGCTGAATTGTCTCGCTGACATTTAGGATCCAAGTGGAAAACTGGAAGTGTGACATGACAGGTGACCAGTCAACTAGCTCGGTCCCATCTTTGCCAGGAGATGTATTGGTGATATTATCAGATTTTTATCCCGTGATGACCTTAATCTCACAAATGACGTAATCGCTCGAGGGATTCTTGGCATATTATTAGCAACAAAAACAGAGCAGAATTTGTCTTTTATTCTGCCTTTTAATCCCCAGTCAAAACCCAACAGATTTGTTACCAACTTCTAATTGACTATCTACACGTGGCATGCATGGTTGCACTGACACATCTGCTCCCACCCCCCTTCATGATTTAATGGATTGACAATAACCCCACCCCATTTAATTATAATGCAGACAAAATCACAAATCACACTAGGTACAGACCTGGCCAAATCATGTTCCATTTCAAAATGGTGAGTAGCCACAATAGACACAATGGGGCGCGATTTGACAGGAACTTTGATTCTGAGCAATCGCAAGATCACTATGCATTATGTTTTAAGTTAAGTGGGGATATGGGCAATCCCAGAGCGGTGGTGCTCAAGCACACAAATAGCTGGTCAACCAAGGAACTGCACTGACAACCGTGACAACAATTGTGTGGTATGGTCTTCAGAAATGGCTGCTCAACCAAAGAGCTGCACAGACAACCATGACAACAACTGTGTAATACTGTCATCATCACTTCAATAGCGCTGGTGACAACCGCAGGCACTGACAGTCAAAACAGCATGTCCTCTATAAGTCTAAGAAAAATGAATGGTCAGATGCGAACACTTTCGAACACAAGCTGAAAATGAAAACAACAAAACATAACATCACTTGTGCACAAAGCTACTGACCGACCCTCACAGAATGGGTGCCACGAGCAGAGACTTGTCACACAGGAGAGACCCGTCAAAGGCAGACAGACACCCTGTCAGGTCAAACACTCGCCGCGGTTGACGAGGATGTTCAAGAGAACTGTACGATGCAGCTCCAGCACGGCGACTTGAGCTCAAGCAATTCAAGCAGCAATAACTGTGTGGAAAGCAGACCACGTGTTCAAGCTGAATGTGATGAAGATCAGTCGGTGCCAGGCTGACAGATACACTGAGGGAGAGAGCCAGAGAAAGAGAGAGAGGTTGGAAGAATGAGCTGAGCGCTGGAAATCTCCAGCACGGTACTGTGCAAACAGGCAGCCAATCAATACCAGCGATACAGCTACAGAGCCTCACCACCACGATAGGGAAGGAGCGAAAAACCATAGCCACAGGTACCCACGCATTTAATAGACTATTACAACATGTGTTACTCTTCCTTTAAACTGTCAGTATTTCAATCAGTCCTAATAACCATCATATTTCTGAGTTGCTTTTGATCCATCACTTCCGTCCATGCCTTATTTTCACATAGCCTACTGTGATTTTTGTTTCCTTCAGAGTGTGTGTATTCTCACTAAAACATCAAGGGGAGAAGAGGTTTGGGGGGCGGGGGGAAGAAGGAAGAGAAAAAAAAGGGAGATGAATATATGTCAATGTGAAAAATCAGTCAGAATCAAGCCTAGCCGGTTTTGTCTGGAGAGTGCGTCCCCACTTTACAAGGCTGGCAAACTGAACCCACATGGCACCATACACAGTAAAACATAAATGGCCATATCCATGCAAGCAGCCGGATGAGAAAATATTCCAACTTGCTTGCAGGCGATTTAGGTACAGGTGCAGATACCTACCTATCAGGGTTGTCCAACAAAGTGCTTGTCAGAATTTTTGCTGCTGAAAATGAATAAAGCATTTCATACAACTCACTCTATACAGCTGAAGAAAGTCATGATCTGTTCCCTACTTCATTACAATACTGGCTTTTGGGCTTATATAACCACAACGATCAATGTGAATTGAAGTCATCCCATTTAACAAAGTCTGTGGAAACATAACATCAGTTCTCTTTCAAGTATAATGAATACACACAGGCATTAAATGCACAGTGTCATTATTTCATGACTGAAACAGTGTGATGCAAATCAAATCAGAAAGCTTGGAAAAGTAATTTTGCAGAATGAAATGGGAGCAAGCTTTCTAAATGAGCACAACGCTCTGCCATCTTGCCTAATGATTGCACAGCTACATTTGGGGCGTTTCACGCATGCAGCAAGCATGGCATAAGCACGCCTTGCTTACTTAAATACAATCATAGAGTATGACCACATGGATTTCATTAGCTTAAACCACAGTACCTCCATAAACGGACCAAAAACACACTGCGTACAATCAGACAGAAAGGGTTACATTTGCAGCCGTTATGAGGTATGTTTATTTAAATTCAACTCTGCAACTTGTTACAAGCAATCAACTCAAAACAGAATGGACCACTGTTAGCTCACACTAAATATATACATCACCTCCATGATTTCAACAAATATGAATTAATCTTAATGATTAGTGTTCTCTATCCTCGTACTGTACTTAAAATAATGCAATCCGGGATCCCAAATCTCCCCAGTTTTTGGCAGTAACAACAAAAAAGAACTACACGCTGAGAAGGCATGTGGTTATCATATTGTGTGCTTGCAGGAAAAATCAGTACCACGCCTCAGCAAAACTGAAATTAAGCAGAGTAAGTAAACATGGTACTTAATGTCCACAGAAACCATAAGGCTTATTACAATATTGGGGACGGGGAGAAGGGAGGAAAGGGGGTATGGAGTTGGGGGAAGAGAGATTATATACCTGTCACTACACTGTCACCACCAGAATCATCCAGGACTGCATTAAGATGGGCAGCGATGGGAGCCATTTTAATGTTTCAGTAGGATGTGATGCACAAAGTCGCAAGACAGTATCCACAAACCACAACCTTTTTGAACAGAAAGATGAGCCGAAGTGGTATCAAACCGAGGTCCTTCCACTTACCAACCTAACTCCTTACCGCTGGGCCAACCGGCTCACAATTTAAGCAGAGCAAACAACAAACATAAAGAAGAAAGCAGAAAAGAAAACCTGAGATGGTAAAACATTACCAAAACAACTCTTGGTGTACAGTAGCACATTCTTCCTGTTAAACAGTACATCTAGATGACAAAACAGCACTCTAAAACATGCTGGGCAAGTTAGAGAATAACTACCCTGGCATCATCTTCTGATGCATTAAAGTAAAAGTCCAAGTTTTTAAGTATGCAAAATGACCATCGAAATGATTGACAAATGAGTCACTAGTTTGAGATTTAATGAAATAAAAATGATTTTTTTTGTTTATGTTCGTTTTTAATGGATTTTATTTTTGTAGGCTGGCCGAGACTGCTGTCTCAGGTTCTCCATCAGTCACGTGACTTTCTCGGAAGTGACGTCAGTCTGGGGAGTCAGTGCAGTTGCCATCTTAGATTGTTCATTGAATGTGTATGCGTGTGGTTGACAGAAAGCTGAGATGCCGGCCTACTGTATTGCAGCAAACTGTAACAACTCACAAGCAACCCAAAGCATAACTATGCATGAGTTCCAGCGGAACTGACCTGCTGTGAGGTGAAAATGGGTCAAATTTGTACAATTCAAACGAGCTGACTTTTATGCTGCGCCTCAGTCATGCCCATTTGTGTAGCGAGCACTTCACTGAGTGCGATTTCGTAAACTTTACTGCAAAATACCAAAAGGGGTTTGCTTCAAAGCGGAATTTGTAGGGCTGTCCACAGGGTAACCGACTTGCAATAAAATCCAGTTCGAATCTCCAAGGATAAAGCTGACAAGCAGCAAGTGCACAGCATTATACCAAAAACTGAGAAATACACTGATACCCTGAAACAAGCACTAACAAGGCAAAGACAAAAAGTCTAACACGAATACCTACGGCAGAAAAGGCTGTGAAAGAAAGAGACCGTACACAAATGCCTGTGGTAAAGAAAGAAAGAACAGACCACAAATGCCTGTGGCAAACAAAAAAAGAGCAAACCACAAAGGCTGGTGGTAAACGAAAAATGGCTTCCCTAATCAGTCAAGCAAACAGCTGACACCAAATGTGTGTAGTGCATTTTTTTTTTTAAAATAATACTTTATGTAAATTGTTTTGGTAGAACTATGCTCTGCATGTGTATAGAATATCATATTTAGGTTAATATGTATCATGTGAGCACTCAGGGCGTTGATGAGCACATGATAAATGTACATTATTATTATTAAATGAAAGAAACAAAACAGCTGAAACCACCTCAAAACCCCAAACGGTTGCCTACCTGCAAGCATAAGGTGGAAAAAACACCAAAAACAAACAAACAAACAAAACCCCACCAAATCACAACAGTCTAATAGACTACTGTCTGCAGCAAAGGAGTGGACGACTAGTCATAAGAGCACAGAGCAAAAATAACTGTGCCAACGACAAACTAACTCTAAACTAACCCCTCACTAACCCGGCTTCCATCTAGAAAAACAAAGGCTGCAGACTGAGGCTTCCATCTAGAAAAACAAAGGCTGCAGACTGATAAAAGCAAAACGCTAATCAGGACTACCGATGACAAAGCATCGGGATGTAAACAAATGCAGACGACAAGAGAAATACAAAATGGCTGCCCTAATCAGGCAAGCTAACAAGCGGGTACGAAATGGCCAATAAACCAAAGATAAAAAAGAAAGAACGCATGCTGAAAAAGAAGGGTAAAAGAGAGAGAAAACAACAACACTTTCTGAAAAGAAAGAGGAGGCAAGTAATGTCAGCGAGCAACGGGACAAAGGCTGGATACACGTAATCCGTGTACACGATACAACCCACTTAGCAGTGACAACACGGCAGGGCAACAGACGCTCACGAACTACCCCACACAAAGAAAGAATGAGTGGTCTCGTTAAACATCGAGACTACCCCCTCACTCGTACATCGTAAATGAACAATATAACTCGAGAAACAAAAGGGCAAGCCAAGAGAAAAAACAGTTAATGGCAAGAACCGGTAACTAGCCCAACTCCAAACCCTAACCCAGGGTGGCCACGAAATCGCTAGTCTATTGAACTAGAACGAACAGAACTTTTTCATTTTTACATATGATGAAACAAACAAGGATAAATTGGGAAAATAAAATAAAACACCCAATAAAAGGCACCTGATGAGGTCTAGCCTGTTGTGAAAGCTAGAGTAAAGAGAACGAAAAAGACTGAAACGCCACGCACCTAACAAGGTTCGAGAAAGTTGAAATAACAAGGAGGGAATAAACAAAGGCCCAACTACTGACAATGGCGTCGGAGCTTCGTCCTTGGAGATTCGAACTGGAATGTTTTCCAAGTCGGTTACCCTGTGGTTACTAGCCATTTTGCAACGACTCCCCTGACTGACGTAGTGCGCATGATTTTTAGCGTCATGGCGACGCTTTCGGTACGACAGAAAATGCCTGTTTTCGTGCATTTATAACCCTCAGATCACAATGTCACCTACATCATTGTTCTCTGTGGACTTTAACGGAAATCGTGTCAAAAATCACCCCCAACCTTGGACTTGTCCTTTAAGAGCACGCAAAGCGGCCATTACAGTCCCTTTACCTGGCTGTCCCATGACGACTCTGGCCCTGGACAGGAAGACAGGAAGTGGAGGAGACCACAGACCGGTCTTTATTCGTGACTTCCGCCGCACAGCGCGCACAAACAGCGTTATGCCGGATGCTGTAGAGACTTCCTAGTCCCTGCCCAGTTCTCAGCGACTGACGATGGCGGTTCTGCTGCAGTGCAGGACGACCTCATTTAAAAGATTTACCCCAAGACGAAAGAACTTTTTGCACATGACTTTCTAGGTCACATACAGTTTTCCCTCGTGCATTAACGATGTCCCACCGCTCAGACCAAACACGTCAACATTCACTGACAAAGACGTAGTTTTTGCTCCTCAAACAAGTAGTAGCTGCACAGCGCTTTGCACGATGGAGGAGCGTATCTGACAAGAAGAAAATCAATTCATTGATCATGCTTTCCGCCATCCCCTGCTGGCTCCGGTAGCCATGGCGACCAGCCCCTCTGGGCACCCAATCACAAAACAGAGGGCAGGCGTGGGCCCAAGATCCCTCTTCTGGCGTTGCAGTCGTTATTACATGCAAGTCTGTGGCGAAAACGCACAGGCTGGGGGTAGACTGGGTGAGGCATGAACAAAAGATGGGTAGAGGGAGAACGTATCGACCACGTCATTCCAGTTAATACTATTTGTGTGTACGGGCATTTGCTGAACTGCTTGTTAGGCTCTCTCAGTCATGTCATGGGCAAATCCCAATCAACAGGAACAGCTATCGCAGTTCCGCAAGGTCGACCAAAAGCTGAAACTATGAATTAAGCACTCAATGGTCAGGAGTGTGACTTTCTGATGTTGCATCCGTGACACAGGCCCCATAACTGCATAATGATATATATATATATATATATATATATATATATATATATATATATATATATATGTGCTATTTCTAGTAACAAAGACACACTGACAATTTTCTTCTGCTTCTTCTTACTATTCATTTAACGAGGGGTGTGGATGGCGGAGGGAGCGGCTGCACAATGCCAGAAATAAATACTGAGACACGGACTATACGCGAAAGCAGGCAGAGAGGATGGTTACGAATGGAAGCACCATGTTGAAAACAAGGCAGCGCAGAGCAGTACGTGTTGGCTGGGCAAGTGAAAGTACTGACTGTTTCGCGGACCGCAAGGCGGGTGTGCTTCGGGTGGGGTAGGCCATGGCAAGCCGGTACGGCGGCACTGAAAAGTAATGATAAACCGATGTCTGCCAGTCATCACTTGAGTGACAGTCACCCATGCACCCTTTTCCGGCAGACACTGCCTGAATGTGTGGCCACAGGACTTCGCTATCCGACGTCATCCTGCATTGTCATACGATAGTGCCTGACACTGACAGTAGGTCAGGACCTTAGGTATCGCCAATGCCAGATTCCCCGTGCCAAAACCACATAAGAGAGTATCAGACTGTCAGTGAAACGTTTTTGTTGATCATTGACCGTTTGCAAAGGCAAAAAAAGTTTGGGTTTTGTTGATCGATGACCATTGGCAAGGGAAAGAATGGTTCGAAATTTGTTCAGTGACCATTGGCAAGGGCAGAATGGTTTGGTTGTTAGCTGTTAATGCTCTGCCAGCCGTGTTGATCATGTCAGGGAGGGCAGAGTGAAAAACATGGTTGTGGAATGAAACTGCCATTATACTGTGCACAAATGGTTGGATTCATGTACGCTTCTGCCTGTCTCCAAAGCCAAAGGCACCAAATAACCTCTGCAAAACAAAAACAAAAACAACAACTTTGCACTAAGATTGCCGACTGAAGTGGAACTGTTCGGTGTGCTACGGAAACATTCAAAATCATTTGGTTCAAGTGGCGGCTGTGTAAAAGCAGCACTGACAACAACAAAAAAGTGTCATTTTCTAAGTAGTTCTGCAGGTGTTAATTAGTTTTGGGATTTTAACGTCATATGAACTGCACAAGGCCACCTCTGGATGAATCACGAATTCAAATTCTTTTATATCAGTTCAAAACACAAGTCAGAAGTCAAAAGCTGGATCACATTTCTCGAAACAGCAAATGCAACCAGTCAAAACAGTCAATAACATGCACACCTCAATATTTACACTATACACTGTGGATTCAGCAGGGGAGAGAAAAATCTTTAAAATGTCTTAGTGTTACCACTTACAGTGCACAATCTCACATACTTTGGGACCTGTTTATATTTGGTGGGCACTCAACATGGGAACTGGCATCAATCGGTTCTGATGATGAGCAGGTTGACATATTTTATTATGTGGGCCAACATGGGAAACTGTTAGCCAAAGCTAATGTAGTTAACATGTAGAAAGAGGGTTTTAGGGGGAACAAAATGAAGGTGAATGGGCTAGGATGGTAGGAATTAGATCAAGCAATAAATTCCTGACAGTCAGATAAGCATGAATGGTTATATGCTGACTAACAAAAGACTTTAAAAGATCAGCTCTGGATTCTCAACAGACAGACCTTAAGGTTCTGTGAGTACACTTGAACTTTGCTCTTGCTTCTAGCTATGATTAAGCCATGGAGTGTGACCGTGTTACATTCTGAATTTCTCTGACTGTTATAAACATCAACACGCACAGTTACTGCAAAAGCAGCAGCAAGCAAATTCAAAATGGACAAGGGAGCACAATTAGACATTTCCAATGCATGCAATCAATAAGCAATCTGCCCTAACTCACAGGGCTGGAGCTAGTCTGGGAGAACTCCGCAGGGATTCCACCACTCCCGACCCATGAATAAAACATTTGCAATGCTGAGAGGGGAGTGCTGGCGACAAATCTTCCAAATGTTCCTGTGACACTGAAGTGCACTGTGACCATTCCGGTATAAGGCCTCATTTTTTGGCCCTCTGCATGTAGATCTAACGCAACGCTTATAATGCGTTTAGATTAGAAATCCCCATGTTCAGTTTAATGTGATGATCTGATACGCTGATTAATTCATTATGATTCTTATAATTTATATTATACATTACAGCATTGTTTTGTTATTATGAGTACTATGCTACAGATCTCTCACAACTTGGTCTTTGCTTCACTTTTGCGACATCAGAATTGTATAGTATGTTGACTGATCTTGTATGGAAGTAAACTCCTTCATCTGAAGACTGACAGTGTGTTTAAAACATTTGCTGGTCAGGCTGACTCCCATCAAATGACATCACATACTGTGTCTGTGCGGTGAAATTATTATCAGCAATTCTTGTGATGTTCTATAAACAGCACAAAGGGTTATATTAGTTATGGACACGGCTATTCGCAGTGCGGCTGTGCGAATAGTGTCCCACGGATTCTTATTGGCACAGTGGCTCTGCGAATAGTGGTCAGTGGTTTCCTTATTCGCACAACTGTGAAAATAGTCACCCACTGTGCCATATTTTTTACTGGTTGCTGCTGTTCATAGTTTATTAGGGGTTGTGAAGTATAGTATAGAATTCATATTGCAATTAACATACAATCTGGGCACATTGCAGTTTTCTTGCGTCTGGCACTCTGCCATCCTCTCTTGTTCATAGCACTTTCTGCCAGTAGGAATTTTGCAGTCTTCAGCCCCCCACGTGAAATGTGGGCTTTGATGCTTCCCAAGTGTTTTAGTTGTTTCACAATCGTTTCAAGTGAGTAAGTGAGTGGGAGCAAGTGATTGGGGGAGCAGGGAGTGGGAGAGATTTGCAGGGGTGGGGGGGGGGGGAGGGGGGGGGGGGGGGGGGGGGGGGGGGAATTTATGTGTGTGTCCTAGTTTTATATATGTGTGTATTTAAACTTCTGTTTGTACATGGGTTGTCCCTCTACTACTCTTTCATTGGCACCGTTTACATTGCAGCTGGCCACTGTGCAAACTGAATGCTAGCTGCCTTAGAAAAGGCTTCTTTACACTTCGTAAATTCGCTCCAGCTGTCAAAGGTCTGCCCTACCTCCATCTTACAACCGGTTCATAGTTTGAAAAGGCAGCAAGGGATCAACTGATATAAATCAGGTACTTTGATTGGTTGTCTGCCGCTCTGCAAAGAAGCCAATGAGTGATGACAGTACACAGAGCAGCTGTGCGAATAAGGAGCATCAGACAAATTATTTGCACAGCAGTGGTGCGAATACCCACTCCTATTATTTATTCACACACACACACACACACACACACACACACACACACACCCCCTCTGAAAAAGATAAAAGAAAACAGTTCAGTCATTCTACACATGGACCAAGCCACCAACACTTTTAAAGTGTATTCTCCACTCAAATGTATGACAGGGATAACAGAGATGTGACTGCCATAAAAGCACAAGCACATTTGAATATTCCAGCTGAGTAGGCTTCACAGGCCAAGTAAACAGCCACTCAACTGGAAAGCAGATTGACCTTTAGTCGCAATTTCAAGAAAAAAGCAAAGCAAATGCTTGGGTGATTTACATCCCCCCTAACTGCCACAGAAACACATAAGTTTTTCTTGTTTCGTCCTGTGGTCTTGAAAGTGATTCAACAGGCACCAAACCTAGCATGAATATATGTATCAACATGCACTTTTAACCCCTTCACTGCCACGATATCATTTAAAAACGACCAATAAAAGTGCAAAATTTAAAACCCTTCAGTCTTTTTTCGGCTTTTTCACACTGGCATGTAAATGCACAGCATTGAAAGTAGATGTGCTATACGACTGGAAAATATACTGTTTGCAAGCACGCCCATGCATGTTCAGCCTGGAAATTTTACAGGCTGAGGCAGTGAAGGGGTTAAAGATCTCAATTAACCTTTTGAGAAAAAGCTAATGTTAAGGCTCTTGATAAGACAGGAAATGCAACAGTTTTTATCTCAATTAAACTAAAGAAACACTTAAGTTACCTACAGCAATTGCCCATTAAACTAAAGAAACACTTAAGTTACCTACAGCAATTATTCAAGCATTCATGGTCATGTCCACATTATAACAGAAACTTACAAAAACAACCATACAAAGTATACTCAACTGGATAACAGCTTGTCAAAAAACATGGCACTCACAACAAAACAAGAAATGTATATGTAGCAGTAATAGTAAGGTAAAAGAAGTATGAAGGTTCATTATTAACACTATCAGCAGTAACATTTCAACAAAAGCTGCAACCACCGCCAACACCAAAAAGAAGAAAGACAAACAGGCACACTGAGTACATGCACACACACACACACACACACACACACACACACACACACACACACACACACACACACACAGAGCAGTAACACACTCTCTCATCGCAGAGGCAGCTGTATGTGCTGTATGAGGCAACAGCCTCCAAGACCAGATCGAAGAGAACCAGAACACACAACTATTGCCATGGGAGCTGACCCAAACCTGTATTGATTCCGGCACGCAGGCTCTGAAAATACAATTTCCTGACCTCCTATTGGCTCTCATGCACTACGCAGGAGACAAGGCAGTTCATCAGCAGCTGAGTACACATGGGATTCCTTTGGGGAGTCTCAATAATTAAGCGATCATTAACAACGCTATAATGTGAAGTGTACAACTCTCCTGCATGGTTCATCTAACAAAAATAATCCATCAAAGAAGTTGTCCTCAAACCAGCTGGCCCAGTAAAACAGAGAGTTCACTATGAGTTTGGATCAACTGTTGATGCCTTGTGACCAGTTCTGTGCTTTTGATCAATCAGTGTATTTACTTGCTAATTAACTTTGCTATATGTTTGTTTAAACTGCTTGTTGCATATTTGTATGCCAAATGAAGGAACCCACTCAAGATAAAGTGGCTGGGACCACAACAGATCCTGAACAGAAATGTCTTTTAAAACAATGAAGTTACCAGAGTTTGACTAGTCTCTCTGGAGTCTTGCATTGTGAAAACATGTTTTGTCACCATGCACAGCAAATACCCTCCACTGAGTGCCTAGATCATGTAAGTCATTGTTATGGTCAGCATATTACATACATACATGCCCATTTTGTTTGCACTAAGTCTGAATAATAGTAATAGTGCGTCCACACACCTAGTTTGGTTCCAAACATATATCAGAGGTACAGAAACTATAGGATTAACAAATTATATTTGATGAAGTTTTGAACCATCACTGCAAACATCCTCTCAAGAGTTCAAACACAGCAATCCATTCTTTTCACAAGCCACTCCAGTTTATGATGATGTAGCATCAAAGTAAGTTTGGTTGCAAAAGGATCAGTGGCTCAGAAGATAGTCGAAATAATAATATTTTCATATATGAGCCCTCATCGTGACCTTGATCTTGAAGACAGCAAAACAATTGTTTTTTGCAAAACACTCTGGCTCATGACAAGTCATCATCATATTAGATTCTATTTATTTTGCTGAAGCTGAAGGGTTCAGCAACTGGTACAGGGATAATTCCCTTGACTTGAATGTAAAAAAACAAAGAAATGCTGACTGATTTTAGAAAAGCTCCAACTGTCACTCCAGATCTATTTATTGGTGGTGTGAAAGTTGAAAGAGTGACTGAGTACAAATATTTAGGAACAGTCTTAGACAACAAGCTGAATTTTAACAAAAACATTGACTCTATTCACAAAAGATGTCAGCCAAGAATATTTTGCCTTCAAAGGCTAAGATCTCTTAATGTCAGCGCTGCTGTTTTAAGCACTTTCTACCAGAGTTGCACTGAAACCATTTTAACATTTTCGTTCCTGTGCTGGTTTAGAGGCTTGAATGTGAAAAGCAGAAATGTCCTGAATAAAGAGGTGAAAGTGTGTGGCAAGGTTGTGGGTGAAAGACAAGAACAATTAAGTCGGTTGTATGAATGTGATGTGGTACATAAGGCTAGGGTGATTGCAGATGACAACAGCCATGTCCTTGCTAAACATTATGAACTTCTTCCATCTGGTAGATGATTTCATGTACCTAAATCTAATACAGTCTTCTGCAGTCAATAGCATTTCTCAACAGATAAATTTGTTCAAACGTCAGAGCAGTGTGTGTGTGTGTGTGTGTGTGTGTGTGTGTGTGTGTGTGTGTGTGTGTGTGTGTGCATACATTTATATATATATATATATGTGTGTGTGTGTGTGGTGTATGTGTGTGTAAATTATGAAAATTAATAGTTTGTTTATTATGTAACTTTTATATTTTCAATAACTGTTCTTTTAGTTTTAAAATATACAATATGTGTTGTTATGTATTGTTCAGCCACATTTTAATTTCTTTTATGAAATAATAAAGTAATCTTGAATCTTGAATCCCGAGTTATGTTTGGTTCCAAAATATTAATAGTTCAAAAGGTACCATCCAGACAGTTTCCGTGAAGTTTTGAACCATCACTGTGATTCTGAATTTCAACAAAGCAGCAATCTTTTCACATCAAAAGTTTATAAGTTACAATAGAAACAGTCATATGTTGATCATAATTATACGCCCCAACTGTGACCTTGACCTTGAGGAGAGCAACCCATTTTTTAATCTATAAAGACACTCCGGCATATGTTGATGTATTACCATACCAAGTTTGGCTGCAAAAAGATTCCAGACTTCAGAAGATATTATCCGGACCAACCCTAACTGAAATTTTGAATGTTCACTGTCACACTGACCTTGAAAAGAACTGACCTTGAACACAGCAATCCAATATTTTCGCTGGACATTTTGGTGGGTGGAGAGAGGGAATTATATAAATGATGGCACTCTATCATGACATAAACACACATTATATATTACACATTCATAAGTCAAGTTTGTAAGAAATAAACAAACAAACAGACTGCTGGTGAAAAGAACAAGTAGAAAAGAACAAGGCTGATGTATTCACCAAAAGAAGACAGGACACGGATGTCTTCTGATGAGTATGTTTACCTTCTTCTTTACTGCAAGTTTGTAATAGTTATGACTTACACACTGACAACAATAACTACAATCTTAGAAAATGTCAGGTCATCACCATCTGTGCAAAATAACTTTAGGGTTGGTTCAAGGAATCCAAATGTGGAAAGCTAACATTTGCAGATTTACAGCCAAAGTGATCAAAACACAAAAAGAGTGTTACTGTTCAATATACAATACAAAAATTGGCTATTTCTCAGTGAAAACACCTTCTTCACGCAACAGACAAAATACACTAATAAACAGAGATAGAAATAAAACTGAGGGGAGAATACCAAAGTTGTCACATGTCAAAAGAAGTTACTCATGAAAGCATCATTATGTCAACAAAACTAACAAATGGTGATAAAAATGAAATTTGACCTATTTAGCTTTCAGTTGGTGGAAATTTGGGTGAGAATGCCAAAGTGAGTTATTCAAGAAAGCATTATGTCAACAAAACTGACCAAAGCAACCACAGACGATGCTGAGCATTGGACTGAGAAGCATACATTTAATCATAGCAATAGGTATTACTATCAACTGGTTATTTAACCCATCAGTACAGCCAAACACACACACACACACACACACCACCACCACCACCACCACCACCACCACCAACACCACCACCACCACCACCACCAACAACAACAACAAAAAACAAAACAACAACACCAAACCAACCAACCAAACAAAAAACAATAACAACAGAAACAACAACAACAAAGAAAGGGAGGCAGTACAACAATTTATCACAGCCCCAAGCTTCAAGTCTGGACCATGATGTAGACTGAGCTGGCTGCACACTGTGAAAGAACAACTTCAATCAATACAGCTGTGCCACTGGCTGCTGCCAGCTCAGAAACATTGTTACTAGCAGCAGTCTGAGCCAAATGAAGCTTCTCAAACTCAGACTGCCACTGGAATAGAAACACTGTTCCTACATTATATACACTACTACTACTATTGGTACAGTGAATACTAGAAGAAAGGAAGATCCCAAACTGCTGCCTTCTGTTATTATCTTCCCTAAACAGCTGTGTGTGTGTGTGTGTGTGTGTGTGTGTGTGTGTGTGTGTGTGTGTGTGTGTGTGTGTGTGTGTGTGTGTGTGTGTGTGTGTGTGAGGTGTCAACTGGATAAGGATGTGCATCAGCTCTCATGCAGATGATAAAATAATTGACAAAAGGATGAAACTGTCTGCAAGTGGTCCAAGATGCAACATGCCCTGAACCCTTTGCCACCCGCCAGTGCTGATTAATGTAATAATGATGTATGACAGCTGCTCCCTCACACATGCACTTATTCAACCAGCTGCCAGTGCCATGACCAGCCCAAGCTCTTTTTCTTTCTCATTTTAGTGAAACAGTCACTGGATTCTAATATCCTGTCAATGCCACAGGGTCACCTCAGGATGTCACATGCAAATAGACAACTTACTCTGTGAACAATAACAATATTGCGATTAATATGGATTATGGTGCTAATAATTATATTTATATGATGATTGCTGTGATTGTAGGCTGATGGTATTAATATTGTGATTTAAATGGATTGTGATGGTATTGTTAAAAACGGATAGTTAGGTGTGTGTGTGTGTATCACTGTGTGCTTGATAATGATATAGGTGGGTGATGTGGTATCTTTAATGTGGGTGTAGGTATGATTGTGTTTGTGGGGTGTGGAAGTTGTTTTGGCTTTGAATGTAAAGGCAGTGGAGGGTAGTAATATGAGTAATGTCCTATGCACTCAATCAATCTCAGGTGCAGTGTTTTATGATGTTTTACTTATTACTATGTTTTACTCCATTTTACCTGTATACTACTTGTCCTTTTTAGTGTGGAATTCAAGTGACCCAAAAGAAAAAAATTCATTTTATGCATTTATTATGAAAAATAAAGTTCTTTTGTATTGTACTCAAGTCAAATCCATAAAATCAGCATAATCACAAATATAAAACATGTATTATAACAGAATACACAAACAGCCGAAAATGTTTTTTTTGAAGAGGTTAATAGTATATTACTTAGTACACTGCCCTTGCTAACAAGAAAGAAAGAAACAGAGAAGAAAAAAAAAGCATATTTAAATCTAAGAGTAAGGCATGCTGGTATCACTGAACCCTTCTCATCAATATTACATTACCAGATTAAAGAAAATGTAAAAAATAAAAAATAAAAAATGAAGAACAGAAAGAATGATACAATTTTTTTTCTTTTTTCTTTTTCTTTTTTCTTTAAAAGCATAATGGCAAACACCAGTGCCAAATGGCAGCAAGTTGCACATACCTTCTATCATAATCTCCTAGCTGCTCAACAAGAGCCAAAGCCAATCTCTTGGCAACAAATACTAGAGAATTTTCTGGAGAAAAAAAGTCTGGAGAATGGGCCATTAGCAGAAAACTCACAATAACAAAAGAGCAACAGGACTAAGTAGAACAACTGAGGAGAAGAAACAAAAAAATAAAAAATAAAAGTGGAGTATCAGAATAACTGTACTTAATATTCACTACAGGAAGATTTCAACCAAAGACCACACCACTCCTGTCTGACGTACCACGTTCTGCACTGCCAGACAGATTTTGCATGTTTTTCTGTAAAAAAAATCCAGAACATTCGACAAGACCTTGATGCTCACCCTTCTGAAGCAGCAACATTCTCTCCCTGTGGTGGTCCTAAACTCTGTCTTTTCAAGCCTGTCACAGAAGAGGAGATTTGTAAACTCACTGTTGAATCGCCTACCAAAACCTGCATGTTAGACCCCATCCCTACTTCTCTCACTAAAGAATGCCTTTCCGATCTGCTGCCTCTTATCACAAGAACTGTAAACAGCTCTCTCTGTTCTGGAGCTGTCCCACCTCAGTCCAAGCAGGCCATAGTAACCCCTCTGTTAAAGAAACCTGGACTGGATCTGAATGACTTGAAGAATTTTCGACCTGCGTCAAATCTGCCCTTCATCTCCAAAATCCTAGAAAAGGTAGTTTTAACACAACTGCAGAAACATCTATCAGAAAACGATCTGCTTGAAATAAAGCAGTCTGTATACAGAAAGAACCACAGTACAGAGACAGCTCTACATAGCGTTGTTGATGGTCTTCTTAGAAATGCCGATGACAGATTGGTATCTTTGCTAGACCTCAGTGCGGCATTTGACACACTGGACCATCCTATATTGTTACAGAGGCCACATTTGGCATTTCTGGCACTGTGCTTCACTGGTTTGCATCCTACTTAGAGGGCTGTGAACAGTCTGTGATGGTTGACAACGTCTCGTCCTCTCCCAGCCCCCTTTAGTTCAGGGTTCTGCAAGGTTCAGTCCATGGGCCACTCCTGTTCACATTGTACTCTCAGCCCCTCTCTGACTTGATATGTCGCCATGAGTGTGATCATCACAAATATGCTGATGATACCCAGTTGTCAAAGGGGGCTCTTCCGGACCAATTTCAGTCTCTTCTCTGTGATATCCAGACCTGCACTGAAAGTCTTGTAGACTGGATGTACAGCAACAAACTCAAACTAAATGCAGAAAAGACCAAAGTTCTTCCCGTCACATCTACCTCCCGCCTTAGTTTGGTTGGCAGAG
Source organism: Alviniconcha marisindica (assembly GCA_018857735.1). NCBI lineage: Eukaryota > Metazoa > Mollusca > Gastropoda > Provannidae > Alviniconcha > Alviniconcha marisindica. The sequence continues at coordinate 45,116 of JABMCL010001886.1, forward strand.
ATAGTGCAGACATAAGTGGTAAGCGCATACCATTCAAATCTTCAGTTAGGAACCTAGGAGTTCATCTCAATCACACACTGTCTATGCAACAACACATTAGCAGTGTATGCCATGCAGCATACCTAGAACTTAGACGAATAGCTTCAATCCGACCATACTTGACTCAGAATGCAACTGCCCAACTCGTTTCATCTACCATAACATCCCGGCTTGACTACTGCAATTCCATCCTTGCAGGATTACCATTGAAGCAGATTTCACGCTTACAGAGAGTTCAAAACAATGCTGCAAAACTTTTCTTAGAAAGTCCAAATACGATCATGTGACACCATTCCTGCAAGAACTGCATTGACTTCCAATTAAATTCCAACCACAGTACAAAATAGCCACTTGTGTCTACTGCTTTTTCAACGGCTCTCTACCAGGTTGTCTTTCTCAGACTCTATATATGCATATGAACCAACACGAAACCTTCATTCATCGTGTGAGAAGCTCCTCAAAGTCCCAAAGCATAACACCAAAATGTTCGGGAAGCATTCCTTCAGCTTTCTTGCACCTTCTGTCTGGAACTCTCTGCCATCTGATCTCAGAAATTCTTCTACCCTTCCGCTGTTTAAATCCAGACTCAAAACTCACTTGTTCATGACAGCTTTCTGCCAGTAGGATTTCTGCAGTCTTCGGCCCCCCCCCCCCCCTTCCCCCAACGTGAATGTGCTTCCCGAGTGTTTTAGTTGTCTCACGATCGTTAAGAGAGAGAGTGAGAGTGAGAGAGAGTGCAGGGAGTGGGAGAGATGGTGTGCTTATGGGGGGGGGGGGGGGGGGGAGTATGTGTGCATGTGAGAGCAAGAGAGAGGGAGAGAGAGAGAGAGTCAGAAAGGGAGGTATGTGTGTGTGTGTGTGTACATATTTTAGCGTAGTAATAATAATAATTACCTAGTACACTGCTTTATAATTATGTACCTGTTTTAAATTATTGTAATGTGTCTATGTTTTATAACAGTTATTTTATGTGCCGTTTTACAAATACTTGCCATTGCTTGTATATGATATGTTAGCAAATGTAAATGGTATATATTATGTACATGTATGTGAACAAGCACTTTAAGCTCTCTCAGTGGGGAATAGCGTTATAGACAATTTATGTATTATTATTTATTATTAACTAAATTTTAAACTATAGTCTGTGATTTATTTATCTGTTTTTTATTTCAAAGACCTGTACTTGGATGCAATGTTTTGGAGTTTACTAATGTAAACACCACTTCTTATACTTGAGGAGGAATGAAAGAGTAAAAAATGCAGTTGAATGAACTGGGAAGGCAGGAATTAGAAATCCTGACTGAATTCCTAGCAGTGGTCAATGCATACAACTTACAATTTGCAAAATACATCTGACCTATTCCAGTTTCAAGGGCTTGACTGTTTTCAAGACAATCACTTTAACCAGTCAGATACATGACAATCTATATCACTATTAGTACTACCACTTGAGCTCTACTAGCAAACACCCTGCTCCCTTCCACACCTAGAACACACACACACACACACTACCTCTCTCTGTATGCTACATTTATTTTTCATTTGCTAAAATATTGATGCTTTTTTGTTTGTTTTGAGATTTGGTCAACAAAATAACAGCCAGTACATCTGGCCAACTGCTGATTTTATATATATATATATATATATCATGCCAAAAATCATGGAACTGCCAATTTTGTGTAATACTAATAGGCAACGGCTTTGCTGATTCCACGTAATTGGCAAACGACTGCCGATTCCGCGAAATTGCCAAATATGCATAAGATTAAGAGCTTCCAAAACCTGCCTATTTCATGGAATCAGCAGCTAATTCCACGGAATCAGTAGCTGATTACACGAAATCAGCAAATTTGCCCATTACGCGGAATCGGCAGGTTTGAAAAGTTTAGTGTGTGTGTGTGTGTGTGTGTGCGTGGGTGGTGGGGTGGTGGGTGGTGGTGGTGGTGGTGGTGGTGGTATGCATTTTTATTTAAGCTTTAAAAAAAATAATTATGCGCTTTGTCGAGAGAGAGAGAGAGAGAGAGAGAGAGAGAGAGAGATTGTGAGCGGCTTGTCAGGAAACAATGTACGTAGGACAGGACTGTCCAGCGTGATGAGAACTCAAAAAGATGTACCTGTACTCACGAAACATTATTGGCTTGACAAAGTCATTTCATATGAGTGCTCGCTGATAGCCAAGATGGACAGCATACACAGAAGACGTTTTACAGAGAAAGTGGAGAATTTACTGATTACTGATAAATGGTGGATGTGCTCTCTGGCACTGCTGATATATTAGGACCGGAATTTTTACTACATCAAGGAAAGGTTTTTGCTTCTACAAGTTGCAGGACTCAAGAAAGTCATAAAAGTAAGTCCCTCTCTCTCTCTGTTTAATTTTTGTTTTGTTAGAAAACGAATCTCAGTAAATATTTCGAAATGGTTTTGGTAGTTAGCATTTTCCATGTCTTTTCATTTCTATTCATTATAATCAGTAACTCTTTTCTATAGTTAAGTCAATTATAACATAATTAAATGATATCCATGCGTGCATGCATGTGCAGTTGTGTGCGTGCGTGTGTTACATTTTCATGAAAGAGAGAGAGAGAAAGTAAGGAAGTTGGTGTTTTATGCCCAGTCAACCAGTACAGTTATATCAGGGTGATTAGAGAGAGAGAGAGAGAGAGAGAGAGAGAGAGAGAGAGAGAGAGAGAGAGAGAGAGAGAGAGAGTTTATCATAAATGTAACTTATTTTGTGCAGGTTAGGAAGAATGAAGAAGAAACGCCAAGGTACATCGCAATGTGTGAAGAGCTGTTTGGTATCATCCTTGAAGCACATGCCAGCACAGGTCACGTTGGATAAAAAAAAGACCAAGGGAGTCCTGGATGGAAAATACGGCAATATTGCAGGCAAAATGGTCAGTTATAATATTTTGTTTCAAACTGCGACACATGCCAACGGAAGAAATTGAAGCCAAATAAGGGTCTCGTCGTGAAACCGATTCGTTCAAAAGCATATTGTGACAGAGGCCAGGTGGACCTCATCAATATGGAATCTGCTCCCGACGGTGGCTATGTTCAAATTCTTAATTTACAGGACCACTTTATGAAGTTCCTTGTCCTGAGATCCTTGAAAGCAAAAGAGCAAATGAAATGGCTTACAATTTAATTGATATTTTCACACTGATTTGGGCGCCCTGTATCCTGCAGAGTGACAAGGGACAATAGTTTGTTTCCTTGGTGGTGTACAAACTCAAAAGTATATGGCCACACCTTCGCAATGTACACGGGCGTCAAACGGTCCAATCAAGATGTTAAACAAATGCTGATTGCATAGACCATTGACAATAATACCACAAAGTGGGCTGAAGGACTGCGCTTCATCCAGTTGCATAAGAACTCTTCTCCACACATAAATCTGCAAAACAAATCTCTCTACGCGATATACGAAATATTGTTCGGAGAGAAACCCTAGATGGGCCTGCAGAAAACAGTACTACCAAAGGAGGTCTCAGATCAGCTGACAACGGAAGAAGAACTGGAAGCTGTGCTGCAGGAACATTTAATGGTTGGACCGGATGCAGATGATGGCGAAGTTGCCCCCGCTACTGCCGACATAGAACTGGAAGCTGTCACTACTACCGACACAGAACAAGAAAGAGCAGCAGACTTTGAGAACCAACAGGCAGAGACAACATGTTCCATTGGTCCGTACAACATATCTGACATGGACATAGATGTCGATCCTGAGGAAATAGCCAAGGAAAAGACAGGACATCAAGAGGAAGATGAATTGCAGGAAACCGAGGATGACAAAAGGCCGACTGACAATGCTCCAGCAGAGACAGGTGATAGACAGACGCACACAAGTGATGACTCATCTCCTGGTCCTATTGCTGAGCACATCACTAACATAAGGTTGTGCCGCAAGGAGGCGGCAAGGGGACATGAGAAAAGTTGGAATCAAATGATGGCATTGAGTAATGCTAAATTTCCTTCTCTTGCTGTCGGGGATTGCATCCTGCTTCCTGTGTCTGAGGGCAACAGGGGAAGACTTGATACACAGCATATTCCAGGGGTCGTATCCGAAGTAATGGAGCATGGTTCCTATCGCATAGCTACAAGACACAGAGTGGTGAACACCACATACTCATGAAACCAACTCCAGAGATCTGACTGCCAGCTACTTGACCTGGAAGACACCATCCCAGAAGTGCACTCGTTCCGCAAGATAGCATCTCTCCATTCCACATTGGGTGGCCAGGGCTAATCAAAGTGCTTTTGTCAATCCGCCTGCAATTTGAGGCAATGTGCATGCAGAAAAGGTGGTGCTCTGTGCCACAGTCACTGCCATCCTCGGAACAGCAAACGTAAAAATAAATAGTTATGGTAATAGGTTTCCGCTTGACGGAACTGTTTTCAGTTTCAAAGACTGGTTATGTTTCAACCAGCTTCAACCGCAATTCTGATTTTTTAAATTACCTTCATTATTGTTAAAACACTTGTCATCTTTCAGTAAATATAATTATTGGTATTACTGTATACTCAGTGCTATGCATTCGTGTGCGCGTGCATGTGTGCGTGGAAAATATTATTTCCAAGCTGCTCACTGTATGTATGTGAATGACAGTCTGATTTCACTAAATCACACACACACACACACACACACACACACACACACACACACACACACACACACACACACACACACACAGGGGGAGGAACACATACACATGCACACACACTCTCTCTCTCTCCCCCTCTCTCTCTCTCACTCACTCACTCTCTCTCTCACTCACTGAGCTTCCAAAACCTGCCGATTCCGCGTAATGGGCAAATTTGCTGATTTCGCGTAATCAGCTGCCGATTCCAAGGAATTTTCCGTGGAAATTAGCTGCTGATTCTGCGAAATAGGCAAGTTTTGGAAGCTCTTGGTCTTACGCATATTCAGCAAATCACTGCCCATTTTGCGGAATCAGCAGTCATATATATATATATGGTATGCAAAACAATAAAAATACTGGAAATTGCCAGTTAATGTTAGCCACTGAAAACTTTTGATAGGTGATAATAAATATTAATAATAACAACTATTATATATAGCGCTATACCCTGTTACAAATTTACAAAGTCACAGTGCTGTCAAGGTGTGTCAAGGTTACAAGGTCATGGTCATGGGTTGTACATTATCAACATCAACATGCAATTTAAAAAAAAGTTTTTAAAGGACAAGTACTGTACTTGTAAACCAGTGGACTGAAAGAAATTGAAAGATGTTAAAACTGCCCAGTACTGAATGAAAGATGTCACCATGTCCCCCGGTGGACTGAATGAAAGATGTTAAAACTTCCTGTATCCTATCAGAATTGCATGTTGTTACTCTGTAAATTGGATAGCTGTGTGAGTACATGTGCGTGTGTGTGTGTGTGTGTGTGTGTGTGTGTGTGTCTGTCTTTGTTCATAATTATGTGGGCAGATCGTGCTCCCCTTAATTTTCATCATTTTAATGATGTCATTTTTAATGCATGTATTTATTCTTAACATTTCTTACATCAGCTCCTTGTTTTCTTTACTTCCCTCTTCTTTTGTTATCTATCTTCCTGCACCTGAAGAAGACAATCTGTTGAAAGCATCTGTGTTTATTGTTTCCTTGTTTTTCATCATATTGGTGAGTACATTTCCCTAGATCTGTTCTATTTTGTCAACCTCACCAGCAGTTCACTCATTCCTTAAAAAAAGAAGGTCATACCAGCATTCTTCCATACATTCCTGGCACTCAAAACACCACAACCACAACCTGATAAGTGCAATATTTTCATTTATTACTGTTTAACAGTTGTTTTGTCACTTTGAGAAAGGGGCTTGCACATATTTGGTATTATCATGCTAAATCAGGGTTAATTTTTAACCATTTATGTGTCTGAATGTAACACTTTAACCAAAATCTGAAACAAGAATGACTTCTAGTGTTCTAAAACAAGATCTAAAATGTGTGTATGCATGTGTGTGTATGTGAGTATGTATGTGTGTGTAGCTCTCTCTCTCTCTTTTTTTTCCTCCTTCTTTTTATGGTATGTGTTTTATTTTCATGAGCTTTGATGGCAGTGAAACCCTCATGAAGATTAATATGAATAGGGTTTTGTTTGCGTCCGACTAATGGGTTTCCCCCCCAGGTACTCCAGTTTTCCCATTCACCCCCTGGGATGTTTGGAACTAGAAGCCTTCTTCCTTTTCCAAGGTCGGACACACACCCCATGCCCCCCATCTTAATTTTTTTAATTTTAAATCCACTAATCCCTATTCCAAAGCTCAGTTCTCTCTCTCCCCCTTCCCTTCACCTTTCTCTCTGACACTCTTCCCTGCCATTTGAATTTTATGTTATATAATATTTATTACATCACACTTATTCACGTCACTATCATGCCAACATTCTTCCAAGCACTGGACAGGAAAACAACATAGCTCAACCAAAAACAGATAAGTGGTTTAGCTTTCCGTCTCATTTTTCATCATTTTTCACTGTTTAACTGTTGTTTAACTTTAAGTGTCATTTTGTAGCTTAATAATGGGGATTACCCCAAACATTTGCATGTTTGTTTTGTCCTAATAAATACCGTTCTTTTGAACCTTTTATGTATTTAGATCTGACACTTTAACAGTATTGATTTTCCTAAAAAGTACAGAATGTAGTCATTTTACTTTTCTGGCACCCCCATGACACTAAATTAGGCTATGGTCACCAAAGCTAGTTAAATACAAATTTGTAAATATCTTACTCACAGGGTCTTAGGCAAAACGCTAACATTTGAGTCTTCAATGGATGGCTTCATGAACACTATAATCATCACAGATTCACACAGACTCACACAGTTTTTAACGCAAGCCAAAACTGCACAACTCACCTCAACAACTGCCTGAACCAGTTCTGTTACTGGGAGTCTATGTCAACAAGCAGATCACACTTGGCAGTCATTGGCTCAGTGCCATCATCTCCAGGTACCACATCTGGTGGTGGTGGTGGTGGTGGTGGTGGTGGTGGCGGCCTTCGTCGAGGGGGAATGGGTGGAGGATGAGAGGCAGGTTCTGGTACCCCATCAATCTTTGCATCTTCTACCTGAGGTATGACAGTCTCTGAGGCAGCAGCTTTGATTGCTTCATCAGAATCAGGAGTAGCAGGACTTGGGGTGCTACTACTGGCAGCTGACAGGATCACTTGAATGTCAGCGGGCTTACTTGGTTCTATGGACTGAATGTTCACAGTCAGAACCTCATCAACCTCAACCTCCTCCTCACTATCAGAGAAGACCATACTGTGATCAACCTTGTCTTTATCTTTTGCTTCCTCTTCTGCTTTGTTTGGCTGGTTTGTGTCAGGAAAAGTTGCCCAGTTCTCATTGCTTTGTTGTTCAGCAGGTTGCCCAAAAATCTCATTTTCTTTCTCCCCTTGGAAATAGACTAACTGGATGGAACTGCCATCTGGATTTTGTCCAACAGCCCGGCCCAGCTTGGGTGAAGTAGAAGGAGAAAGTGTAGGTGGAATAAGCACTCTTCGTGGTGATGGTGGAGCATGCCCAACTTCATCAACTACAAGAGCAGAACGGGTGTGACTGAAAAGAATTTCTTCATTAAAAACAAAGCAAGAGTCTTCTTGAGATTCAGACAGTTTGCGAGAGTGACGAGGACTTTTTGACTTGGACGACTGTTCATTGCTAGGCAGAGAAATCTTTAGTTTTTCTTGGAAAGGTGACGCTGGAGTAGTGTCTGGAGAATTAATATATTCATTGAGAGTCACAACATTGATAGGTGTTGTGCTGCGGGGTCTGACTATAGGAGAAGTCTTGACCTGAAGCCTCTGCAGCCGCTTTTCATATGCTTTCCTTTTGGAAGGAGAAGCAATCTGACCAGGGTCTAAGTCCTCAGGATACAAGTTCAGAGAATAGTCATTACTCTTTTCTCGCAGGATGAGTCGTCTGCGGGTTTGTGGGGTATAGTCAGTGTCATCCTCATCATCCTCATCCTGATTTGCTGAAGCAGAAGCAGAGCCCTTAATAGGTCTAAAAGTAAATGCCTCACTTCCAGACCCAGAGCTGGAGGAAGAATCAGAGTCTTGATGCTGCAGCCATGCCCCTTGGATCTTTCCTATCCGAGGTGGAGGTGGAGGTGGAGGTGAATGTGCAGAGGCCTCAGCTTTTCCATCCTCAACTGCTTTTGTTGAGGGATCAGAGTGGGACTTGCCTGCAGTTTCTAATCCAATCCCTTCGAAAGCAGAGGCACAGGGTTGTGCACAAACCTCTTCTGTGGCATGGATAGGGCTCTGATTGGTTGGTGTTGGTACATCATCATCCAAGTTCTCATTATCTTGATCATAAGTAGGGCATTGGTTGTTGGTCCCATCTCCAGCACTGTTGTCCTGGCCTCGGTTCTGGCAGTGCAGGTCACTGCCTGGCTTATTGGCAGGACCTCTGCCCCTGGACTGTGCTCCCCCAATCTTTGTAATGAGAGGGGTGGGCTGGGGGGCCCGTGCTTTCTCACCACTGGTCTTGATGGGCGTAGAAGGCTGGGCAGGCGGGGTCTTTGCTAGCAATACATCCTCATCACCCAAGTCGATGGTGTCAAAGGTAGCAAGTGGTGCTTTCAGAGAGGCAGGAATGTAGAAGTAGTCTTGGTGTTGCTGGGGCAGTTTTTGCATAGCCGCTCACAGTCCCAGCAACATCTGGAATAAACAAACAAAACATGATAATCTGTTTGCTTTACAAAAACAAATCAGAAAATCCAGGAACATACTATTGCGAGCAAGTGCATTTTGTACAAGTTTTTATGGTAAGCCTGCACCAGTTATCATATCCATGCAATTTCATAACTGTACTGCTAGTAAACTGGGAACCAGAGCAGATGAGGCTTTTGTTTTGAAGTACTGCATGTAGTGTGATGTAACACGGCCTTCACACAGCCAACTGGCGATAGCCAGTGCACACCAGATTCAAATCTATTTTCTCCCTTTACGTTTTGACTGCTTGTTGTTTGTTTACCTACTCCTTTTTATGCACCAAACCATGTGTAATATAATTTGGTATCTTACAATGTGTACGTGTTGTTTATTAAGAAGCAGGATTGAGTTTAAATCAGTAGCCGATGCTTCACTGTCGAAGCATGAATAGGTCTATTTTTATAGCCGTCAAGTGCACAGTACTGCCTTCTCTGTTTAGTAATGAATTGTTGTTTTGACTCATTTAAAGTAATTCTATGTTGACCAATGCTTTGTAGTATAATATTTTGCTTAACTGACTTCATGTTTAGTGTTTATTTTGGGTTGAAATTAAATATTGTGTACTGTAGAAGCTAAGTTTTATTAATAGACTACTTGATATTAGCGATGCTGCGATCACACATACCAGGTGAAAGGTCATGCCAATTGTTTTGTTGCACACACACACACACACACACACACACACACACACACACACACACACACACACACACACACACACACACACTTATTTGCACATATGCCTTCATATTGACTATGGGCAAACGGTTATTAGGTGTAAGGACAAGTACAACAAAAAGCACTGAAAAGGGAGAAAATACTTGGCTGGTTTCAGTTGGATGTTTTTCTGCATGTCAATTGCCATTATATGCATACATATATGTACACTCCATCACCTGATTACCACAGGAAAAAAAACTTTAAAAAAAAAACAACTTAAAAAATGTCATGACTGATTCAGGTTACAGGGGTATAAATTTTGTCAGAATCTAGCACTGGATAACCATGCCATCAAGATGTAAACTGAGCATCCTGGACTGTGGTCAAGCCCTGGCAAGGCATGCAAGAAGCAGCAAGATGTCTGCAAGTGTGCCAACATTCCCTCATCCAAAAGCTGCAAATGCAGTTCTGTACCATTGGCAGAGTGATGGAGCAACCCCACACCAGATGCCCCCACTGCACCTACAGACAGGATAACCATTTCTTGCACATCTCCACAACTTGTGATTGAACAGTCACCTCCATCATGCTGAGATGCTGTCCACGTAAACATCAGTGCATTGACAATTCGCAGCCATCTTCATGCACGACTGCACTCAGGAAGCACAGAAGTCAGAACTCCCTTGACTCTGGATGCAGTGTATTTCAGTGCCATCTCTGCTGGACCAGGCAGCAGTGGTCCAGAAACCTGCTGCCTTCAAAAACAGCAGGAGATGCACCTGGTGCAGGGTTATTCAAAACAATTTGGGAGGTCAGTTGCTATGGATGTGGATCAGTAATGGTCTGAGGTGGCATCCATTTCAATGGCAGAACACCCCTCTCTTGCCAGGGCTCCCTAACAGGCCTACACTACAGGGATGAGACCATGTGGCACCCTCATCCAACCCATTCTGCAAGACCAGGCACCACTTTGCAGGATGGCAACACCACTCCTCACAACCCTGTCACAGACTTCCTGCAGGAGTCAGGATGGACTGACCTGCACCCCCTCTCCCTGCACTGGCTACCAATCAATGTTAGAATCAAATACAAAATATCTTCTCTTTGTTTCAGTACTAACCTTTCTTTTGACACTACCTTAGACTGAGATATGATAATTAATATACTCAAGATCTACATGCCCTTTATGCAACTTTGACCTGCTACATACAGTCACATACTGTGCATTCCATGATCTGCCAATCACTATGTTGTAGGGTGAATGCTCTTTCTCTTATAAGATGTATTAGTCTAATACTTGGGGACACACTTCCAAAAGACATAAAATTTTCTCAGTCTCTTTCTTCATTCAGGTCAGCACTACTCACTCTTTTCCAAGATGGCACCAACTGGTGTGTGTGAGTGTGTGTGTGTGTGAGTGAGAAAACAAGAGTGTGTGTGTGTGTGTGTGTGTGTGTGTGTGTGTGTGTGTGTGTGTGTGTGTGTGTGTGTGTGTGTGTGTGTGTGTTTGTGCGTGCATGCGTGTGTGTGTGCTGAGCAGGTTATATGTTTGACTCAATGCATCTTTTGCACTTGTGCATTTTGTATTTGTTGTAAATGTTAACAACTGTGAAGTGTTCTTACACACATCTATGAAATGCCATTTCTCACAAGAGCTCATACTCATACTAATAGTATTTGGTGCCCATAGAGCATGTCTGGGATGCTGTTGGACAATGAGTGGCTGAACACCACCTTCCCACTTATTGCTGTGAACCAGCTCACCTGTTTCCTGCAACAGGAGTGGCAGAACATCCCCCAAAAGACTCTCAAGAACAACATGCTCTCCATGCATCAGCATTGCATCAAATGTCTTGCACCAAACTGTGTTGCAATTGGGACATTTGAAAAGAGGGGTGGGGTCATTTTACAGTGTATCTCTTTTGTTGGTGCTTGAAAATGTGTGAATGCAGTCTGAATTTGGTTGTAAATGATTAACTAAATTTACCTTATTCAAACTACTAATGTATTTCGTTCTTTGTATAATTTACCAGTGTAACGTTCATGTTGCTCTCAACTTGTGACAAGTAAAGTAACTATATATTTACTAGTTTCTGAATGTTTACACAAGCTCTGAAAAATACACAAGGTTTGGAAAATGGTGTGTGTACATGTATACATCTAAAAGTGTGTGAAAGGGTCATATTCCCACAAAGCATGCATTATAAAAAATAAGACAGCTGCACTTGTCAAATTAGCTGATTATTGTATGGAGAAAAAAAATCTTTACAAGAATGACTGCTAGCATTCAAACACATAAAAGGTTCAAAAGAACGCTGTTTATTTATGGACAAAACACAACATGTGAATTTTCAGGGCGATCCCCTTTCAAGCTACAAACTGACTCTTAAACAACAGTTAACCAGTGAAAAACAATGAAAAATTAGGGGAAAGGCTAAGCCACTTATCTGTTTCTGGTTGAGCTATGTTGTTTTCATGTCCAGTCAAACTGGACACAAAACAACAGAGCTCTACCAAAAACAGATAAGTGGCTTAGCTCTCCATCTTATTTTTCATCTAATAATAATCATCATTATTCATCTAATAAAACAACTGATATGGGTATTCCACAGGGCTCAATTATTGCACCTATCCTATTTAACATGATTACACATGATCTCCCAAAAGCATTATCAAATAACAGACATGTGGCACAATATGCAGATGATATTGCTATTTGGGTTAACACAACTCTTAGAAAGCAAACAAATAAGAGGGTGGTAAGTCATGTACAAAAACTATATCAACTGGAAATAAATAAACTAACTGCTTACATGAAGGATAACGGTTTTGAATTATCACAGGAAAGATGTGTTTAATGCATTTTAATAATGGAGAAAACCTGAAAAGCTTACCTCAAATAGAACTACATGGTCAGTTATTAAATTACAAACAGAATACAAAGTTTTTGGGTGTGTATATAACTACTAAGCTGAACTGGAGGCTACACACTGAAAATTTAACAAATAAAGCCAGAAAACGACTGAATTTTCAAAAAATAGTTAGTACACAGTCTTGGAGTCAGGACACAAAAACGTTATTGCATTTATCTATATCTTTAGTAAGATTGAAATTGATTTACGGTCAGGAGGTATATTTTTCCACACCCGCAAACACACTTCTAAAGAAACTGCAAAGCATCAATAGTAAAGCAATTAAATTAGCCATTGGTGTTCCGGTGCATACAAATACCAGCAAATCTTACGCAGAAGCATGAATGATATCTCTCTCGGAACAATGTAAATTGGTCATATGCTATCAGAAGTCTTGCAGTCATTAATTCGGCAACAGAAGAAATTTATATAGATTCAAATAAAGACTATCCCAAAAGAGCTCAAAACATACCATCTATTCAGCCAATCAGAAATTATATAAACAATTTGATTAACGAATGTAACATAGATATTAAATCAATTCCAGTTCTCCCCACATCACCTCAAATGCCACAGTGGGAACACATAAATGCCAAATTTGATACTGATTATACTGATTTGAAGAAAAGTGAATCTACAAACATTTTAGCTATACAAGTAAGAGAACATCTAAATAATAAATATCAAAATCATATTAAGATTTTTACTGATGGTTCTGATCTGGACTCATTAGACAGTGGAGGAGGATTCGTTATTCCTGATTTAAAAGTGCAAAAATAATTTTACTTAGGGAAGGGTTTTTCCATATTTACATCTGAGTTATATGCAATATTAATGGCATTAAACTACATATGCAATATTCAGTTAGCGATATATAATTTTTTGATCTGTGTTGACTCAAAATCAGTTCTCTATGCATTGAAAAACTGTAACTGTAAAATGAGAGGGGATATATTTTATGAAGTATTTAATACATTGTATCATGTACAAGGGCACTGGGATTGAGTTTTGTTGGGTACCCTCTCATTGTGGTCTTTATTGGAATGAAATATCAGACAAATTAGCTAAACAAGGTGCAATGAAAAACATGTCTGAGAGTGAGATATCATTCAATAACCTACTACTCTCATCTCATGAGATTAATTCACTACTTAAGAAGACTGTGTATAAACAAATTTAAAAAAGTAAATCTGCAATACCTTCTTGTTCAAGATATTTAGCAAGAGTAATATTATAGATATACAAGTTATGTCTAAATTCGTGGAACACTAAATATTCACAGAATGTGACATGCGTTTGTAAAAATATCTTATCTGTTAAACACATACTGCTTGAATGTCCTATTACCAGACTTATTTCAGAAAAATGGTTATGACTTAAATGCTTACAACAATGTAAGAGATATTTTGTATAATACTGATGTTATCACTAATATTGTCAAATCGATTGTTCATAGTCCTGTGGGTAAATTAGTATAAATAATAATTATATAAAAAAAAAAATCTTTCTTTTTTTCCTTGTCTAATATCCCCTTGATGTGAACAGACATAACATAAAATATTGATTGATTGATCATTTTTCATCATTAATCAGTTGTTTAAGTGTTGTTTTGTATCTTGATAAAGGGGATTACTCTGGAAATTCGCTTGTTGTGTTTTGTCCCAATAAGTAGAACCATTTATGTGTTTGGATCCTATCATATGGAGATGTTATTAGTTACCAACTATTTGCTAAACATACTACAGTAACAGTAACAAAACCAGTGCACTGGTAAAAAAGAGAGTTTAATTTTGATACTGAAGGAAACTATACAAATTCTCATATTTCATAAACCTCATGGTTGGATAAGTTAAAAATGCTAGTTGCTGTACTTTAGCAATGTTAATACTTTTGTCTGGTACTCTTGAATGCCACTTAGTTCTCATGAAGCTTTCATGGAGACTAAAATTGTCTGACCCTCCCACTTGGCTAGTGATCAGTTTATGAAGAATATTATTCTACTTCATGTTCATGGTTATATTCTCACAAAGCATGTACTATAAAATATAAGACAGCTGTATCTGTCAGATTTTTTATATACATGTGTAGCTGCAAAATTATGCTCTCTGGCTTGAACTGAACTGTCCCTGTAACAAACAACGAGCCCTGGGGGGGGGGGGGGGGGGGGGGGGGCATGTTTTTGCAAGGGAAGATGCCAGTTATGAGATGGATTGTAAATCAGTCAGTCTCTCTCTTCACCTCTTCTTCCTTGTCCTTACATAAGAAGTGACCACAGTCATCATTTTTCTTCTTCTTCTACTATTATGCATTATCTATGAGTTTTCATCCCACTGGCTTTTAGGCCTTATTCTCTCATCAAAACTAAAACTGAACTGGAATCTTTGATGTGTACAATGATCTTTTCTTAATGAATGCTCTACCACAATTTAGCTTGCAAAAAAAGTTAGTGCCTTTGTTTCTTGTTCCCTTTGTCTGTACCTTTTTTCTTCACAGGTTTTCCTTCTTCTTTTTTTCCTACGGGCTTCCAAATACATGCAAGATACTTCCATATTTATCTACTGCACATTCAGCACCAACTTTGCTGTGAGCAGACCTTTCAAACACTAAATTATCAAGCCAAGTTTAAAACTCTGGCGTAACCAGTGACAGCTACCAAACATTGCACCAGCATGTCACTGATGTCAGCTCATCTGCCCACATAGAACTAGAAGTGTCTTACACATATTGCTTCTATGCATCAGTTCCTCTCCTGTGATGCAATCAAAGCTCTGATTTAGGCTTTTGTTTTCTCAAACTAGACTACCATAACTTCTCACTTGCAGAAGCACCCAAGAATACCATTAATGAAAAACTCCAAAAAGGGTATGACAATCTTGAATGCTGAGCTGCTATGCTTGTTGTTTAATGCTGTAGGTGACATCTGATCACACCTGTTCTCCATTTCTTTTCTTTGCTTCCAATATTATGCTGGATACTATTTCAGTACAAGATCTGATCTCTGTGACATTGCTTGCTTTCCGACAGCAGTTTCAGGTGAGTTAAATATATCTCTCAGAATGTAACTGACATTATAAACCTTCTCATTAGCTTTGCTCATCTTCTGACAGTTTTACTCTCAGTCTCATCATGCAGCCTACAAACAGAAAGACTTTCCAGAAGAGAAACTAATTCTCCTTCATTGGCCCCATCATCTGGAACAGTCTCTATTTTGCTTTTTCTCCTTAAACACGTTAACTCTAGCATTCAGACAAGCTCTCAAAACACATCAAGTTACTCCCTACCCAGATAAACTCCAACTACCACTCCATTCATATTTGCATTCTGCATTGCAGAAATTTGTACCCATTGTCATTACCTGTTAGTGTATGCTGATGACCCTCAACTACTTAACAGCACCTTACCAGAAAACATCCACATTCTTCTAAAAACCACATCTGACTGTTATTTGGACATCAAAAACTGGAAGACACAAAACAAACTTCAACTAAATTGTGAAAAGACAGAAGCGATGCTCACCAGAACAAGACAAAAACTGTCCTCCATTTCCATCAACACCCTTCAGCCTGATGATACCACAGTCCCTCTCTATGACTCTGTCAAAAGCCTTAGCATTTTCCATGACAGCACACTGTCCATGGAGAACTTCAAACCACCAAATCTTGCCACTTCCAGCTCCATCAAATTAGTTCTGTCCAGAAGTATCTTTCCACTGAGCTCACAGTAAAACTATTCACCTCACCCATTCTGTCACACCTTGACTACTGCAATTCTCCCCTTTCTGGGCTGCCTGCTTCCTCTGTCCAAAGCCTTCATCCCATACAGAACTGTGCTGCTTGCCTCATACTGAAAAAATGTAAAACTGACCACATCAAACCTCTGTTTCAGTTTCTCCACTGGCTCCCAATCCAACACAGAATTCAGTACAAGGTAAACACTCTCTGCTATAAATGTATCACAGGCACTGCTCAGTCTTATCTCTGTGACTGTCTTCAACTTTACACACCCTCCTGTACTCTCTGCTCTGCTTCTGACACTCTCAGCCTCCAGATTCCTCACACCACTCTCCACTGATGGTTCCCATGTCTTTTCTGTTTTCGGTCCATCTACATGGAATGACCTTCCCCTTCCTCTCCAACAGAAACACTCTCTGGACTCATTTAAAAATTAAATGTAATCTGAACACATTTCTGATCCCCAAACTGTAGACCTGCCATGTTTTCTGTGCTGTGCTGCTGTCTTCATCCATCTCAAGTCTCTGTTTGCTGCCCACTTTAAGCTGTGTAAGTTAAGCTTTGTATAGTTAGAATGCTTGTGTGAGTGTGAGTGTGTGTGCATGCGTGCGTGCGTGCATGCGTGAGTGTGTGCGTGCATGCGTGCGTGCATGCATGTGTGTGTGTGCATGTGCTTAGAATAGTTTCTACTGACAAGATTTTGCACTTGATAAATACTTTTATTATTACTAATGGGATGTGCCATTCTTGTTTTTGTCTTTGTTTTTATTGTCATTGAAAACCGCACTCTGAACCCCTGAACTCTTCTTATAGTTAGTCTTTATTAATATTATTATTATTACATGTTGAACAGACATCATTCACAACAAAATGTTGCCATGATACATGCAGTAAAATAAGAAGCTTTGCACATGTGCTGCTGGAATTAGAAAAGCACATTAAGCCCCTAGAAGCATGATTTCTATTGATAAAAGGCAAACAGGGATTTCCAGACTTGGACTTTGCAGTTTTAGGCAAGTTAAAATGGTGACTTTGCACTGCTGACATTGAGTGATTGACACCATTCACATTTCTTCAGTGATAATACTATACTAGTGATACAAAAGTTTGAGAAACTCACATTTATTACTTATTAAGTTAATCAGAGAATCAGGCAAAATGATGACTTGCCCAACTTATTAGAAGTTTTGGGTCTTGAGCCTCCCAGCTACTTAACTGTGAGGTGATTGGGCATTTGAAGGAGTTTCTGCAGTTCTAGTGTTAGCGTTACTGCTGATTGTATCAGTTATACTTGTTGGCCTGTGCCAAAAGGTGGTACACAGAAGTGGGACATATGCATTACAGGTTAACCATGTCAAAGTACTGTGTTTGAAGATTATATTTTCACTTACAAAAAATGGTTTTATGCCATACCTGAGGAGTACAACATAAAAATAGCTTACCCATCAGACCTGGTCAATCATCACACCAGACACAGGGTTTGCAACAGTAGTGCAGTAGAGAATTGATGCTGGGCACTTCTAAAGCTTTTTGTTGGTAGTACTGTCTGTAAGTCTTCTCACCACACACAAACTGAGAACATGGCTTTGTCCTCTGAAATATTACACCAATCCCTGTGTCCATCTGTGATGTTTGACCACTGCAGACACTAGTCGTTTCATCCCAGACAATACAAACATTACCATTGACAATCTGGGTGAATACTTTTATTCAAAAACATACTATAAACAAAAACAAAACTACAACAAAAAACAGCTGAGTTTATGGAGGGTAATACTTGACATGCTTGAACAATATATTGCTATGTCAGATGTTACTTTGCAAACAGGGACACAGGCAGCAGTATCAAATGCATTAATATACCAGAGAATTGTTACTGAACACTTTCAAATCTTTTTGTTGTGTGCACTGTCTGTAACTAGTATTTAAGTAATCTCATCAGAACAATAAAGCTGAGTACATGGCCTTGTCCTCTGATATATTATGTTATCCCTGTGTCCATGTGTGACGTTTGACCCCTCTAAATATTAAGTGTTTCCTCCAAGACAATACCACTGACCTTTTCAGTAAATAGATTTATTCAGAGGCATATATCCACAAACAACAAAAACAACAGAATTCATGTCTGGTAATCTTTGACATGCTTGAACAAGGTAATGCTATGTCAAACGTCATGTATTTAAGCATGGACACAGGGTACATCAGGAAAAGCTTTCTTTAACAACCGTGAAAAAATGTCAATCATCCAGTACTGCACCTAATATAATTTAAAAGTAAATACCAGAGTTTAGTTTTTTAACTTCTGTAAATTTTGTCATTCTACTCGCTTTAAAGCCAAAATATATATGACTCAATGTCAAAAGGTGCCAAGTCCCATACCTATCGCACAAATTTGTTCATAACTTATTAAGATGATGTTCTTGGTCCAATTTTTGTTTGTGGCTTTAAAACTGAAGTATTTAAGAATACATGAGAAAGAAATCAGAAGGAAGCATGCAAATATAAGAGAACAAGATGGTGCAGATCTCACAAATTTGTCATGCATTTTTACTCTGTGTGATGGTGCAGGAACTGAAGTGTATATATATAGCTGTGGATAAACACAGAAAATAAACAGATTTTTGGTCTTATGGTGTTGTGACTAGACGTAAAACACCAACTTACTTACTTACAGTGTTGTTCTTGAATTGATTTGTGTATGGAAATGTTCCAAAGCAACCCAGTAGCCTGAATTTCGATGTGATATGGCATCAAACTGTGCATGTTACTTGCTACACTTGTCATCACATTGCTTGCAAGCAGACAAACACAATCCAAACATGCTAAAAAGAATAGAATAAATCCAAAATGAGGTTTATAAACCCATTGGAAGATGACGTTTCTGATGCTTACTAGCACGATGATTTTTAAAATTTTATTTAGCAATCGATTTCAGGTGGAAAAGGTGTTTGTGTCACATGCACAATGTGTTAAGTAACATATTTGAACTTTTAACACTTATTTCAAACTTACTTGACAATCAGCGAAAGCGGAAGTTTGATTTTTGGAAAACTGTTAACGATGTGCACATGCGCGGATAAACAACTTTTGTTTCCAACTGTTGAGTCTTGGAGGGAAGGTAAGAAAAGTTTTGTTGTCACACCAACATTTTATGAAGCAAGTAACATTTTTGGTAACAAGAAACATGCAAACACTGTAGTCATCTCATGTGATTACTAAGATGCTGTAATTCTGATGACAGTGTTATGCTCATACTGACACACAACTTCAAATTTAACATTCAGCATCACTTGGTGGTGGTTGATGACACTGTGGGTGGGGGGAGAATCTTCTGTTGTCCATGTCTTGAGTAACAAACATATGAATCGGTCAGTGAAGTCGAAATTATACAACAGAAGCTCAATATCCCGAACAGCTTGTGTGCTTATGATCTTAAATTTAGTGCCCTTCATGGAGTTGTGTGCAAGTGTTGTGTGATAAATCAGATCTATTACTTTTGTGTTACTAGTGACAGGTGACGACACTGTGTTTGCATCATTGTCTTAAGGAACATTCAACAGTGGTTGTAGAATGTATGCAAACACTCTTGTGATATTATGTAAATTAAAAGATACTGTATTTATGATGAAAATATGGTAGAGACTAATGCACAATTTCAAATTATTCTGTTACCTTCACCCTGTAATTAAGTGTTTAAGTGTTAATGGTCTTTTGGGTTAACAATGATAGAGAGTGGTGATGCCAGAAATTGGACATAATAACACTATAGCTATGTTTTTCTTATTGGGCAATTCAGTGAAGCTGGTTTGCACGAATGAATGCCCTTTGTAATCTTTCACACAAGAAGCCACGAGAGGTTGCAGCATCACTTCCGGGCCGATTTCTGAGTAGGCGTTGCTTCATGCTGTGTACAACAAAGGAAGTTGAACCTAGAATTGTGAAGCAGTACAAATGCCACCACTGTTGCAGTTGCAAAAATTACCGGCGAAAGGGGATGGAGGGTGGAAAAAAAGTGTCTTTGCATCAGTTTTTGGCTGACCAGAAGATCTCGAGTTTGTGGAAAAAATGCCTTTTGGGGCGTCCTATAGCACGAGCAACAAGTTTTTGCTTGTTGCCAGACACATTCTGACTACAGGCCTCCAAAAATGCCTTTAAAGTTGGCAGTGTAAAACTCACAAATTCACTGTCACTGCCTTCCATTGTGAAGAAAGTACACACCAGAAGTAAAGCAGCCAAGGGACTTAAACAATGCTGGGCAAAAGTCAAGGGAGTTAACAACCCTGCCTGAACTGCCCAATAGGGAAAGACCATTGTTGGCATTTGAACAGTGTGACTTTCTGCTTCCAGTGTTACGGCAGGAGGCTGATCCTGGTGGTTCTGTCTGGGTGCGATACCTAAAACTGTGGAACTGGGATGGGAAGCAAGCCTGGAAACGGGAGGATACAGCATCCTACCTGATGGAATACCGGGTTCCAGCAGCAAATGTCCTCAGGAAAATGGAAGATGTCCTCAGAAAAATGGAAGATGTCCATCTCCATGATAATGGGAGAAATAGTTTAACACTTTCAACTAAAGTTCAGGTTTCCACACAGGGACTGGGAGAGAAAGTGTTCAGTTTTCTCACAGCTTCAGTGCTGTTTTTCATTTTCTAAGCAAGGACAGACATTCTAGGTTTTCACACTTGGAGCTAAAGTGTTCAGTATTTTCACATCTTCAGTGTTGTCTTGCCTTTTCTAAGCAAGGATAGAGCTGGGTTGTCACACTTGGACATAAGAGTGTTTTGTTTCATTTCCTCACATTTTCAGTGTTTTGTGGAAGGCCAGCAAAAATACATACGCAATGTTAGTGCACATCAAAAAACAAAAAAGATTATATTTTTTATTTGTTTTTTTATTAAAAACTAAAAGGGGGGATAATTATGTGGCTGTGGTACCTAAAACCATGGACCTGGGGTGCCAAGCAAGCTTGATGGAATGCAGTTCTGGCAGCAGATGTTGATCTTATGTTTTTCTGAAAACATGAGGGGATTTAAAAAAATATTTTGACTTAAGTCCTACATTTTTATACTGACATGTCACATCTTCAGTGTTGTTGTCTTCTTTTTGATACAAGGCAAAATAAAAAGCCCGGTACAATGCAGATGGTGTATTTGGGAAAGAGGGAAAAGATTTTAAACAAAAATGGACAGTCACTGTTCCATGGTGTAGACCAAATAAATCCTGGTGTCAAGATTATCACCATCAACAACAACAACAAAAACTTACTAAAGCTGGCATTTGAACAAATGGAAAACTGAATTACATTTTTGATGCTGTAGTTGGTAGTTTGCTTTGTTCTGATTTCTGGGGAATTGTGACACCATTATGTTTGTTTCTCACACACATAAGTGTGAATGACTGCAGAGAGGGTTAAGTTTATATACTTTAAGACTAATTTGCTTCAGTTGTTAGCATTTTAAAAATGTTATTAAGTATCTGTTTTCCAAACTGGCAACTGAACTCAGTATTTTACCTTGTCTGTGTTTCTGATGACAAGTGACAACATCTCTGCGTCACAGGCATGCCTGTCACAAGTAACATTTTAGATGCTCTTTACTTCAGCTGTTACAGGCATTCTCTGGCATTTGTTTTAGTTTTTTAGTTTTTTTTAATTCTGAGAAAGTTTCCAAGTTGTGTCATTTTCAACATTAGCTCTTATAGTCGATATAAATGATGCTTTCTGCTTTTTAAGTTACTTGTGACTAATTATAGCATTTTACTTGCCATCACATGTGTCACAAGAAACAAATAAGTTGAATTTAAGGTAGTAGTCTGAAGCGGTTGTTGCTCATATCATTATAATTAAAGTGATTGGACTGTTCACATGGTAACTTTTAAAAAAGAGAGGGTTTTAATACTTTTATAGCCAAAAGGAAACATTGCTTCTGTATAGCTGTGTTTCTTGTTACTTGTGACACCATACTTGTTGACGTCACATGCACATGTGTAACAAGTAACATATAGCGATATGAAATGTTACTTTCACTGCAAGAATCAGAGTTTACTGCACTTACTGTCATTTGATCTTGTACTGAACAAATATCGGTCCTGACAAATCAAGTTACCCCTCCATAGTTTTGCTCTCCTTTACAGTGTGGAATTGTCTGCGAGAGGCAGAGTTTTGTGTGCACTAGTGATGTTACAAACACTGCCAGATCACCACAGTCACCACTACAATGTGAAAACTGACATTACACTTGCATTGCACTTGGGTTGCAGAATATACATGTGCTCTTTGAACATTATTTCTTAAATATTGTGCATACAGCAATATAATCTATGTCGTCACAAGTCACGCGTAACATGCACATTGATATCAATTTCAAACAGCGATATATTAAATACCCATCAACTTTCATAGAAAGAACAACCACTGCATGCCCCAATAATGACTGTGAAAGACATTTCATTTTGGAGTGACTGGGAAAGCACCTTTTGACAGTGCACCATATATGTTGAATGTCACTCAGACAATGGACACAGGCAGAGCATAAATTCACCAAGAACTCAACATAGAAATTCTAGAAATCCAAGGCATTTCATGGCAGACTGTCAACTACATAGATCACTGTCTTTTTATGCCCAGTCAGTTCTGCTACATTTGGTGTGAAACAGGTCACAATTCTACAAAAACAGTTCTCATACAGTTCTCTTCCAGTTTTGGAAGGTAAAGGTTTGGGGAAAAAGATGTTCACTAAAACAGGAAGGCAGAAATGAGAGTCATGCTCATCCTGAAAGAATCAAATAAAAGAAATTGATGGAACTTATTAAATAAAACATGAAATAACTGTAACTTGTGTAAAGAAACTGAAACTGATGAAAAATTAAAATAGACATATTTCACTAAAAAGTCTGTGAACCAAGATTTAAAATGCTTCAGTGACCAGTTTGTTCAAGCATCATCATACAGTTGAAGAAACAGATCCATTCTAACAAACAAATAAAATTTTATAAAAGAAACAAAGAAAATAGGATATTTTCCAGGTCAAGAAAAAAGTACTTATGTCTAACTGTAATAATTTCTTTGTTTTTATAATTATATTGAATTAAAGTGTGATCATGCCAACTGGTAGTACTATTTTATTGCCTTTTCTGCCAGTCTCATTGATTTATGTGCTAATGACTAATGAGGGAAAATGGACAGAAAATTATTCTTTCTTTCTTTTCAACACAGTAAACTTGAAATAAGTGATTCTTCTTCTACTGACAGTCAGGTCCAGTCAGGCTGCGAGAGAGAGAGAGAGAGAGAGAGAGAGAGAGAGAGAGAGAGAGAGAGAGAGAGAGAGAGAGAGAGAGAGAGATTTTCTAGGTCAGAGAAAAAATTACACCCCCCACCCCAAAAAGCAAAAGAAAAAAAGAAAAGAAAAAAAGGCTAACTCTTTATGTGGCTGAAAATGTAAATCTCAGCGTGAATAGTTTTCTCTCCAGTGCACCCATCACCCTTCTTTCCTTTTCTCTGCGTGGTCTGTAAATTTAAAAAAAGGTTAAGTTTTACAAGAGACAACTTCATTCTTGTATCCAGGTGACAATTTATCAAGAAAATGGTGGCTTCACCGTCTAAGCTTCGTCGTTGTCTTTTCCCCATGACATTCAGATTCAACCACTGAAATGACTGAACTGTGTAGTCTTGAACTTGCAAGGATTACAACTGCTAAAAATGAAAATAAAGTTAATTGTCACAAAGACACAGTAGAGAACTGGTCACCCATTGCACGGATACAGTGTCTGCCTGTGTCCAACATCCAAAACGTGCACCTTTACCAGACAATGCAACCAAGCTCAAACACCAACAGTTGTAATCATTTTATTTCACACCAGTAAGCAAAACTAGAGAAACAATAATTGGTGATAACTCTTTAAATCTTTAAAACAATAAATCTTTAATGGATAGTGACAGTGAGCAGTATTGATTAAGTGTCACATGTTGATTAATTGTCACCGAAAGAAATGAGCAGACACAGTTTCAAAATTTCCCGTCATGTGAAAAATTTGCGGTGCTTCTTCAAACCTGGTATGTGTTATCAATACATGCAGTCAGTGCCATTAATGGTTACATCCACGAGGTGAACAAAAGCAAAAAAGTTAGTGGTGAAAATGCAAAATGGTTACTCATCACCAATGGACATAATTTTGGCCTCAGAACTTGAAGTTAAACTTTTCAGCTGATGATAAACTCTACAAACGTGACTCCAACTCCATTAAACATGCAGGAACCATTTTAGTTCTCTGGAGAGTGAATTCCATAACAAATCTGCCTAAGTGGGGACAGAATCTCCTAAGAAATAAAAGCAAAAGTAATCAAACCTAGTGCATCAAGCACAGAAAACATAAAAATAAAACATACATAAAAGTAGAAAAAAGTAAGTGTCACGAGGCACCTTAAAATAAAATAAAATTTTATTTACTCTGGTAAGATTGCAAGGCTGGCACTTTCACCAGTCATAGCACCATTCCACACTGCATGCACTGCACGCACTGCCTTGACTGAGTCAGCGCGTCATGACCTGAAAATAATGTGCGTGTACGCTTGTTTACATTTCAGTATGGCTAGCAAAAGGTGCCATTATTCTTGTTTGCTTTTTTGTACTGTAAGAACTATTACTTGCATAAAATCGTGACAAATCAATGATTGCTTTTTTTTCTTTTCTTTTTTTCTTTATGTGTGTGAACATAGAGGTTGTTTAAAAGCACAGGGTGTGTTATTTTTCTCTTCCAGAATCACACAGCATCCAACTTGACGAGTATAACTTTGATTCTCGTATCCGGCCCTCCTTCTTGGAGTCATCATTCTGTTTTGTTGTTGCTGTTGTTGTTTATTTCCTTTAGTCTTTGTTCAAGTTAGGCATTGTTTTATAGCCACTTTCTGCCTAGCTAGTAGC
Organism: Alviniconcha marisindica; assembly: GCA_018857735.1. NCBI lineage: Eukaryota > Metazoa > Mollusca > Gastropoda > Provannidae > Alviniconcha > Alviniconcha marisindica. Next base: position 70,121 of record JABMCL010001886.1, read on the forward strand.
TCTACCACTTCAAAACAGTTATTAAAATCACCTACGCTAGTGTAGAAATAGTGGGTTCTGAAAACAAGTGAACAAAAAGAAAATTTACCATGAGACAAGTTTCCGTCGTGTTTTCCAAATGTGGGGTCCAAAGCAAGAGAAAGTGCGAAAGCAATGAGTCTTGCGTTTGTACTGTTAGATTTTCAGCAAGCGTGTGTCAGAAAAAGAGCGTAGTGTACGAGACAGAGTGTAGACATGTAGCAGTTCAGAGAGGTAAGCAGGATCAGAACCATTTATAACATTGAAACACATACAAGCGAATTTATACTTAATACATTTTTCGAATGGGAAGCCAAAGCAGTTTGTCTGTTTTCCAGGAGAGATACATGTGTAGAGTGGTGGTGACAGGGTGCCAAATCATGCCGTCACAGTTGCTGTAATGTCAACCTAATAAAACAGGACTTAATGACAAAGACAGATGAAGGCACCGAGCCAGGAGCACAGCACTGTCCAAATCTGACTTCGCAACTGTCTTTTCTGTCAGCTACCAGCTAAAGATGACCGAAAAAAGGAAATGATGTTGCCTACAAAATTAGTACAGTCAACTATCAGGAAAAACTTGCACAAGCATGCTCACTCGATGGCCACAGGACAAACGGGCAGAAACCGTGTGTAGATGCATTGTACCACAGCCAGTGGAGCATTAACTTCAGAGCAAAAAAAATGCATTCCAGTACTTTAGCCTTCCATCGCTGTACTGAAATGCAGACTGCTGGTGTTCAAAAAGGCAGACCGGAAGACATAACTTGGGCTGAAGCTTTCACACAAGTCGTTAGATACTGTGCAGAAAATGACGAACAAATAACCATCACTGACTTGTGTGAGAAGTTAAAGGAGTACTTAAATGGAGACACACCATACACAGAGAAATACGTGAGAATGAAGCTCGAGAGCCATGTTGGGTATCCGGGGGAAACGGTATCCGGGGGAAACGGAATGTTGTTACATCCCGGTCAACTGCTGAAAAGATCTTGTAACGGTTTTTAAAATCTGCCAAGGAAAAAGACGGCGGGGGGGGGGGGGGGGGGGGGGGGGGGGGGGGGGGGCGAGCGGGGAATGAAGCATACAAATAGCAGCAAAGCTACTGCCTGTTAATATCAACAACACTGAAACATCAAAAGAGTACGCTTCAGGTGCGAAGGTCACAGACCTAGCAGCAAATTTAGACTACATACCACCTTCACTTTTAGTTTTTTAGTTTTTTGTTGCTGCTGTTGCAGAGGAAGAAAGAACTTGAAGTCAAAACAGCTTCTCTGGATAATTTAAGGCTCTATTGCAAGCCGCAAGGCCAAAGGTCCTCATCTCACCCCTTCAGACTGGACTTGGTGTTGCACTGCACCACCTGACTGGTTCCAGGTACTGCGTTGAACACCTGCATAGACCAGTTTTCTTCATCTTACAGTGAGGTCAAACCTTTCTTTAACTATCTGCTGCACTCGGTCAAGGAACAGAGCTGGCCGGCAGCCGTCCAAGCAGCTGGACTCAGTTCATCGGCAACAACATGGATCACCAAGTCAGAACACAAGATGATGCTGGAACATTCCTTGGGATGGGCATTCAGAACACTGGATAGGGCTGGAACATTCCATGGGATGGGCATTCAGAACACTGGATGGGGCTGGAACATTCAATGGGATGGGCATTCAAAACACTGGATGGTGCTGGGACATAATCAGTGCGGCTACTCCTGGCACAAAACATCGCAGAGCCATATGCCGAGAAGTCACTGCAACACTAGAGACACTGTCATGTACCATGGGCAAAGTTGTTATACGTTATTTTGATGCTTCCGTCATCGATCTGTCATTGGCCTATGAGGCGGTGCTGCAGAACTTCACTGCTGAGGATAAAAGCAAGATACTCTACATTCCTTGGAAGGTATCCTGGACCTTATCCAGGCTGGTCTCAGATGATGCAGAGTGTGTGCGACGGGATATATCCTGGTCAGAGTACTTTCCTTTCCTACCCACAATAGATATGGACCCAACCAACATGAGCTGCATATTTCTACATTCATCTCTGGCACTACGCTAAGGAGCCACACCAGTTCTCAGCCCTGTGGTGGAAAGCCATGGAGGTCATTGACAATGAGCCACCTGACTGTGTCCCATGGTCAATTGTCATACGGGTTGGGGGATTTCACACAGAAATGAGCTTTCTTGGTCGCATGGGACGACTGACAGCAGGATTGGGCCTTCAACAATTGCTGGAAGTGGTCTTTGCTCAGAATCCTGTCACACACATGCTGACTGGCAAGGTCATCGCCAGAGCAGTTTGAGGACATTTTCTTGCAGATGCTATCCTTAATGCCGAACTCTAAAGGGCGCGAATAGCCATTAAGTGTAAAACATATCGCTCCGTACAGACTTATTATGCAAGCTTATGATGCAAAAACGGTGGAATGCTTATAATTTAGGATTCTCCGGGTTGTATTGCGTCAAATCATGATTTAGTTATTAATTTCACACAGGGTATGTTCCAAGCTTTCCAACGAGATGCTACATGACCATCTTTGGAACACTTTGGCCAAAACAAAACAACTCGGTAATTTGCTTACGTCATAACAGGGGAAAACAAACACCTTGCGACATCTCTATCGATGTACTTTTTGGATATGTTGGTAATGGACCTTTTCCCAATATATTTCACACAAAATCATTACTTTTGCTTTTATTCCTTACTTTGGCTTTTTATTTCGTTCCCAGCTTAGGCAAAATGTTACAGCCATGAGAGCAGACATTTGTGTTCATCACGCGTATAGACACAGTGGGTGATGCTTAACCGTTGTGTTTTCAATGTGAATTTTCTCAGAAACAAAAACACATAAACGTTATCAATGATATCAGAAAGGAAGTTTATTTTTTACAGTTTTGGGGTTACATGCAAGTTGAGCACAACGATGCAAGTTCAACAGTGGTACAAACAATATCAGCTGATCATGCTGAAGTGTCCCACTTTTCAGAGGCCATTTTGCATCCAAAACAGCAAAGTGTTTCATCTTTTGGGTCTGTTCTTTGATACTCAGCTTGTTCATAACTACTTTTGTTCCTCTTTAAAATCTCCTCTCTAAGGTAGGCTGAACAGTTAAATAATTAACACGAGGATGAGTCCACAAATAAAGGAGGTGTCACTGGGAGCACTTTTTGGCACAGGCTCATATATATATCATAGTCATCAGCAGGTGCTTTGCACATGTTTTGACATTAATCCCACCCCGGTTACTGATACATCTCATTAACTGTACTGCTAGTAAACCGGGAACTGGAGCAGATGACAATTTTGTTTAGAAGCACTGCATGTAGTGTGATGTCACATGGCTGACCGGCTACAGCCAGTGGGCGCCTGACTCAAATATATATTATTTTTTTTTACCCATTACATTTTGACTGTCTTTTTGTTGCATACTCCTTTTTGTGCATTGGTTCAGGTACAATATAATTTGGCATCTTATAATGTGTATGTGCTGTTTATTTAGATGCAGGATCAAGCTAAAGCAGTAGTGGGTACCGTGCTCTCTTACCTTGACTAGATCTATTTTTATAACCGTTGCTTGCACTTTGGAACAGCTTTCTCTGTGATGTAGTGAACTGCCGTTTTGAATAGGTTTAAAAAGTAATTCTGTGTCACTCAGTGCTTTCAAGTATAATAATTTGTCTAACTGACTTCACTGATGTATTTATTTTTGGGCAGAAATTAAGCACTGCGTACTGTTACACTGTAGAAGCAAAGTTTTATTAACAGACTACCTCTATTAGAGATGCTGTGAGATCACGTGTTAGGCAAAAGTTCACGCTGATTGTTTTGTTGCTAGTCTTTGAGGGTGTCTTGCTTCTCACACAGAGTGTCATAATTGTTATGTACCATTTAATTTTTTACTGTCTGAGTGTGCACTTTATTCTGATCAAGATTCATTAATATTTTGTACACTGTGTTAACTGTGATTTACTTACAAGTATGAAATTGTATAGACACTATTACACTTACCACTCTTCTAAAATAATTAAGTCATGTCTGTACACTCTGTTTTCATCATTTAAAGGAGTGCAACTTCAGTTTTCATCTGATTTTTTTAATGATTTAATGAATTTAGTTATTGCTGAGAAAATTGTACTCATGTGGGTCAAGAAACACAAATGTCATCCATTTTGTTGTCCAGAGTGCTGATCTGATTGTAGTGAGAGTGTGTTTTCTTTGTGGCCTAGACACCACTAATTGATAGATCTATGCATGAGCGGCCATTGTGGGGGTGCTGGAAAACTGTCTGCTGTGACTGAAATAAACCTGAGTATGCCTGAAATCCACTGTGGTCTCCTTTTTGCTTGACTCTGCTACCTGTCGCATTCCTGCCACTGCACTCAGACCACTCCATCAGTCAATCACATAATATTAATGGACGCTATTTTGTTGTTATTGTTGACATGTTTGCAAATTATACAAATTGCCATAATTTTATATGGTTTTTAAAAACCTGACATCATACCATCATTTACTAAATGAAAATTACAACTTGTGACAAATAAGCAAACTAATTCAGAGCTGACAGTAGTAGTATTACTAATTGAACACTGTGCTGAAAAAAGTGAACTCGAGAATGTATTGCATGAGAAAGCTGAGATCTTTTGGAGTAAATTCAGACATATATGCTAGTAACTTTTTATAATGCTGTAATATGTAGTATGTTTGGTTTTGTCTGTTGGGGTGGGAATATTTCGAGATTAGATAGAGGGAGGTTGGAAAAGATTGTAAAAAAAGCAGGTCATGTTGTAGGAAGGCCACTGGACAGTTTTAAGACTTTACACGCAAAGAGCCTGTACAGAAAATTAATCAAATATTAAACGACCCTACACACCCAATGAGATACTACTTTGATAGTAGACATAGCAACAGGAGTGGAAGATTTTCACTTCCGAGAACAAATACAAACTGTTATAAAGCCTTGTGTCAGTGTCAGTTTTTAATGAAAATTATACCAGTCATTTACTGAGTGTGTGCATGCGTCAAGACGTCTGTTGAGGATGATAACTTTCTAAGGGAGGGTTGGGGATGTGTGAACCTAATGATTTTTATTTAATTTGAGAGTTTTTACATTTTGGTTTGACAGAGAAAGCATTATTCCAGGTAATTTTGGGTTTGCTATCAGTGTTTGCAGATTGAGAGAAAGGGGGCGTAAGTCTAAGAGTGTGTATGTACGTGTGTTTCATGACTTAGAATTATTGAGATAGGCACTTCGTTGTGCAATCGAATGACAGCTTTAATTTCCCACTGGGATGAATAAAGTATACTGTTAATATTATTGTTATTGTTAATACTAATAGTAGTAATAGACCTGTACAACAGTCAGTAAATGAGTAATGACCGTGGTAATGGAAGCTGGAAAGTAAGGTACACGGCAACAAAGGAAGGTTAAGGTCTTTAAAACCTTGTTGTTTGAGGTTTGTAAGCTAAGCTTGTGTGTGTGTGATTGGGGGTTTAACACATATCAACAAAATTTACATGGCACACATATGTACACCCTTTAAAGTAATTTCCATACTCATGAAATGGAAGACAGAACTATACTCTACTGAGTACTAAGTCTACTGAAGAAGGAAACTCGAATAATTTGCAAACAAAAACTGAAGAAGTGAAGATATTGAAAACACTAAAGTCGTAAGGAACGCTGAAAGTCGTAAGGAATGCATTTCAACTTCAACTGAAAGGGAAAGACACTGAAAATTGTGCAACTGAACGAAATAACAACACAGACAGCTGTGAAGCAATCAGCACGTGTAGACACCACCGCAGGTGGGCGCGCCGGTTCAGCGGCTGTCGACTGCCTAAAATACCCCCCGCTGCCTAATTCAGTGACTGTACCGTCTGTTCAAATTCCCTCGTAGTCGCTGTCCGTCAAACAACGTAGTCACCGTCATATGTCACAAATTACTGATCTGGGTTCAACTTACCAGAGGCTTAGAAAATTTCTTCGAAGTGAAGAATATACGCCTTTGCTGGCTACAAGGAATGAGACACGATCCATTATTTATCGATTTCGGTTGCAAGTCTGCTCTTGGCCGCCATATTGTTTACGGAAGTAGCGTCGCAGCATATAACGATGACGTACATCGCAAGTGAACGTCCTCACTAGGGCCGTGACCAATGTAAACCAATGGCCGACGTAGTGTTTGTTCAGGCATTATGAGGTTGGAGGAGTGATCCTATTTCTAAACAATCGCTACTTTCCATTAGGCACGAAGAACTTGCACCTGCAAGCTATGGTATTGTATCACACGAATGTTTTGATTCGTTCGAGCTTTCATGTGTAGCTACTTAAAACACACTTAATAGAGACCAGCCACCATGTAAACACTGCCAACTCACAACGCACACTGACAAACAACATTCCACTCTTGCGTGTATACTAAGATAATAATACATACTGTCCTTCAAAGGAAATTTGCTTTGAACATACCATCAATATAACATGTAAATGAATAAAATTCAAATTAAACATATGACAATTCAATGTAAAACATATACATAAAGTAAAATGTGTTTAAACAAATTACAACTGAAAACAAGTTAATAACAACATAAGCATGCATGCATTCACTCACGCACATGCAGCAAATATTGCTCTTACCATTTCCTTGAGTTCCAGCTGACTTGATTTAATCAAGACCTGTAGACATGTTAGATCTAGACTGACACACACAAGCACTTACAGCAGACAATTGTTAGAACAGAAGGCCAGAGAATGCCTGTAGAGGAGAGTAGCAGGGTCACTCAGAGGGAATGTGGGATATTTTTGAGCTGGTCAGATTACCACAAAGGAACAACATGAACAGAAAAGAATGTATAAAAACAATATGAACAAACAAAACAACAAAATTCTTGTTGATGTTCTGAACCTTCTTGTGTATATATATATACAGTGTGTGTGTGTGTGTGTGTGTGTGTGGTGTGTGTGTGTGTGTGTGTGTGTGTTAATCTTCCTTTTGCTGAGTTTATGTTAATCAAAAGTGTATTCATTTAATTATTTGCCCGTAATAGTTGTATGTAGTCCATTGAGCGTGTGTGGGTATGCAGGCTTATGTATTGTATGCATTTTAATAGTTGTATGTAGTCCATTGTGTGTGTGTGGGCATGCAGGCCTATGTATTGTATGCATTCCTTTTTGAGTGAGCGTGCAGTGTGTGTGTGTGTGTGTGTGTGTGTGTGTGTGTGTGTGTGTGTGTGTGTGTGTGTGTGTGTGAAGAGTTTGATAATTTACCGGTTGATACATTTTTTACAGATTGTCTTGAATTTTATAAATTATTTTATTGGAATGTCCATTCAGACTGTTTCACACCACTGTCCCTACCATGTTTTTCATAGGAAAAATATTACTCATGCAGGTTTGCAATTATACAAGTGCAATGCATTTTGTGTTTGTTTCTTTGTTCCAGTTCAGCTTGTATTATAAACCCTGATGCACAGCAATTATGCCATGGTCCTGAGAACCTTGATCCCCTGAGCAAACATTATGTCTACCACTAGGAGACCCTCGAAAACCATTAATCGCTGGAGCAAGCTCAAGGAGCAGACTAAATTAGCAACGACAGCTCCAGAACAACCTGCTATTTCACAGAGAACTCTAGACAGAGTCACTAAAGAGAGGGACGAGTTAAGCAAAAAGCTTGATGCTGCTCTCAAAGACAATGCAAAGTTGAAAAATACTCTGTATAATATAAACAAAAAGGTGATGGATATCACCAACCCAACTCCATTTTTTACTGGGTCAGAAAAAGACTCCAGTGAGGTTTCTGAGCAAGAAGTAATAGAAATGATTGACAGACTGATTCTTGTAGAAAAAAATGAGTCATTGGAATCAAGGCTTGAGGAGCTTGAAACAAGAATTACTTTGTTGAATGGAGAGCTGGGAAAACTTCTGAAGTTGAAGCTCAACTTGGAGTCTGGACTGAAACAGCTAGATTCCTGCAAAGATTTGGATACCATGCAACAGACTGCAAAATATTTGTGGCTTCAAAGCTGTGAGTTGACATGACCATCTATATTCGTATACATCTATGTACATACATGTATGGAGAAAAGTTGCCAAAATGTATACAACGGAAATGTAGTCAAGTGGCTGCTGAGATTTTGCTCCAAGAGGTTGAAGCATTTAATGATTTTAAAAACTATTTCATGCAATTTCTGCACGCTGATCATGTGATGTAGGTTTTTTTGGTTTAATTTTTGTTTTCTCCCCCCCCCCCCCCCCCCCCCCACCACCATTTTGCTTTCTCAGGTATGCAATCAGAATTCGTACAGATATAGAAGCAAGTGTTTCATTATGAAAAAAGCAGACCACACAAAAAGCAAATTTGTTGCTTCTTTGAAAATAAGGAATTTCCAGCTGGCAACTTTCCCAACTCATATATGTTATATATGCATGCATGCATGCATATGTGTGTGTGTGTGTGTGTGTGTGTGTGCGTGTGCGTGCATGCATGCGCTTCATGCATGTGTATGTTTAGACACGTGTTTGAATGCGTGCACATTTCTGTGTGCAATCATGCATGTATGTGTATGTGTGTATGTCTATAGGTGTATGTCTTTGTGTGTGCATGTGTGTATTTTGTGCTTATTTTATTTGTACTTCTCTTCAGTCATTTAAAAAGAAAAATGGACAAAATATTGAAGCTCATCAGTTGGGAACACGTTTGATTATGACTTTAAAAAGTTGTATTCCTTTTCTTGTTTATTTACTTTGTAATAGTCTGTTGTTACTGTATGCCCCCAGCTTTGGGATAACTCCTGATTTCTGTCATTAACACTCATTCATATGTTTCTTTGCATTTTATCTTTATATGTCTTACTTTGGCACTGTGTCACAGGTACAACCAAGCTGTTTGCTGGAGGATCATTGAAACTGGATGATCTAGAAAGTGATGAGAAAAGCTGTGACAGCTGTTCTTCTGACAGAACTCAGCACAATGGCATCCCACCAGCAATTCAGATCAACTTGAAACAAGTGCAGATAGCACCAGTAAAAACATTTTCATTCTTAAATAAATCAGTTTTAATGCTACAAGAATAATGTGATCAAAATACAATGTCTAGACCACCTATTAAGCATGTGGTGGTAGCTACTGATTAATATTACTGTAAGGTTTATACTAAATAAAGTTGATGAAAGTTAGGACAGACAGAATGTTCAAATATGGAAAAGTTGTAAATAATGCCACTGAATGATTAATTTCCACATTGATCATAAGTATCTTTTTTCTGTTCATTCCCCCCCCCCCCCCCCCCCATCCCCACAAACAGCATAAAAAGCCTACCCCCCCCCCCCCCCCCCCCCCACCATATATATTGATATGGGAGAAGTGTTACTTCTAGTAAACATGAATACATTTCTTTGAACAAAATTTAATTACTTTCACTGGAATGCTTTTGTTTCTGCTAGATAAATAATGCATCAATGTTAAAGATCAGTTTATACTCAGAGATCATACTTTCTACAGCATTATTAGTTCATTTTAAATGTTCTGCTTGTGTTTCAAAAGCAATAAAAGGAACTGTAACATTTGTTCTTCACCAATGATATCTGGTTTCACAGCCAACAGAGACAAAAAAGGCTCCAGACACTCACATCAAGAACATGCAGCCTGAGCTGAGAGAACTGGTCATACAGGAACTCAGCCTCTACAAAAACAGTGGTACGTGCAACTTAGATAATTAATATTTGTTGTATATCTTTTACCAAATTATTTAGTTCTTCTAGTGTCCCCTAGTGGTTAGAGTAGTTGGGGGAAAAGACAATAATTGGACCATAATTCTGGTGTGTGTGTGTGTGTGTGTGTGTGTGTGTGTGTGTGTGTGTGTGTGTGTGTGTGTGTGTGAGTGTTCTACAGGGACAGTGCAAAGTGCCCATAGATTCACTCACTCTTCAGATAGTGTTATTTACTGATCAATACCAGTTGGGGTTTTATCAGCATAATCTAAATTTTTAATGTCTTATTCCACAATCCTAATGCTTATTTCTCTACCTGAGATCTTCTACCCAAGATTGGGTTTTGTTCGTGCACTGCACAGTGTGCATAAAGATCAAGATAAGAAAATTTATGCCAGATGTACACCAGCTAGTAACCTGTCAAGAACAATCTTGTGGCATCACAAATGGAACTTCTCCCATATGAACCCATTATGTGTGCACACCATGTGTGTGTGTCTGAAAATGAAAGCTTTTTCTCTCTTAAACAAAAGCTAATTTTGCCCCCAGTTGTCCAAATCAAACTAAATTTGAAGAAACTAAATGCTGTTGCTGTCCCAATCCTCTCCTCTCTGTGCATGTTTGGCATGTGTGCATGCAAACATGCATGTTCATACATGTAATCAAACCCTTTGGCATACTAGCCAAGTCTGGTGATAATTGTATCATTTAATATGATGGGTTTACAGGTGCTGACTGGCGGATGTTTGCACAACGTGTGGGAGTGCCTGACATGCTCCTTGCCCAGTGGCAACAGATGAGGGTCCCTCAGCCCATGAAAAATGTGCTAGGGGTGTGGGCAGCATCACCAGGGGCAACAGTGCGAATGCTTCATCGTCACTTGGTCTCCCCACAGATGAGATGCATATTGCTGGGCAAACGTATCAGTGATTACTATGAAGTGGACTGACTCAAGTACATGGCATGTGACAATATGTAACCAGAGCTTTGTAGACCAAAGGAATTTGTAGTCCACAAAAATGCCAGATCAACTGATATTATGTAGTTTGCAGCAATGTTGTAATTTACTCTAAGTGCCTGACATAGAACAGGACTAAGATTTGTTCACAGGTATCCACTACCCTGCCCCCACCTTCTTCACAGTCTTTTTCTTCATTTTTTAAATTTTTATCTCACTTTAAAACACAGCAATTTCACATGAGCTGCAGGTTTAGCCATATGTTAGGACATGTTAATATCTTCTGTTACCGTTCAGCATTATGTCTAAAAAATACCTCAGCTGTGTAATGGTACAGTAGTACAATGTCAGTAATACCCCAAGTGCAAGAATGGAGCTGCATCATAATTTAGTCACTATGCGTTCTTGTATTGTGCCAAAGTTCTGGAGAGTGCTATGTAACACTGCACCAAAAGCTTCACTGTCAAAAATAATTTATGTGTTGTAACAAAAATGAAAACACCCATTTATTAAAATGTTTGATTTACTGTGCAACCTTCTTCACTCAACTGGGACTGAAGCAGTCAATTTTACTGAAGAAGGTTTCATCAGTCAGTCAAAATTTTGATGACTGAGTTGGAATCATAATTCATGTGTCATTTCAGTACCTTGTCCAGACTGTACAAGGTGTGTGTGTGTGTGTGTGTGTGTGTGTGTGTGTGTGTGTGTGTGTGTGTGTGTGTGTGTGTGTACCAACTTTCATCATATATATTACATGTATATTTTGTAATATTATGTGTATTGGATATTTGTTGTACATTTTATCTGAACTACAATCATCATGATTCAAAAGAAGTTGTGATACAGTGCAGTTTTGTTTATTGCCATGTATTCATCATCCTTTGGTACACAACAACAGATCATGCTTTACAAAACTGTTACAATATGACAGCTTGTTTCATCATTATAGAATATAACAAAATGATTATACATGCACCAGTGTTTTATCTGTCAAGAGTATGAATACATGTTTGTGGCAAGGTAGCACAGTGTGGCTCAGTTCAGTTAGTGACATAGTCCATAGAAACTGCAGTCTGTTACAGTGGAAGACCCAGTGAAGGACCAGCGCAGCCATTCTGCCCAAAGTGCAGGTAGTAGGCTACAGCCAAACACACCTGTACCCTACATATGTAGTTTTGAGTAAAATAACACTGCAAACTGCTGCATGGTTGTATGTGTACACAGAATGTGTGCTGAGATGGCAGCAGTTTCATGTGGCATCAGCCATGTAACCACCAAATAGTGCTGTTGGATATTTAAAAAATGTGCTATAAAAAAGGATACGGTCACTCATTCAGGATCACAAGCGACATAAGCGCAGTGAGTTTGCTTGAGAGCAGAGAATAGCACTATTTAAAGTGATCAATAGTAATAATAAATTAAAAAGGATGCAGCAGTGGTCTTTGCAAGGGGCCGATTTACATGTCATTAAGAAGCAGCCATTACCTGCATGGTCTTGGAGACAAAGGAGAGGGGTATTTTACTGGGCTTCATTGTATCACTGCCATTATCATAGGGTGTCTACAAAATCTTTATCATCTACACACAAAGTATCACATATTTTGCATGTTGTGTGCAATTCATATTTTTGAAAGCTGTGCTGTGAGTACATTTAACTTCAAATGATTGTTATGAGTTACTGATTTTGTTCCATTATTCTTTCTCTCTCCCCCTCCCCCTTCCTCCCCCCACTGCCCAGGCAGCATAAACATGCATGCAAAGTAAACAAGTCATGAATAACAAAATTGTTAAAATGTATCTCTGTCTTTGAAGCATGACATATGCAGAGGAAATTGACATTAAGTGCTGAGCATAAAATGTGATTTTTCACACACACACACACACACACACACACACACACACACACAGGCATTGTCATCAGACCCTATCTCTGTAGATCAATAACAATGTCATCAAAATAAGCAGGTGTTCCAAAACCGACCAAAATGTGTCTGAATACCACACAAAGCAGCAACTTTTTGACCAGTTGAACCTCTTTATGAAAGACCCCCCCCCCCCTTTCCCCGACTAAAGTCAAAAATGTCAAAACAGAGAGAGGGAAAGACAGAGACAGAGAGAAATATAAAAGGCAGTGTGTGAGAGTGAGTTAGTAATTGGACTTTAATGTCCTGTCAACCACACAGGGTCAACCAAACAACCCTGCCATAAGCAAATACACACTTGAAAATTCTTCTCATATGTAAACCCCATCTCAAGTCAAATGTACAAAATCAGTCCTTACACAAACATAAAACATACATACACACATTTTTTAATGACTTCGTCTCTTCAGTATTTCTCTTGTTAAAGACGGAGGCTGATTTCACTCAGGATCTCAAAACAAAGTATCTATCACACAGTCACAGTGCAATGAACCCAGTTACTTCTGTGGACTGCCTGCAGCTTGAAGCCAGAGTAAAGCAGTGAGTCCACATGAGTGGCATGGCAGGATTTGTGCTGTGGTGGCAGCAAACTGTGAGGTGTGGCATGTGCTGAATGGTGTGTGTATCCACATTTATGGCTTGGAATCCAATTTTCCACCTTTTCTGTTTTGATTCTTGAGGAGGCATGGCACAAAATCAGTCAATGGTTGCTCAAGCTGTTCTTTTACATGGACCAATGATGATAGCCACACTGCTGCTATGAAACAGAACTTGAAGACTATGAGGTCAAAAAGAGGGTGCACATCACAACCTACTATAACAATCACAGCTTGATAAGTCTCAGTTGTCCTTGTCATCTTGGGAAATGTGGCAGGAATGCATACCATGCTCACTTTCTGCCATGCAGTCTGCACTGGGCAGTGGCATACACTGCTTCATGAAATGGTAACAAGATACCACGCCACCACCATGCACTAGCGCTGCACCTCCACCACACATAAGGAACCAGGCATTCACAGTTTCTTTGTTTCCAGATTGTGTGGCCCACAGCTGTCCTGCCTCCAGTATGGAATCATACCTTAACCCTGTTCTGTTTCCATAAAAAGCATGGGATTCTGAGACAGTATGTTCTTGATTTCAAAACACCACCACTGGCAGACAAAGACGAATGTGAACAGGCTCTCCTCTCTGTGAAGCAATGGTGTGGCACTAAACATTTTGTGTTCCAGGTCATACATGTTTCTAGACCTGAGCTACCATCTTCACACATTTTGAGTTTCAGTACAACTGTGTTCCAACTTCTACTTTTTACTTCTACAACATTCTACTGCAAACAATATGGTCACCAAATTATTTTTCCATGTAGAAGAGAATGCACAAAAACCAAGTCTTGATAAAACAACAGGTGTAACTCATTATATCACTCTGATAAAAAAATCACTTCAAATACATTAATGGGACAGTCATCAGACATGGAATGCTTCAAATGTTTGTACAGTTATTTTCTTTTTCTGGTGAATCGAAATGCACCCAATGCCAGCAAGCACAGCTACAGGTTTGTTAGAACATGCTTTTCTGTCAAATACCTTCACCACCACCATTTTGTTTAAAATGTTGTTTTGCTTCATCTAATTTTGCTTTCTTTTCTTTCTTGCTTCCTTTTGCCTTCCGTCATATTACTTTTCTCTTTCTTTTCCTTGTATTTTTTGTTTAATACCTCATGGACTTATTTTTTGTTGAATTATTCTTAAATTATGGACTGAGAATCAGTGAGAATTATTGAAACATTAACATGAATGAACAGCATTTTTAAACAAACAAACAAACAAAAAACCCACAAAACCCCACAGTGACAACAACTAAAATTTAGTTCCAACATTCATGACATTCTGTTCATCTTGAAGGGTATCACAAAGAATCTAATGATGCAGACACTTTTGCTCATCCCTTCTATGTAGTTCTGTCTGTACAGCAATCAGATTTACACACAGAACAAATAAATGCTCAGTTCATCTCACATTACAAAGTAAAAAATATACTGTTCTTATTTTGTTTCCCCTTCCTGTGACCCCAGAAGATCAGGGTTACCAAACTCAGCACAAATGTGTCAAATGCAGTCAAGGTCATTATTATTCATGTAGTTTGACAGAACTCCCTCCAGCAGCATCCCACAAAATGCCATTTTAAGCTTTTTGTAAAATTGTACTGCCCTCAAGTACACAACTAAGACACAATGCATCATTTCTGGCATGGTGTTGTCCATATATGTATTCATATATATCAAACATACAGAATATGAACCTGGTCAGATCACAACTGACTTAAAAAATACAACCTTCATTTTCACCTTTCAAAGTCACCCTAACCTGGAAAAGCAGTCAGGGTGACCGACGCAGATGAATGGGTAAACTCCATGATGGTGATTATCATGCCAAGTAGAAAATCAAAACTCTCAACTTGAGGGTTTTGCTATGCTAGAAACTTACATATATACATTGAACTTTTGTGACTTTTTTTTAGTAAAAACAACAACATATATTAAAAGCAACAATGAAAACATCCCTGTTTACCACAGTACAAACAAATCTGAGCCCCAGCATAAGAATATAGTGCAACACTAATGGTTAAGAAAAATGGACTGCAGCACAACTAGTTCAATACAAATGAAATGTACATTCTCCACTCATACACTATGCTCTTCTTCTGACACCCGCATGCTGAAAATCCAGCAGTACAAATGCAAGACTCGTACACTTTTTCTTGTTTTGGACCCCACGTTTGGAATTCACTCCCACAGGACCTTAGACACTACTCAACCCTGTCATCTTTTAAAGCCAGACTGAAAACCTTCCTCTTCTCACAGTATTTCCATCCCAACTAATATCAATACCCAGTTTCTGCTACAGTGTGTGTGTGTGTGTGTGTGTGTGTGTTTCCATATAATACCTTATGTAAACTGTTTCAGTAGGACTGTGCTCTACGTGTGTATAGAATCTCGTATTTAGGTTAATATGTATCATGTGAGTGCTCAGGGCATTGATGCGCACAAGATAAATGTACATTATTATTATAGACTGATTAAAGCTAAATGTAGATGACACATTTATAAATGCAGTCAGATCACTACCTGGACTTGCACAACTCCAAAATCAAATAATAATAATAATAAGAAGCTGCTCTGAGTGTACTTTATATTCTATCCAAAGTGATATGACCCATGACACTTCTTTGCTGGGGGTTCCCTTTAAGCTGTCCTTTAAGATTTCATGCATGGTGAATAAAATCATCATTATTGTAACCAGATGATTACAGAGACCCATCAGAGCATTTGGACTGAGTGGCAATAACCTCCATCCCAGTGCACTGAGCAACTACTGCTCCTATTGAGAGCCAAAGGAAAATCAAAAAAGAGCACCCTGGCAGAGGTGGGTTGACAAAAGCATAGAAGTCATATTGCAGCAACAAGTGGCATGCATGTGGCACTCTGTTCCAAGTCATACAGATTTCAGACTTACATGCAAGACAATTACAGCACTTGACATCAGTAAACAAACAAAATGTAGATTATAATAAATGAATAAACAACTATACAAATGTATTTTTATTTAATAACAAAAGTATCCAAAACAAGCATATGCCAAACTCATTAAAAAGAATGATATAAAGACTACTGACAGCAAAGGCTGGGAGCTAAGAACAGTTTCAACCACCACAACTGTCAGACATTTGAGATAGTTTGTTTTTCAATCAGTAGCACTTACAACCACATACCATTAAACAGCTAAAAAAACACACGTTTAACCTGCCTAGACCACCACACTACATCTTCAAGCAAAGGTCACAAGTCAGTTGAAACTGAAAGGCTGTGCAGCTCTGTCAACTGAACAGAGCAGCAGTTCTTCTTCCTCTGTCAGTTAGAATGATCATTCACACACAGCTCCAAGTAGTTTAGCATGTACCTCAGGTCTTCTTTTGAAGAACAAAGGCAGGGTTGGTATGATCACAATAGCCAGCTTCATTTATTTTCTGTCCAAATATTCACTAACAACTTCTCTCAGATCTGTACATTTTGATTTCAGTTTACACAATGTATTTTCAAAACATCTTAACTGTATATATCAAAAGTTATTAAAGGGGAACCAAATTGAAGATGCACTTTTATTTTGCCTGAAAACAGAAAATGTGCAAATATATTCATCTGCATGTCTGCATGCCAATATTTATACAAAATTACTTTTTTGTTTCAAATTTGAGCTCCTGAAGGCATAGTTTGCTCTTTATCAATGAAGAGCAGAAAAGGTTTGGTTCAAGACTTACTTGATACTTTTATTGTCACACATTGGACACATATTGTTTATGATGTCACAGATTGTTTATGACCATGCAGACTGCTGGGTCAAAATAGCAACACTCATGGTCATGTTTTCATGACTTTCACAAACGGGGCCAGAGAACAAGTGAAAAACTGCTGTGTGTAATTATTTATTCCATTTCTATTCAAAGGGCCCCTGACACTTCTTCAGTTCAGTTCCCCTTTAACATAATTCTTTTGTTTCTACAAATTCTCAGTTTCTGTCCCACCGGAAACGGACTTCAACACCAAGGTTAGCGTCGACTTGATCTCTGCTGGTTCATTCTGAAAACACAAATGAATAAACTTACAATCATGAACAGCCAATGGCCATTCCATGATTATCAAATCAGTCCCACTTCTATCAAAATGCAAACTCAATTTTCATTATGAAAACACAAATGAATAAACTTACAATCAAGAACATCCAAAGGCCATTCCATGATTACCAAATCAGTCCCACTTCTGTTAAGACGCAAGCTCCATTTAATTAGACTCTTTTATGCTAGGTAATCAGTTCTAGGATATATATTATTTTCTGAGAAGAAAAAACCATTGATATATTTAACATAATATTCCAAATATTTGGGCAGAAATCATGAAACAACAAAACTGGGTGACACAGCTGCCATCTTGATGTGGAATCGTTCTGGTGAGGAGTGTACTCTCAGAAACAGGTCCCCCTTCTGCCAGTTTCAGAAACAACTAAGCTGGCATTACAAAACAAGAAGTCTTACAAACATCTGAATCTCAGCTAAGACCAGGGGTCTCATGAAGCAGGAGCAAAGGTACATGTTTTTTACGCCCAGTCAGCCTGGCCAATTATATCAGGCTGATTTTATTATTATTATTTTATGAGGCAATATGACACTGATCTTACGATGGGAAAAGCAGCAACCAAAACACAGCCAAATGCAGAAGAAATCACCTTCTGCCTGCCTCTTTACCTGGCAATTTGCTCCACATATTCAGCAGTCTGGTTGGGGTTGATCTGGCCCAGGTATGGGTAGCTGTTGGCACCAGTGCCACTGCGACTATTACCACCATTGTACATGTAGCCCTGCTGGCCAGCCCCATTACTCAGGTGCTGATAGGACATTGTGCCAGTGCGAGGCATGTCACTACGAGTCTGACCTCGTCGACGACCACCACCTGAAATAAAAGACAGAAAAAGTACTTGAATGCTTTGTAACAAACAATTTGCACCCTTGATAGTTAATTGTGTTAGGGAGGATAAATCTTCTTACAATGCTTGTTTTACACGTTTTACACAATGTGAAGGAACAGATCAGGACAGAGGGGGGTGTGGGGAGGGATGACAAAATTTGGGGTGGATGGGGAAGGACTGTAATCATGACAAACAAAAATAAAAAAATCTCTACAGGGCCAAGACTTTTTGGCTGACACTCAGGACCAAATATAATAATAATAATGAAATATTTGTAAAGAACAAACCTCTAATATAAAATCAAGCTTATCAAGCTGTACAGAAAGCAAGTATAACTTAACTATAACACCCAAGTTGAGACACCACAAGCAACAATAATTACAAAGCAGTTTCACAGAGAGCCAAACCGCAATACCTAAATTACACACAGATGCATGCATACCCCCCCCCCCCCAAACACACACACATACACACCACAATAGTCATTTGAAATAATTTACAGAAATATGGCAAGGCCTTTACCTCTTGGCATGGGTTCTGTGTCCTCATAGTAAGTCCCAGCTCCAGTCCAGGTAGCAGGTGAGGCAAGCTGTACATTTGTCACTTTGACTGGAACTGATGTCTTGTATTGCTGGTACTGTGTGATGCCTGGTAGTGTTGCCTCTACCATTGCACTGTTTTGCTGACAAAAGACACAAGATACATTTGGTTTGCATCTATATCTAGTTGTTTCTTTTTTCACTTTGACACCATCAACCTCTCCCCTTTGAGACACACACACACACACACACACACACACACACACACACACACACACACACACACACACACACACACACACACACACACACATTCTAGAGCTGTATCTTGATCTTGATCCCATACATCACAGGACCTAACTAAGTATCTTTGCCTTCCCAACCACACAGAATCATTAGCCTTGCATCCTAACCACACTAGATCATTAGCTTTGTCATCCCAACCACACAGGATCATTAGCCTTGCCATCCTAACCACACATGATCATTAGTTTTACCATCCTAACTGTACCGGATCATTAGTCTTGCCATCATAACCACACTGGATCATTAGTCTTAATAATAATAATAATATACATTTATCATGCGCTCATCAACGCCCTGAGCACCCGCATGATACATATTAACCTAAATACAATATTCTATACACATGTAGAGCACAGTTCTACCAAAATAATGTACATAAGGTATTATATGGAAACACACACACACACACACACACACATGCACGCATGCACATGTGCACACACAATGAGTGTATCAGAAATTGGGTACTGATATTAGTTGGTGTGGAAATACTGTGAGAAGAGGAAGGTTTTCAGTTTGGCTTTAAAAGATGACAGGGTTCAGCAGTGTCTAAGGTCTTGTGGGAGTGAATTCCAAATATGGGGTCCAAAGCAAGAGAAAGCACAAAAGCCATGACTCTTGCATTTGTATTGCTGGATTTTCAGCATGCGGGTGTCAGAAGAAGAACGTAGTGTACGAGACGGAGTGTAGTCAGACAGCAGTTCAGAAAGGTAAGCAAGACCAGAACCATTTATAGCACTGAAACACATACAAGTGACTTTACATTTAATACGTTCTGAAATGGGAAGCCAGTGCAGTTTTTCCAGGAGAGGTGTTGAGTGCTGGTGGCGGGGTGCCAAGAGAATGAGTCTTGCAGCAAAGTTTTGAATTTTCTGGAGATGTTGGATGCCAGAATTAGGTGTACCCATGAGGAGACAGTTACAGTAGTCGAGCCATGAGTGGATATAGGCTGCATCTTCAGTGAGAAACCTATGGATCGAACTAACGCATTTAAGCTTAAAATAAGCAGTTCTGCTGATTTTTATGACGTGCTTCTTCAACAGGTTTGAGTCAAGAATGACTCCAAGGTATCTGGCAGAATCAGAGAAGGGGATGTTGTGAGAGCCAAGAGTAATCGAGTCAGGGAGGGAAACAGTGGAAGGTCTCATGGAAGATAAAAATGGAAAGAGAAGAGCTTCTGTGTTGTCGTCATTAAGTTTGAGCTGATTTTCGGTCATCCATGTTTTTATGTCATCTTTGCATGCATCGAGTTCTTTGGTGAGGTTGGTAACTTCACTGAGAGGAGCAGATTTCTGGAGCTGTGTATCATCCACAAAAAGCTGATGATTTACAGAGTGATTAGCTATGATATCAGAGAGAGGTGTAGTGTACAGGACGAAGAGAATGGGACCCAGTACCGAGCCCTGAGGCACACTGTACATGAGCTGTGTGGGTAAGGAAGATGAGTTACTGACTGAAGCAGTCTGATATCTGTCTGAGAGATGACTGAAACCACTGGAGTGCAGTCGACTGAATGGCAAAAATAGAGTTCAGGCGGGAGAGGAGAATTTGGTGGTCAATAATGTCAAAAGCTGCAGAAAAATCCAATAAAAGAAGAACAGAGATGTTGTCACTGTCAGGAGCAGAGAGAATATAAATTACAACATGTAACAAAATGGTCTCTGTGCTGTGTCCTGCTCGACAGGCTGACTGAAAGGGGTTGCTGAGGTTAATGCCATCCCAACTACACTGGATCATTAGTCTTGCCATTCTAACCACACTGGATCATTAGCCTTGCCATCCTAACCACACTGGATCATTAGCCTTGCCATCCTAACCACATAGGATCATTAGTCCTGCCATCCCAACCACATTGGATCAATAACCATGCCATCCTAATCACACAGGATCATTACTCTTGTCATCCCAATCACACATGATCATTAGTCTTAAAGCCATCCCAATCACATAGGATCATTAGTCTTGCCATCCTAACCACACAGGCTCATTAGTCTTGCCATCCTAACCACATTGGATCATTGATCATAGAAAGACTAATGATCCCATGTGATCCACACTGGATCATTAGCCTTGCCATCCTAACCACAGAGGATCATTAGTCCTGCCATCCCAACCACACTGGATAATTAACCTTGCCATCCTAATCACACAGGATCATTACTCTTGCCATTCCAATCACATGGGATCATTACTCTTGTCATCCCAATCACATGGGATCACTAGTCTTTCCATCCTAACCACGCAGGAACATTACTCTTGCCATCCCAACCACACTGGATCATTAGCCTTGCCGTCCCAGTCACACAGGATCATTAGTCTTGTTATCCTAACTGCACTGAATCATTAGTCTTGCTATCCCAAACCCAGGTTCACCAACCCACCAAATGTAATACCATCTACAGACATTTGACATTTTTATGCCCCTCCTGCAAAGAGGACTGAAATAACAACTGAACTGGAAAACCATCCGTAAGTTACAAACTCTAGCAAATGACAAAGATGAGCTCACCGGAAACTGATCAGCAAAATACATCTCTGCCTTGTTGCGCTCTTCATCAGTGACAGGAATGCCATCAATAATCATCAGCTGGGGCATTCGGAACACCAGCACCACACGGTGCATCAAGCGCCGAGCAACCTGCCAACGTCAATGGACAAATAGTTTTTGCCTTAGTGAAAAAGAGGGAGAGAAAAATAAATAATCTGAAACAGAGTTGAGTTCTAGTGTTCTGGAAAAATGTCAGAACACATGAAAGGTTCAAAAGAACTATTATTCTACAGCAATACAAAATGTGCACATTTTTAAGCAACAACCAGTTGGACTACAATTATTACACAAAGAAGAAAATGAAAGATGATGATGATGACGATGATGGTGTCCATTTTTATACTGCATGATTCCATTAATTTGAATGCTCAGTGCTTTAGTGTTCAGCTGGTTCTCTTGCAGAAGAATCAGTGTTTCCTCTGCAAGTGAACCAAGTGAAACCTAAGTCATTTCCTTTCCTTCACTGTTTGTTTGCAGATTAACTGTAGCTGGAAAATGGGTTTGTTAACTGTCTCCTTAAAATAACTCTTCTTCTTAACCTTTCATGTGTTTAGATCTCAGTGAAGAAGAGATGATTAAGACCTAGACCTTTTGAATTTCAAAAAGCACCGGTGCTAAAAAGCACTAAACAGACTCTTTCCTTAATCTGAAACATAACAAGGCCCACAACACCTGTACATAATCAGCAAAGGAAGCTGATTAGTGCTCAACAGACATCAAACAAACACAACACAGATCTGAGTTGCCCTCATGCCAGTAAGAGTTATTGCAGGCAACTCAGGTCTTTGCTGTTATGTTTGTGTGATGTCTTTCAAGTGCTGACTAACTCCCTAGTTTGTTGAGATACTTTCTTTGTTTTGTTTCCTTTTAGCACTAAAAAGACCCTTTCGTTGTTTCTTTTCAGAATTAAAAAGACACTTTTATTGTTTTGTTTTTGTACAAAAAAAGAAGAAGATTCTTTCCTGGTTTTCTTTTTTTTAGTACTAGAAAGACCATTTCCTGGTTTTGTTTCTTTTTATCAATAAAAAGACCATTCTCTTGTTTTCTTTCTCTTTCTTAATTTTTTATTGACTAGATGAAATTCTTGAGGATGAATGATCACAGACGAGAAGATATATTTCCATATTCAATTAGCAATTTAGAATAATGTGATACAATAACAGGCAATTAGGTGCTAATCACAAAAAGGTTTGTATGCTTTCAAAGACATGCAATGGTTCCACTTCTACTTTGATCAACACTTTAAAAATAACCAACATTTTACCCTTCAGACAGCAGGGGAGGGGGAGTTAGCAACAGATGAAGCTAAAGTAATATTTGGCATGTATTAAACTGTAAATTATAGGTGTCTACACTTAGTGTATGACACATAAACAGTCATAAGGAGTTATTTTAAGATCTGTCTTCCTTGTGAACTGTAATCCAGTCCATGCATTCACATGGTGCATTTACTGACAGAAAGACAGAAAGGAGAGACAACAGAACAACTAAAACATCCAAAAAGGACATGTACAGCCTTCACATAAACATTTCTTTCAGACTAAGCATGAGAGTCTATAGTCTCGTGTTAAATTCACTTCAAATTACACTTGGGCACAAATGTTGTTAATGGTGATATTTATACATTTGCATTACATCAGGCACCTCGGTTGGGGCCTGGATCCAAAAATGAAAGGAACCAGCCTTCTCAAAACAGGTTTGTCTAACAAGTTAGAGATCAAAATCATACTAAAATTAAGGATCTTGTTCTAAATACCTTGTTGAGTGGTGATTTGTGGAATCAAATGTATAAAACACAGTCCATGTGTCAAAGCTGGCCTGATACCTACTTCTTTAATGTTTTTAGTCTGATGATGTAAACACATACTCCTTGTGTTAAATATTCAGGAGGCCATGATGTGCAAAAGGTTGACGTGCACATGTACTCCTTGTGTTAAATATTCAGGAGGCCATGATGTGCAAAAGGTTGACGTGCACATGTACTTCTTGTATAAAAACAGCAAGGAGCCATGATGTGCAAAAGGCTGATGTAAACATGTACTTCTTGTCTAAAAACAGCAAGGAGCCATGATATGCAAAGGTTGATGTGAACATGTACTGCTTGTGTCAAACAGCAAGGAGTCATGATATGCAAAGGTTGATGTGAACATGTACTGCTTGTGTCAAACAGCAAGGAGTCATGATGTGCAAAGGTTGATGTGAACATGTACTGCTTGTGTCAAACAGCAAGGAGTCATGATGTGCAAAGGTTGATGTGAACATGTACTGCTTGTGTCAAACAGCAAGGAGTCATGATGTGCAAAGGTTGATGTGAACATGTACTGCTTGTGTCAAACAGCCATGATGTCCTACAGGTGATGCTGTGACACTTGTTATGCAGTGTTTCATACATACAGTCTTGCTAATCATTACCCTACTCAGAAAGGTTATTTTCTAAATCCAATATAAAATTAACAAGGATGTGCTGTCTTGTTTCCCATACATATTTCAGCCATGTCAGTGCTGTAAGTACACCACTTCAGTGGATATTCAAAAATGCACTATAAAAAGCTAGTCACTCATGTGAGTGCAGTGAGTCTGCTCGAGAGTGGAGAATAGCGCTATATAAAAGCAATCATCATCATCATACATATAATGCACAAAACAAGGGTGTTTAAAAGAAAATCACTAATTTGAAGTTATTTTGATCTCTTCTACCTGTTTCATACACCAGTTTTATGAAGGTTAGTTTCTTTAAAATATGTATTACCTCTTTACTCGCCTGAAAAACAGCCAATGCTGACAATGTCAAGTGCAATGCCATCAATAACTAACAGCATTTAAATACATGCAATATGAAAGTGAAATAAGCAGCTAATGTTCTGGGAACCAGCACACAAACCATTATGAACACACTCAAAGAACACACACTCAAAGACAACAAAATCATTTACACCATGCCTTAAAAACAAAACTTGTTTCTATCATGCCCTAACATTCACCACAGTATTGTACATCTTAGTACTGTTATATCTCATTAGCCAATATGATGCGGCCAAGGGGTAAAATCACCATATTGTAAGACAATATATTCTGAAAATGTCAGTTCTGACAGACTGCACACTCAGTCTTCCTAAATGTAGTCTGGGGTAATAGACTGGCTATCTAGTCTTTCAGAGAAAACAAAGCCAAGATCCAATATAAACACATAATGGCAGTTGGAAGCCAGAATAAGAAAGGCTGACTGACAAACAAAATGCTGACACTATTCCAGTATGAATAAATCATCACAGATTCTGCTGCAACTCATTTTCAAAAGGTACAATGGAATGCCTGATAACCCCTCTGACCACTTTTGCTTCATGTATCCATGTCATTGAACCCCTGGCAGCCTGACCACCCCATTTTAAGTCTGCTTTTGTTTGATTCTGGGGTGGCTTTAAAATAGCGGATCTTTGTATTTACGCCTTGCAAGTTACAGTCTATTCCAATAAACAGTGAAGTTTACAAACAACTACATAAAACACACACAGTGGAGTCCACTTATGACAAAGAGGCTGGGACCACCAACAACACTTCTCTTCCACAGACATGTGTCTGGAAAGAACCAAATAAAGGAATGAGTAAATTAGGGAAATCTTAATCAGTAGCTAGTATGGTTGTTATATGGGTTCTTCTTCAGTGCTGGTCCTAGTTAGGGGGAATCAGAGGTCAAAACTGAAATAGCTTGCAGCTTATCCCAATTAGGCTTGTTGTGTTCCACATACATCCTATTTTAAGGCACAATTAAAAGAAAAGCAGTTAGGACCCTGACTGCAAGTTAGGGTGGCTTCGAACATGTCCAAGTGGAGAGCATAACGCATGTTTCGGTGTGACATAAAAAATATCATTATGTAATATTTAGAACAAGAACCTTATTATTTCATAGAAAGTTTTTGAATAACAATCATTAGGAGCAACTGAGTGCAATTTTTAAGAGGGTTCATCCACTTGAGAGTAGAACAGCCTACCCGCAAAATTGTGACACTGAAACATGCATGAATGGAAAGAAAAGTTTTTCCTTCAAGGTCAAACAAACACCATGGATCATGAACAAGTATTTATTCTTGTTAGTTTTTGATGCTGTGGACATATTCCAAAGTAATATTGGAACACTTCCCCAACTTCGGATGTTCTTTGAATTGTAACGCATGTTTCGCGTGACATGTAACGCATGTTTCACATGACATTCAATAATCACTCAGGTTGGAAACTGTTAAAAGCATGTAGAAAAGAAAAAAAAATCTGAGTATTTGCACACATTACATGTATGTAAGCATTTGAGTTTGACAAGTTTTTTTTTTTTAGTTTGACAAGTTTTGCTTATGTGAAGAAGAAAAAAAGGAAAAAAGAAGTGATGAGCAGTACTAGTCATGTTTACATGAACTGACTGAAACTTAACATGAAAATTTAATCAATCATCTGTTCTCATGCAAAACAATGACAACTTCAAGCAACTTTTATTCTGTAAAAAACCCAGCTGCATTTGACACCGGTCTGTAGTGGCTTAGTTTTGCAAGCTGATCAGCAGGCACCCAAGGGATGTCATCAGTTGCAGGGAATGAGAAGCTGCAGGAACTTTATCTGCACTTCTCCAGATGAAGCCTTGTAGTCTAAAACCTAGATTTAACAGAGCCAACAAGTGAAATCACAGCACAAGTTGCAGTCCACAACACATCACATTCAGAGACAGCAATCAAAGTTGGAGGAAATGGAAAAACAAGATGTAGTAAACTAGTAAATATATAGTTAATAGTATGCTGCCTCAGACCCTTGTCTTTTTCATAAATGCTAATACACCCCCCCCCCCCCCCCCCCCACCCCCACCCCACCCCAGGAACCAAACAAAAACAAAACAAAAAACATGAATAAACAAAAACAAAACACAAGTAGTAGTACAGTTCTATTCAGTATATTGATATTATTAATATTATGTTGAATTTTTTCCAGCTTAAATTAGTAAAGTTTACTAAAAATGAACAGAACAAAAACAAAAAAACTCTGCAAGCACACCATGTCACTACTAAAACAGGACAGAAGAAACAACAATAAAAATTCCAAACAAAAACTCTGCAAGCACACCATGTCACGTTAAGTTCTATCGTTTCTAGTCCGATAGAAGATGGCAAATTTAAATCAAAAGAATCTCAAAGTTACATCATCATTAATACTATAGCACAATCTCAGTTTCACACAGAAATCAAAACAAAGTAGGGAAGATTTGTTCAACGCACGTTCTGCAACACAATGATGCAACACACGTTTTGTGTGACAGAATCAACTTCCGTCCGGTTCCATGTCACCAGAAACGAGCGTTATGTTTTGACCAATTCTTCTCTCCTTGTTCATGGACTGAGAAATAATTTGAAATGACTGCAACCATTACTAAACATGTTTGTTTTTGATCCTACATATGCCTACTTTTTGTTAATTGTGGTTCCTAACCATGAAATAATGATTCGGCAAGAAACATATGTTTCATGTGACGAAATGGAGATGAGCCTGCAAGAGGGTGCATCGAACACATTGAACGCTGTATTTATAAATAAAGAATGCTACTGTATAAAATACTAGTCTGAAATGATCAAGTAACTATAACTGCTTGGAATTTCACCTACCTGCGTCATTGGTAGCCTCCAAATTGGGCAAAATCGTGTGCTAGCAGACAATGATGACAGCCAGTCAACGCATGTTTCTCCTGCGTCAGAGTGTGACGCGCAGTGGTAAAAGCACCCAATCACAAATTCCATGCTTATCACGTGACACGACGTCATCAATGCCCATGGTACATTTGAAAATCGCAGTTAGAAGATTTCTTTTTCTTTGTTGGATTTGTTTTGTGAATTTTTGTTGTTGCCATAATGGACATTTCACCCGTAACGCAAAATTTTCATTGTACTTTTAATGCATTTTAGGAAATAATACAGCAACTTTCGTGTTCAGATCTCAGCATTGATAGTACTTTGTTATTTATAGCAACAGCGTTTTCCCCGGTTCGCATTGTTGATCTTGTGCAAGTTGGAAGTGAACGCGTGTTTCATGACGTGACGGGTCATGAAATGTGCGTTATGCTCACTTTCAACCATCATTGTTGTACACAGACATACTCAACAGTCCTGAAAGTAGCTTTCTGGTGCTTTTGCATGTTGCATCTTTGCAAACAAATTAGATATGTCTGAATATTCTCATCTGGTATGAAGTAGCTTCCAACACAAGCAGTAGGGTATCGCCATTCCCGTTTTTGGCCGCCATTTTTGCGTGACATGGGAGTATATTTTGCTAATAAAAAATAAACAAAACATTTTTTTTCCACTATATTGCTCTCATTGCTTCTTGGGTGTATAACAAAGGGAATTTTCTCCATTTGGTGTGAAAAAAAGGAACTGGTTTACAACAAAACTGTTACAAAGTGAGTGACTGCCAATTAGGACCAGCACTGAAGAAGAACCCATATACCAATACATTTTTATTCAACAGATGGTCTTTTTTGTTTATTTTGTTTTTGCTTCAAATTTAAGTTCCCCAAAGCACAGCAATGTGGGGTGAGCTTAGCCAAGAAGTGCAGAAGGATGGCTCATGGTGTATCAGACACTTGGGCCACACATGCCAGCCTTGTTCATCATGTCACAGGCACAGGCAAAAATGGCTGCACTTACAACTTTAAAAACAAAATGTCGTGAATTGACAGAAAAACTGTTGTGAGTGCATGGGTTTTTTAAATATTTTTTTAAAATATATTTTTATTCCATTGCTATTGCTTCTTGCTTGGGGTCCCATTTAAACAAAATGTAACCGCAGAGGAGACTGTTCACAAGGGTTCCACTGTCCATGCGTTTTGATAATAAAACTGAATTCACATTGGTTACAGCAGTTCTGTGATACTGCATCAGACAGGTACAACTATATGCACAGTTAAATTACACATCAAGACTCATTGTGACATGGGACATGCAGTTACCGTGATGTTCTGGGCAGAAGTCACTTTGTACACTGACTCTTGGCCACACTGCATCGGCTGTTGCAGTGAAAGTGTGCTTTAAAGTAAATTACTACAGACACATGCACACCATCAGCACCCCCCTCTCTCTCTTTCTCCCTCTCTCTCTCTCCCTCTCTCTTTCTCTCTGTGTGAAGAAAGCAGTTGCACAAAATAAGGTTAAAACTTGCACAGGCACTGCTCATACATACCTCATGTATTACCAAGACAAATTAACCATCCATCAAAATACAAGTTGTGGTCTATTGCATGAATAAAAAAAGGGGGAAAAAAGGAAGGGAAATTCTATTCATAAAGAACATTAATTTTGTCTGATCAAAATTTCTATGCTTACCTATCCTTGTTTCAGTATGATACAATATTTGGTCATGATTATGTAAATACTCCATTGAAGCAGACACTTTATAAACAACGCATTTGTCTTGCAGGGTGAGTGGTGGGAGAGAGGTCTCTACAATACGCTTGCCAGGCCTGCAACAGCAATTGCTTTTCCCATTTCTATTTTTGTTTTAAATGTATATATCTGCTACATTTTTTTCCTTGTCATCATTCTTATTTATTGATTTTATTGGATATCTTTTTTATTTTGTCAATTTTTTCAAATCTCATTTTGTTTTATTTATTTACATGTAATACGTTTTCTGTCACATATCGTCTTGCTTATTTACACTGTTCTTTGACCATTATTATTTTTGATATTTAGCATACATTTGTATGTCCACCTCCAGCCATCAGTCACCCTTGCCTTAACTCTGTTCACAGATTTACCCCTGTGAGAACTCCTAGCTACGTTTCCACATCCCTGCTTCCTTTCCCAGTGCAGACCTGACCCTTTTCCAATCCTCCTGCACAACTCCTACAAGGGTCTATGATTCCACAGGTCTGTCACCTCCATGTGGTAACATGTTACAGATTCTTCCTTTCAACCTGATGTCCATCACTTTTTTCCCCAAAATGTCTCAGACTGTCATGGTGTACAATACAGTTGCCCATAGCACAAGAACTGTGGGGCTGCAAACACAAATGGGTTAACTTTCATGACCAGATCTCACACAGCAATGGGGGATGTGCATCACTGCCAACTGACACTTTCACCTGGTTCCCCACTACCAAGCAACAAATGAAATTATTGACAAAGTTGGAAATTTGGCTTTTTTCATTCCTTTTGGCCCCCCCCCCCCCCCCCCCCCCCCAACTTTTGCTGTTGTTGTCTTTTGTGTTCTTTTTGTCAGTCATTCTTGGTCCTTGTTTCACGACAAATTTATTTTTGACACTTGCCACTCTTTTCCATAAGAAAGCAGAGTTCAGTATAACTGTAAAAGTTCTAGGGGAAGTCAGTCAGTCTGAGGCATTTTGAGACACAGTGAGGCACACAGCAGTAAAAAGATTCAAAGTTGCCAAGACAGCCAAAAAAACTATAAGAAAAACAGACACACAGAAAGATGTAAAGTTAGATAGCGGATGCAGGACAAATACAATACTACATATGTCTTCCTGTGGGATGCTGTTTTACATTCATTTCTTTTCAGAACTTAAAATGACTGGCGTTTGTTTATGGTTCAATTTCTGAAGAGAAAAAAAAAATCATATAAAACTGATATCTAACAGGCAGAAATGTAGTGCAGTATTGTCTACAGTGCACACCTTGCATGACTGTCCAACCACCACAACCCACAAAAATATCCCCTGCTCTTCAGATCATTTCTCTTTCATCTACTGCTTGTTCAACTGAGCCAACTACTGTATGTATTTTGTTTAGTTGGTTTGCACCTTTCAATATGTATTTTATAAAGACAAATTTGTAAGCTTGGTTGAATTTCTGTGCAAGATTAGTCTTAAAGACAGATTAAATTAAATACAACTGTTATTTGGAGTGCTTTGCTCTACATGACACTGCATGACAAGTCAGAATTTAGGCAGAACATCACAAAAATGTAAGCAATGTAGGCAAAAAGCAGCACTTTGCCAAGAACACCTCAGGGCATAGAATCGGCTCACAATTTTAGGAAGTTACTTAAGAATGTCCTACAAGTCTAGAAGGAATTTAAAGGGGTCAGTCTCTCTGAGAAGCCTTTATGCAAAATAGATGAGGCGTATCTTGTGATATGTTAGCCACATCTGCAAATTGATTTTTTTGTTGAAAACATGAGTAAAGACAGCCTTTGAAAGTCATTTCAAATGCAGGTACTTACAGCATTGTTGACAACTGACAGCTCCACAAGGTTGCTCAGTGAGTCCAGTTTCTCCAGCTCTGAGATATCCTAAAGAAAATATAAAACAACAACCTCCACGCTCAATTCAAATACTGTATGCTACATGAAGCAACAGCATGTCCATCTGCTTAATAATACCAACTTGAGTAGCAAATATGCAGCTGAGTCACATTCAGTGCAACAAAACATAACCCTCACAAAATCCAAGGCTACCAAAACAGGTATGAATGTGTAAAACTCAGTATATTTTACCATTATGCAGAGCCTGAATGATCTTGCTTGAAGAACACATGAGGAAACCCCAACCTGTTTCCTGCTTTACAATGTGCAGCGGCCTGTCATTCAGGCAGCTGCATTCCATCACAGGGGCAACTCAAATACAGCAGAGTGAACTGAAGCAATGGTGGCAAGTGGCAACCAAGCCTACGTCCTACCAGTGCCAAGTACCATGCCACAAGGCAGAGTCAGACCAGGGCCAACTGTGTGATTACAGCAATGCTATTTCTGTTTGTTTTGTCATTGTGTAGCAATTATAGCTGTACACAAATGTTTGAATTCGTCTGGTTGATACCCCTGTGAAGGACCACTTAAACAAACTGACCTGAATGTGGTGAAGGACTTCTTACAACAAACTGACCTGAACGTGGTAAATGAACTCTTGCAGCAAACTGACCTGAATGTGCTGAAGGACCTCTTAACAGCAGTGAAGGACCCCTTAACAGCGGTGAAGGACCTCTTAACAGCAAACTGACCTCAATGCAGTCCAGGACCTCTTGCAGCAAACTGACCTGAATGTGGTGAAGGACCTCTTGCAGCAAACCAACCTGAATGTGCTGAAGGACCTCTTAACAGCAGTGAAGGACCTCTTAACAGCAAACCGACCCCAATGCAATCACGGACCTCTTTCAGCAATTTGACTGGGCCGCAGTGAAGGATCTCTCACAGCAAACTGACCTCAATGCAGTTAAGGACCTCTTACAGTAAACTGATCTGAATTCAGTGAAAGACCTCTTGCAGCAAACTGACCTGAATGTGGTGAAGGAATGATTACAACAAACTGACCTGAATGTGGTAAAGGAATGATTACAACATACTAATCTAATTGCGGTGAAGGAACTATTACAGCAAACTGACCTGATTGTGGTGAAGGAACACATGAGCAAACCAACCTGATTTCGGTGAAGGAACGCTTCCAGCAAACTGACCTGATTGTGGTCAAGGAACAATTACAGCAAACTGACCTGATTGCGGTGAAGGAACGTTTACAGCAACCAGACCTGATTTCGGTGAAGGAACGCTTACAGCAAATGGACCTGATTGCAGTGAAGGAACAATTACAGCAAACTGACATGATTGCGGTGAAGGAATTCTTATCAGCAAACTGACCTGATCGCAGTGAAGGAACTCTTAACAGCAAACTGACCTGATCACAGTGAAGGAACACTTAACAGCAAACTGACATGATTGCGGTGAAGGAACTCTTAACAGCAAACTGACCTGATTGCAGTGAAGGAACTCTTAACAGCAAACTGACCTGAATGCGGTTGGATCCAAGGTACAGGCGCTGCAGATTCTCCAGGCAACCAAGTGGTGCAACTTCGCGAAGACGATTCTCCTCCATGTGAAGCTCCTGCAGATTCCATTGGTTGGCAAAGGCATAATCTGAGATGATCTTTATTTTGTTGCGGTCAAGGACTAGTTCCCGAAGATCATGCAGTCCTTCCAGACCTTCCACCTTGGTGATTTCATTGCCTGTTAAAAAGAGTTCACAGCATAACACAAATAACATGCCAAAACATTCTCCGTCCTGTTTTCTTCCTACGGCAGTTTCTTTCTTCTCCTATTTTCTTTTTTTCTTTTCACAGTTCTTGTTTCTGCAGCAACCACTTCATGGTCTTACAAAACAGATTTTGAAGGCTTGTGATGCCATGCTGCAACAAACTATAAAAACTGCAACAATTGTGAACAGGATCCAAAAACAGCAATACCATGCAAAAACAAAGCAGTACCTTGCAAAAACAGCAATACCATGCAAAAACAAAGCAATACCTTGCAAAAACAATGCTTTCAGGGATGGCAAACGACTCAGTTGCAACATGGCCATATCTTTGATTCCATTGTAGCTGAAACACAAGAAGCAAACAATAAAACAGTAGTTCATGGAAAACTTCTGACACATCTTGTTCTTTACCACTCTGCAATTCTCAAACACAAAACACTCACCTCCATCACAGCTCATCAAACTGTCGAACAACAAGGGGCCATTACTCTTCACACAGCATATCACTTTGTGTGTATATTGTGCACATCTCATCCCTCTAGCATGGTAAATCCAAAAAGAAAGAACAAATTGAGAAACGGGACCAATTTTATTCAGCACTCTTTATTCATTTACCTTTCTGATATGCTAAATGGATAAACCACTGGATTTATGTTCACAAAGAAAGCAAATAAAATGCTTCAAGACAGACAGATTCATCAGTTTGTGCAGTTTATTAAAGAGGCAACAGGCGTATATAAGCAGAGAAGCTGGTAGACAACCAGTGTGTTTCAAACATTACAGAGGTATGGAACATCCTGTCGCTCCACTTCTAACTTCATTATCTTCAGAGAGAGGGCATAACAAAGTCCAATATTTGGCACTGAAGTAACTTACTACCACATCTAATGAACACGGTATTCAAGAGTCCACAAGACAATGATGTTACATGCAAAATAAGGAAAATAGGTATGGAGTGTCGGGTGGATTTGGATAGAGCCCTCTAACTAATATCAGGACACACTCTCGCATGATCTCTTTAAGCACATGCACAACAGTTTCATCAACATAGTCTTCACACATCACAGTCTCCTTTTTACAAACATATAAAGGATGCATCTATGCACCACATGTGTTCATCATAGACCAAAATTTCCTAAACAGTTTCTTCCTGATCCCACAATTTCTTTTGTGAGCATCCTGCCCATGGCCCAACCACCGCTGCCTAACACAGGTTACACACGGGGAACAAAAACAAAAGACACATTCCTGTCACCATCCAGTTCAGAGGCTTCCTTTCCTTGACCTGAATGGCTCACATCAACACCTGCAGTTACATTGATGGCACTGGCACAATTATCACCCTGCTTTTCAGTCTCTGGCTCAAAACTTGCTACAGTGGTATTGTCTGTGGTGAAAAATGGTTGGACAAAATTGTTCCTGGCAAGAAATGTCTCATCAAAATTCAGGAAAGGAAGAGAAATTTCATGAACATAATCCCATCCATGTGCTTCAAACAGTTCTTTTATCACTGCTTCTGCCCAGTCCAGTGAAAGTTGCTTTCTCACTGTGGTGGCATTTTTGTTCCTCAAACTGAGCCTCTATAGGGCCCCAGGGTCAAACCATAATGAATTGGTCCATCCCAAAGGGGGGGGGGGGGGGGGGGGGGGGGAAGCTGGTATATTTTGGAGCCACCATATTTTGGCATTTAGGTGGACATTTCTGATGTTACAAAACCCCTAGCAACATAAATGAACCTTCCTACAAATGGTGGGAAAGCCCAGTTCCCTAAAGGGGTGTAAGAATGTTCCTAATCACAATCGTAATTTTTATTACAACAAATGCAAATACAAGTATATTCACATTAATGAAGCATGTCAACAGCATAATGAACTTTTTGGCAAAATATTTCCAGCATACATTATGACAGTAGAGCTTGGACTGTGTTTTTTTGTTTTGTTTTGTTTTTCCTCTTCATAACCACATGTAGCGTTTTATTTTTTAGTTAGCTAAGCCCTGCCCACTCCAGTGCGCATGCATCCCGATCCCTTGGATTGGTTGCTGTGCCATCAAAAGCTAGTGAAAGTCAATTCCATTCATAAAAAAAGCTTTATTCCAGAATAAAACATAGATAGGTGAAGAATGAAAATGCTGCACCTGAACCATACAAGCACCCAATAAAATCCCCAGTCCTAAGTGCCTGTTGCAGTGTTTACTATAATGTCCTACCCCAAGTGCAGGACCTCCAGATGCTCCAGCACAGGCTGGAAGTTCTCTGGGTAGTAGTCAGCAGGTGCAGACTTGCTGGGATAGCCAGGTACATAGCGTTGTTTGGCCTGCACTGCCTTGATGCGAGGAACCACACACTCTATGTGGTTGTTATTCAAACACAGCACCTTGAGGGGGACAAATGACAATGGTTAAGAGTGAAACCAAGCCCACAATTTAAGTGGTGGCAGTTGTTCATTATTATTATTCATAGCTTTTATATAGCGCTATTCTCTGCTCTCAAGTAGACTCACTGCGCACATTGGCATGTGATTCTGAATGAGTGACTGTATCCTTTTATAGCATGTATTATTAAAGGACAAGTCCAAGGTTGGGGGTGATTTTTGACATGATTTCCGTTAAAGCTTGCTGAGAACAATGATGTAGGTGAAATTGTGATCTAAGAGTTATAAATGCACAAAAACAGGCATTTTCTGTTGTACCGAAAGCGTCACCATGATGCTGAAAATCATGTGCACATATGTGCACTACGTCACTCTGGGGAGTTGCTGCAAAATGGCTAGTAACCACAGGGTAACCGACTTGGACAAAATTCCAGTTCGAATCTCCAAGGATGAAGCTCCGACACCATTGTCAGTAGTTGGGCCTTTGTTTATTTCCTCCTTGTTATTTCATCTTTCTCAAACCTTGTTAGGTGCGTGGCGTTTCAGTCTTTTTCGTTCTCTTTATTCCACCTTTCACAACAGGCTAGACATCATCAGGGAGCCTGCCTTTTATTGGGTGTTTTATTTTATTTTCCCAATTTATCCTTGTTTGTTTCATCATATGTAAAAATGAAACAGTTTTGTTCATTCTAGTTCAATAGACTAGCAATTTCATGGCCTCCCTGGGTTAGGGTTTGGAGTTGGGCTAGTTACCAGTTCTTGCCATTCATTGTTTTTTCTCTTGGCTTGCCCTTTTGTTTCTTGAGTTATATCGTTCATTTACAATGTATGAGTGAGGAGGGTAGTCTCGATGTTTAACGAGACCTCTCATTCTTTCTTTGTGTGGGGTAGTTCGTGAGCATCTGTTGCCCTGCTGTGTTGTCACTGCTAAGTGGGTTGTATCGTGTATACGGATTACGTGTATCCAGCCTTTGTTCCGTTGCTCGCTGACATTACTTGCCTCCTCTTTCTTTTCAGAAAGTGTTGTTGTTTTCTCTCTCTTTTACCCTTCTTTTTCACCATGCGTTCTTTCTTTTTATCTTTGGTTTATTGGCCATTTTGTACCTGCTTGTTAGCTTGCCTGATTAGGGCAGCCATTTTATATTTCTCTTGTTGTCTGCATTTGTTTACATCCCAATGTTTTGTCATCAGTAGTCCTGATTAGCGTTTTGCTTTATCAGTCTGCAGCCTTTGTTTTTCTAGATGGAAGCCAGGTTAGTGAGGGGTTAGCTAAGAGTTAGTTATGGAAAGTTTGGCTTTCCATCTGTTTGTCGTTGGCACAGTTATTTTTGCTCTGTGCTCTTATGACTGTAGTCGTCCACTCCTTTGCTGCAGACAGTAGTCTGTTAGACTGTTGTGGTTGTGTGTTCTGTTTGTTTGTTTGTTTTGGTGTTTTTTCCACTTATGCTTGCAGGTAGGCAACCGTTTGGGGTTTTGAGGTGGTTTCAGCTGTTTTGTTTCTTTCATTTGGTGTCAGCTGTTTGCTTGACTGATTAGGAAAGCCATTTTTCGTTTGCCACCAGCATTTGTGGTTTGCTCTTTCTTTCATTGCCACAGGCATTTGTAGTCTGTTCTTTCTTTGCCACAGGCATTTGTGTACGGTCTCTTTCTTTCATGACCTTTTCTGCCGTAGGTATTCATGTTAGACTTTTTGTCTTTGCCTTGTTAGTGCTTGTTTCAGGGTATCAGTGTCTCTCTCAGTTTTTGGTATCATGCTGTGCGCTTGCTGCTCATCAGCTTCATCCTTGGAGATTTGAACTGGATTTTTTTGCAAATCGGTTACCCTGTGGACAGCCCTACAAATTCCGCTTTGAAGCAAACCCCATTTGGTATGCCGCCATAAAGTTTACGAAATCGCACTCAGCGAAGTGCTCGCTACACAAATGGGTGTGACTGAGGCACAGCATAAAAGTCAGCTCGTTTGAATTGTACAAATTTGACCTATTTTTGCCTCACAGGCACAGGAACAGGAACTCGTGCACAGTTATGCTTTGGGTTGCTTGTGAGTTGTTACAGTTTGCTGCAATACAGTAGACCGGCATGGTAGAGCTTTCTGTCAACCACACGCATACACATTCAATGAACAATCTAAGATGGCAACTGCACTGACTCCCCAGACTGACGTCATTTCCGAGAAAGTCATGTGACTGATGGAGAACCCGAGACAGCAGTCTCGGCCAGCCTACAGAAAATAAAATCGATTAAAAACCAACATAAACAAAAAAAATCATTTTTTATTTCATTAAATCTCAAACTAGAGACTCATTTGTCAGTCATTTCGATGATCATTTTGGATACTTAAAAACCTTGGACTTTTCCTTTAATATCCATGGAAATGGTGTACTGATAGTGCTCTCTGGGTGTTGCATGGCTGGTGCCACATGAAATGCTGCTGTTTTGGCACAAGTTCTGTGTCCACCATTCAACCATGCACCAGGTTATAGTGTCACTTCATTCAAAGCCACATAGGTAGGGTGCATGTGTTTCGCTGTAACCTGCCACCTGCACTTTTGGCAGAATGACCGGGATCTTTTACGTGCTACTGCGGTAGCAGATACCGAAATAAGAGTCAGCACAGAAAGTTGACCATGGAGAAGAAAATTCTCCCGCCACTCCTGCCAGGACTCAAACCCGGGACCTTTTGATCACAAGTCAGCTGCTCTAACCACTGAGCTATCCCCGCTCCCCTGGGTACATTAAAAACACAAATATAAACTTTTGTACATGTTAACAAAATAGTTCTTGACATCTCTAGTGAAGCTATGCTAGTATGCAAAAAGCATAAAGGCTTGCTGACATTTTAATTAAAAAATTGTAAATAATAATGTGACCTAGCAAATTGGGGACAGAGATGGTTCCCTAATGCAAAATGGCACAATTCAGAGGAAAAATTATACTTCAAAAACATATCAAACAGTTGCTATAACCCTGTCCAGGAAAAAGAAGTTACAGGGAGATGACAGGACTTACAACTGAAAGTGCTTTTTGTGCATGTGTGTAATCATATAGCTTCATACACTCAATCTTGTTTAGACCCCCCCCCCCCCCCCCCCCCCCCCCCACCACACCCCCTCAGTAAAGAAAACACATAACATAAAATTCTTGCTAACATTGTAGCACACATGAAATTTACCCTTAGGTTCACCAAGCTTGTCAAACCACTGAAGGAAGAAAGGTTGTTATTCTCCAGATTCACACTGAAACAAACAAAACAAAAGTGAAACCAAATTCTTCAAATGTAACACCTGTGTGTTATCACAATCACTGTTAAAAAACAAGTAGAGCAAAATGCTCACTAGAGTCATATTCAAAACCAAAAAAACACTTTTTTTTTATCCTGTGATCTTTCCAGTCAAGGTCAAGTCAGATGTTTTTGTAATCAATTTTTAAAAAAACCTACGGCTCAAAGGTATTATTATGCAGAATTTCAAACATTTTACAAAAGCAACAGCTAATGCAAATACTAGTTTTCACCATGGAAGGAAATACATCAATTGCCAGCTTTAAAAAAAAAATGTTTTTGTTCAAAGCATTATGTCCATGTACCAGTCAAAGAAAGCCTGAACTCAAATGGATAAGCACATGTAAAGAAATGCAACTTTCCATCTTTGTAACATAACTGACAAAAGTTACCTCTAGGTCAACAAAGTCATGACATTACTGTAGGAATATAACAGTCAATAAAGGTTAATATTACACAATGTTCAACAGAGCTTGCTTCAAGTTTGTATTGTTTCATTAAAATAACATTCTTTTTTAACCTCTTGTGTGTTTGGAAGGATAAACAGTTTAAACTGTAGATGGTGTGTAGGTGTGGGTATTCTGCACAAACTGGTGGGAAACACAGGGGAAGGAAAGGGAGGAAGGGGAAGGGGGTATTCTGCATCAACTGGTGGGAAACAAGGGGGAAGGGGTGGAGGGACATAGGTCTTCTGCATCAACTGGTGGCACAAGGGGGAAGGGGTGGAGGGGGATGTGGGTGTTCTGCATCAACTGGCAGGAAACAAGAGGGCAGGAAGGGGTGGAGGGTTGTGGGTGTTCTGCATCAACTGGTGGGAAACAAGGGGGAAGGGGTGGAGGGACATAGGTGTTCTGCATCAACTGGTGGGAAACAAGGGGGAAGGGGTGGAGGGGGACGTGGGTGTTCTGCATCAACTGGCAGGAAACAAGAGGGAAGGAAGGGGTGGAGGGGGATGTGGGTGTTCTGCATCAACTGGCAGGAAACAAGAGGGCAGGAAGGGGTGGAGGGTTGTGGGTGTTCTGCATCAACTGGTGGTAAACAAGGGGGAAGGGGTGGAGGGACATAGGTGTTCTGCATCAACTGGTGGGAAACAAGGGGGAAGGAAGGGGTGGAGGGATGTGGGTGTTCTGCATCAACTGGTGGAAACAACTGGGGGGAAACAAGGAGGAAGAGGTGGAGGGAGGTGGGGGCTAAGGACATGAGAGAAGACAGAGAAAAGGAGCAGTAGGAATGAGAGAGAGAGACAGAGAATGCACAGAGGATGAGGAGAGGAGGTCAGCAGGTTGGAATGGGGAAAAGCTGGTCATCTGCAGACTGATGTGTACACTTCAAGTCAATAAGTAAAAAAACACTTTCTCAGGTTAACTCACAAACCCACCTTCTCAGGTTAATGAACAGATCACCTGCCCCAAGGTCAACAATGCGAATGTTACAAGAAGGCATGTCCAGCTCTCTAACATCCTGAAAAGTTGCATGACCCAGTTTTTCTGCCACAAAGTCCGGCGTCAGACGTCCACCAAACATGTCCTTGGCCATGTTGCCTTCTTGTGCTTCCTGTCCAACCAAAGATGAGGACATCAAAGGAATGGTTTCATCAAACTCACAGGTATGTCCATTATGCAACTCTCCACATCCACTGGACATGCCAGATGGCAGGTGACAGTTCCCAGGTGAC
Organism: Alviniconcha marisindica; assembly: GCA_018857735.1. Lineage (NCBI taxonomy): Eukaryota > Metazoa > Mollusca > Gastropoda > Provannidae > Alviniconcha > Alviniconcha marisindica. The sequence goes on from JABMCL010001886.1 coordinate 109,981, forward strand.
AATTACTGCTGGCTAGGTGGGATATTTGACAGTTAAGCAAATGTCAGTTGGACTCTTGTTCACCAAGACAACTGTTAATTAACCCAAGAGTTGCTTGATTGACTATATACCACACCAACCAAACTGCCTGCTTGACAATACATCACACACAGCAAGAATTGCCCATAGGTTATTCCACACACACTAAATTGCCTGCTAGACTATCCTACACACACCAAACTGCCTGTTTAACTATACCACATACACCAACCTGCCTGCTTGACTATACCACACACACCAGACTGCCCGCTTTGCCATACCACATACACCAACCTGCCTGCCTGACTATACCACACACACCAGACTGCCTGCTTTGCCATACCACATACACCAACCTGCCTGCTTGACTACACCACACACATCAAACCGCCTCCCAGTCCCCATCCACCCATCCATCCTTGCTGACACAGCAAACCTCACCTATATACATACCAATCACACCCCACCCATCCACTCACACCAGTCATTACCTGCATCCATCAATCCCGATCCAACAACTCCACCCATACCACCAATCCCATATACCCACAACCATCCATCCCCATCAAGCTTCCTCCACACCTAACCACAGCCACAAACCCTTCACCCATACCCACAAATCACCACCCATATCTACCAACATCAACCTATCCCAATCTAGCCTCACCAATTCCAACTTACATAATAATAACATCTTTCCACCAGTCACCACCCACACACAAGAGACCTTACCACAGCATTTCCATCCAGAGCCTTCAGTGTCTTGAGATGGTAGATGACAAACAGACGGTAGTTGTCTGTTTCTGTGGCCACTGGATTGCCATACATGTCCAGGATCACTAGGTTGGGCAGTTGCTGAAAGTAGGCATTCCTTTTATAAACATTTCTTCTGCAAAGCAAATGTATCAAACTTTTTTCTTTCCCTGCCTTTTTTTGTGGGGAGCGGGGGTTATCAAAGCAAGATCACTATTTGAAATTGTATGAATTAATTGCTAAAAAAAATAAAAACCTCAAGTAATGTATTTATTTCTGTCCTAATACCATGCTTGAACTTCTTAACTTGACACACACAAATGAACACAGCAACACAGAAACAAGCCAAACCTTTAAAAGGAAGATTTCTCTGATGTTGGTGATGATGTTGTTGCCAATGTACAGTTCCACCAGAGACGGTGCCTGCTGAAGCCCTGCCAGCGATGTCAGATGGTTGTCATCAAGAGCCAGGTAGATCAGGTGGGGCAAGAAAGCCAGAGTACCTGTGTCCAGTGAGGTCAGCTGATTGTGAGCTAAGCTCAAACGACGGAGTCGAGTCAGCTTGCCAAGGCCGTCCAGACGAGAGATGCAGTTGTCATCCAGGGACAGATCTTCAAGCTTGGTACAGTTCTCCAGACCCTGTTGCAAAACTCAGGTGAATACACCAACAAAAAATACACCACAGTAGAATGCCTGACAAACAACAACTATTTTCCTGAACCCCTACAATTCCACTATCAATTCACCCAAGATGTAAACAGAGCATGAGACTTCGGGAACCTGCTAAATTCATACTTATGAAGAGCATGCACTTTTTGCCCTGATCAGTTCAAGATTTCTGGTAGATGCGATCTATGGATCTGAAACTTGGCACTGAGTAAGATTTCATGCTGGGTCTCATTTCCTAGTCCAGACAAGGTTGCCTTGGAGTTGCAATGGTGCTGGCTGCATACAGACTGAGTGGCACTTGCAATGGTACTGGCTGCATACAGACTGAGTGGCACTTGGAATGGTACTGGCTGCATACAGACTGAGTGATTGTTGGAATGGTGCTGACTGCATACAGACTGAGTGGCACTTGGAATGGTGCTGACTGCATACAGACTGAATGACAGTTGGAATGGTGCTGGCTGCATACAGACTGAGTGACACTTGGAATGGTACTGGCTGCATACAGAGTGACAGTTGGAATGGTACGGGCTGCATACAGAGTGACAGTTGGAATGGTGCTGGCTGCATATAGACTGAGTGATTGTTGGAATGGTGCTGACTGCATATAGACTGAGTGACATTTGGAATGGTACTGGCTGCATACAGACTGAGTGACAGTTGGAATGGTGCTGGCTATACATACAGACTGAGTGATTGTTGAAATGGTGCTTGCTGCATACAGACTGAGTGATTGTTGAAATGGTGCTTGCTGCATACAGACTGAATGACAGTTGGAATGGTGCTGACTGAGTGACTGTTGAGTGACAGTTGGAATTGTGCTGGCTGCATACAGACTGACAGTTGGAATGGTGCTGGCTGCATACAGAGTGACAGTTGGAATGGTGCTGACTGCATACAGACTGAATGACAGTTGGAATGGTGCTGACTGAGTGACTGTTGAGTGACAGCTGGAATGGTGCTGGCTGCATACAGACTGAGTGACAGTTGGAATGGTGCTGGCTGCATACAGACTGAGTGACACTTGGAATGGTGTGGACTGCATACAGACTGAGTGACACTTGGAATGGTGTGGACAGCATACAGACTGAGTGACACTTGGAATGGTACTGGCTGCATACAGAGTGACAGTTGGAATGGTCTGGCTGCATACAGACTGGGTGACAGTTGGAATGGTGCTGACTGCATAGAGACTGAGTGACACTTGGAATGGTGCGGACTGCATACAGACTGAGTGACACTTGGAATGGTACTGGTTGCATACAGAGTGAAAGCTGGGATGGTACTGGCTGCATACAGACTGAGTGATTGTTGGAATGGTGCTGGCTGCATACAGACTGAGTGATTGTTGGAATGGTGCTTGCTGCATACAGAGTGAGTGATTGTTGGAATGGTGCTGGCTGCATACAGACTGAGTGGCTGACATAAGGACAGAGCAATACAAGGACAGGGAGGGACTTCCTAGCCTCAACTGCTGACAGTTTCAAAATCATAGTCTTAAAAATTTGAAGAACCTGAACTTTAGGACCAACACTCTCCCATTTGGAAACTGTGGTCTCCACATTTAATTAATGTTCTCAGGTTGCTAGATCATCCCTCTTCCACTTAAAAACTGTAGTCTCAATATGTGATATACCCAAATCAATAGACTAAATCTCTTCTGTTTTCCTTGTTTAAAATACCCAAATCAGCAGTCAATCCCTTCTCTGCTTAAAAACTGTGGTCTCTATATTTACTGTACCAAGATCAGTAGTCAATCCATCTTCCGTTCAAAAACTGTGGTCTCCACATTTAATGGATCCATGTCAGTAGACTGTCACACTTTGAACCAGATCAGTAGACCACCTTTGTCCACTTCATAAGTGGTCTCAGCATTTGATGTACAGATGTTAGGATAGAACCTGACTTTAGTGTTAGCTTTTATCATTTAAAAATAAATAAATCATTTTTTTAATTTTTTAAATCACAATCAGAATTGTTCTACTATACATATAAATAAAGAAGTAAATACAGAAAGAACTCTACCATACTGGTTGATGAAAGTTATTAATACCTGCAAAACAGCAAAATTCACTTATGTTATCCTCATTCATACAGCCTAAAAACAACAAATTATGAACCCTAGCTGTGCAAAAAGCTGGTTACTCAAAAACATAATTAATTACCCCTATATATAAAGGCAAACATTTGCTATAGACCTCAATCTTTGTGAGGTCATTATTGTTGAAGGAAGCCCATTGTAGATTTTCCAATCGCTCCAAGTTGGACATCTTGGTCATGTGCTGGTTCTCAAGGTTTACTGTTGTCACCTGCACACAGTCAACAAATCAAACAGCCTCTGCCAGGGCACACATGTACAAATAGTGTGTGACCCTTAATCAACAAATCAAACAGCTTCTGCTAGGGCACATATATGCAGGTAGGGTGCAACCTTTAATCAACAAATCAAACAGCTTCAGCTAGGGCACATATGTACAGGTACTGTGCAACCTTTAATCAGCAAATCAAACAGCTTCTGCCAGGGCACACATGTACAGATAGTATGTGACCTTTACTCAACAAATCAAACAGCTTTGTTAAGGCACACATGTACAGATAGTGTGAGACTGTTAATCAACGAATCAAACATCTGCTAGGGAACACATATACAAATAGTGTGCAGCTTTCAATGTACAAGTAACGTGCATATGCTGTAATGTCAGGAGTGATCTCAGTCACATTTTGCTTTTCACAATGAGTGACATGGTTCCTACATATCTAATAACCAAGGTCACCTTGTGGTTTGAATAATGATGACATTTGCCTGAAGATTTAAAAGTGGTAATACCAAGAGAGTGGAATACACACAGCGGAGATGCCTAGTTTTGAAAAGAAGTCAATTCAGCTTAGCTTTGCGGCACCACACTGTTTAATACTATCCCTCATACCATGTCTTTGGTGCTTACTTGAATGCCATCTTTGATCTGCATTCTGTCTGAGGCAGGGGAAGACTGTTTAACAGTTGGACTGCATTTCTGTTTCAGTCTAGAGAAGGTGATCCCATCAGGTACAATACCTTTGAGTACCAGACTGTATCAGAGTCTGAGCCTTTGTTGGGTTTCAGTCGACTGTTGTAAGCAATGATGTGAGCTCCACAGCCAAGACTCAGTGAGCGTGGCAGCACAGTGTCAGTGCGAGAGTTGGTGAGCAAGGACAGCTGGGAAATGCGAGATCCTGCTGCAACACGCAGAGCCATCTGTCCCTCCTGCTCAGAGACCATTTCTCCATTCAGCCATTTCAGAGACTTGATACGCCCCACCACACGCAGCTTTAGACCATCAGGCTGAAACAGTGCACATCAGCACTACTGCATTACACAATATATCAGGAAGGTTCTTATTGCAGGATTTACAGGATTCAAAGATGCTAACTAGCTACATTCAACAGTGTGTACCAGTAAGAAGGCAAACACTGCCACCCCCTTCCACATGAATGTTCACAATGAATGAGATGGCAGCTTTGTGCTCTAAGTAACTACAAAAACAGCTCAAGTAACCATGAGACTTACATACAGGTTCCCTATGAAAATTAATAGACAGCCATTCCAAGAAAGTTTCATTTTCACTTTCACCATGTTGGCACTGTTGTAATCTTAGTTTCAGTGCGCTACTGCATGAAATATGAAGAGCACAGCATAGGTTATTATCGGTCAAAGAACAAAATTGGCAGTAAAAATGATTGAAAAAAGCTAAAGTCGAGAACTGCATGACTGCACAGCAAAACAACTTGTAGTGCTTCATCAATTTATAAACACTATGTTTTGGCAGTGAATGCTAACAACTTAAGTGAACCAGAAATCAAGGGCAGGTCACCTTGATCCAAGGGTTGTGTCTGATGTCCAGATGTCGGAGAGCAGTGCAGTGTTTTCGCAAAACAGAGAGTTCTTCCCGTGTGTTATGCAGGTTGTTCCAAGTCAGGTCCAGCTGGTCCAAGTGTGACATTGACTGCAACAGTCACACCATCAAACTACAATCACAAGTTGTTACCGATTGTTACTGATTGCCATGATATAACCATAATGGTTGACTGGGTGTAAAACACCAAGTTACTTACTTACTTACCCACCACTGACTGGAACTGGACAGCTCATGAGCTACAAAACTGACCCACTCTGTCACATACATTAAGTGATCAATGTGGACTGTGAGACAAAACTATGGGCAAACACATCCAACTTGAAACACAAGACTGTCAATGTTTTCAGCATGTTCTAAAGTTTAAAGAAAGAGAAGACTTGAAGGAAATAACACTAAGAGTTTAGTACACACCTTCATCCCTTCTAGGGTGGTGATTTTGTTGAAGCTAGCATCAAGGTGTTCAATGTTCTGAAAAAAAGATGATAAAGAAAATGGATATATATACCAGATACACAACAGCAAACAGTATCCTCAATACAGTCATCATATTTGCATAAACAGAAGACAAAACAAGAAGCATTATACAGAGATGTCCAAATGAAACAAGAATGCTTCTACAATTTGGCTTCAAAACACCTGCCATCTCAACCTCTCATGTTACCTTCAGATATAGTCAAGCTCACTGACACAGGTGAATATGCTCAGCTAAACAGAACTGGCTATCGTGTCAGAGAGGTCTTATTAGACAACATTATGATTCTGACAAGTCTCACAAAGTTAAATATTTCATACATAAACATTCCTTTTTTCAGTACTCACGACAATCACAAGCAGATAAGTTTGTCAATGTTAGTGTTATAGCAATAAAAACTAAAAACATCTGATTTAACTTCCTACTCAGTTTTAGCAATATTACTCTGACTTTGAAATTTTATCAATGAAGTGATCATAAAAAGTTTGAAAGGCTTTATTTAATTAATGTATCACTGAAATGTCAGTGACAGGCATGATTAGTCAACCAGCAGGTGCAGACAAACTATGCTTCACTTTTGTCTTCTGACAGCTCATAATCACTGCTTGTCATCAAAGAAAAAATGACGTGGCTTGACAGATTATTTTTTTTAGCAAGCCAGTCTTTATTATTAGCAGACAACAGTGCGGGGCATGTGCACTAGAAAACTAATAAATAGCATCCCCTCTGTCAATGCGTATGACCTCTGATTATTTAATGCTGAACACCTGAATGCAACTGAAACATTAAATAATCGTAAAGCTAGTTGCTTAACCAACAACAGAACTGCTCATCTGGTGTATCTTTCAAACATAAGGATGCCACCTCAATTTTGTCAGACCTTATGTCAATGGGTGGAGGTTACTTTCTCCTGGTTAACAGCCTCTGTAAAATCTTTCTTAATTTAGCCGTTGCTTGCTGCTGGTCAGAGAGAACTCTCACAGAATACCCTGGTTGACGATTTTCTTTAAAATATGTTGATACTGCAAAATAGTGTTCATCCTCAGGGGCAGTTACTTATAATTTGATGTTTTTGAATGATATATGTTAATATTTAAACCATCAAAACTGGTAACAGATTACAATTTCTGTAAAACAGAGACTGCTAGACTTCACTCTTACCTACAGACTGTGAGACATTGCCAAGGGCAAAAACCAAAACAAAATGTAGTCACTGTTTGTCTCTTGACAAGATGGAATGAACAATTGCAGTGACACTACCCACCATGTGTGTGATCTCATCCAGCCGAGTCAGCTCATTGAAACTGACAATCAGCTTCTTGAGGGAGACCAGACTCTGAATGTGCTTCAGCTTGGTCAGCCCGTTGCCATGGAGATTTAGATGGGTGATGGAGCTCAGAGTTTCAGACTTGGCTGTTTTTAAAAGCAGCTCCTCTGTCAGTGTTACCATTCTAAAAAGAAAATGACAAAATAATGACAGTATTTAAAATGAATTTTGTATTGTTTCATTCCATCACCACCACCACCACAAACAAAAACAACAAAATGAACAGGACCAAATTTTGCGTCCTTTGAGTACTTGCTGCCCACGGCCTGAAAATACTACAGACAAATTAATGCATATGCAAAAAAAGTGGTATGCATAAGAACATCAACTTATGTAATATTACAGAGATGCACACACACACACACACACACACACACACACACACACACACACACACACACACACACACACACACACATGCATATGCCTGCCAGCAAGATCAGAGTGAGAGACAGAGGGCTAGGCAGACCTGGGTCGCTGTTGTATCTCTGGTTCCATGTTGAGTGCAGCCTCATCTTTGAGGGTGCCCTCTGTGTCTGGGGGAATGGATGGGATGTCTATCACCTTGTTGTCACACAAGTCATCAGACACCTGGGTGTAGGGTGACAATGAAGGCTCCTGAACAAAAGGAACTTGATCAGACTACAGACAAGGAACAGTTGGGTGAATGGAGCAGTACCAACTACAATAAAAGAGGTTATATGAAGTAGCAGGTGCTACAAGCATGCTGGTACTTTCAAAGCTACAACAGTGGTGTGTGTGTGTGTGTGTGTGTGTGTGTGTGTGTGTGTGTGTGTGTGTGTGTGTGTGTGTGTGTGTGTGTGTGTTGGGGGTGGAAGGGCTGTACAGATGAGATAAGAGACCAAAATCATGTGTGCTACAGGTGTGCACACATTAAAGAGATCATGTCAGCACAAGAAAACTGCCCTGTTGAATTTCTGTAAAGACTCCACCAATGTTTCAGAGTAATCAGTCTCTATGTCACAGCTGGGGCTCATTTCCAGAAAGACAACCAGAGTCCGGCCATTTTCCCACTAGGGACTTCCAAGCATACAAAACAACAACAAAACAACAAAAAGAAGTAAAACAGAAAGAAAATGAAGTGGAATATGAAGCTTTGAACCAGTACCTTTGTCACATACTCAAATTCAATGATGTACTCAGGCAGCACCAGTTCATGATCAAAGATGTACCACTCACACTGACGAGCATTGCACTCACAGATGTTGGACAAGTCACCTGGGTATATAGAAGCAAACAAATGCCAGGCAAATATAATCAGGGCAGACAGTCAAAACAGGAAAAGACTAACAAGACAATAAATCACTCTAGTGAAAGCACAGATGACTCACACTCAATACATAATCTATATAACAAAGTACTGAGATCTTCCTTTTGCAGTGTTGAGCACAGACATCAAAATAAAATTTAAAAAACACTTTGTTGTGATCTTGGATATGCATTTAAAACCATACAATGTTAACCAAGAAAATACAGCATACAGTTTGACCTTTTCAACACCACTGCAACCTGAAAATAATGTTACGGTGATCGAAAGTGATATGGACAAATATAGCTTATGAGAGATATGACTCATACAAAAATTGATGGCTCATTCAATGTCCAAGAAAAATCAAAGCAAGTATGACAGTGCTTACCAAGACAGAAAATGCACCAATTAACTTCCTTGAACACAGCCAAAATCAATAAAAATCATTATGTGTATGAACTAGACTATATGATTTGAACTACAGAACTCTCCAACATGTCTTCCACTGCTGTCAATGCATCAGCACATGACTTGGAGCCTAATATTTGTATGATTGTATGTTTACCGCACTTCAAAACACTTTCCCTGTTGTAAAGTTTGTTGAATAAAGAATCTGAATCTCAATAAAATCTTATTTTCTGGCCCATGGCTTGTGAAACACAAAGACCGGCTACTCAATGAACTCATATTCAAAATGGAAAAGAAAAGAAAAAATCTTTTTGCTTTCTCGGTTAGCCTTGACAATGGGTTGTGACACCAAAAGTTGTATGAACAAGCAAAACACAGACATTAACACCCAAGCAAATATTCTGTCTGAACAGTGTCTGAGGAAACACCAACGTCATATGGACTCCCAGTCTGGAAATGTACAAGTTAATTTCCCTGAATACATACTATCATGTGCAGGTTCTTATCAGTGTATATTACACTCATACAATTTCCGAAAACAGTCAGATCAAAACTTTACAAAGAAAATGCAAAATTCAAGTTTACCTCTTGACATTTCCTAAAAAAAAATCCTATGTTAAGATTTGGTAGACTAGCAGTGACCCAGGCATACCTGATTTTTCAAGTAAATCAAAACCAGAGGACACACACTCAATCAGTCAATGGCATACACTTTGGAGGCACAACTTACAAGTTACATCAGCTTTTCTCTTCCTTATTTGAAAGGGTTCTGATGTTTCTAATCTGATCTGTTATTCAGAGCATGAAACATGTCAGCACATAGCTGGACTAATCCTGCATGATTTGGGCACAAGCAAAACTATTTGACAATTCAAATTATTACATACACATGCATATATCAAGTAACTACTTTGATATTTCCATCATTATTTCCAAGCAGGAGTTTGTGCATGTCTTTATGATATAGGTATTTATAGTGTATGTTTAAGGGAACAAAATCCAACTTACTATCTGGCATACATTTCTTTCGTGGCTTGAAAACAGCATCAATTTTGGGGTATGAACCAGTGGCAATTCTGAAAAGTACAAGAAGAATGAAATATTTTCTTTATAATCTGTACAATCAAACTGAACATCAATGTGACACCATTCACTTTGGTTTCCATCACAGAAATTGGATTTGCATGTCTTGTGCTATGAAACTGCATCTGGCAACCTGTGAGCTGGAAGTTCTCTCTGCATACTTTATTTGTTCCATCCTTTCTCTTGCTTTCAGGAAATAGCTATTCAACTGAACAGAAAGATTTCAAATACTCAAGTAATCATATTCCAATAAACTTTGTCGGAAAAGGGATGATAGGTAAGTACTGAATCAAGACTAAGGTGTGGATATTTTGCATGGCACCCCCAAAACACACACACACACACACACACACACGCACACACACACACCCAACAACAGTCTAATAATAATAACAACTCACATTTATAAAATGCCCTTTCTTGCAGGAGCTCATAGTGCTTTACAATTACATCTACAATGACAAAATACACAAGCACCACAGACACACTGAATCAAGCATATTATGTGACATATGTGACACATACAACCTGATTATCATACACACACATGCACACACACACACACACACACACACACACACACACACACACACACACACACACACACACACACACACACACACTGATCAGTATCATGTTGGGAAAAGGTGAGTTTTAAGAGATGATTTAAAGGAAGAGGCTGACTGAGAGAATCTAATTTCTTTTGGAGGTGTGTTCAAGAGTATTGGAGCAATGTAAGAAAAAGAATGTTCCTCATACGACTTAGTCTTGACAGGTGGTATGACAGTATATAGCCATCTGCAGAAGATTGAAGTTGCCTGGAAGGCATGTAGATCTTGAGTAAATCAGAATGGTAGACAGCATCCTGGTCCAGGAGAGGCTATTGCACCAAAGCAAAGAGAAAACATTTTGCGTTTGGTTCTAGCATTGATTAGAAGCCAGTGCAGAGTGTGAAGATCAGGTGTAGTGTGGTCTGTCCTAGGAGCTTTCATGATGAGACAAACTGCATTGTTCAGAACCTTCTGAAGTCTGTTTAGAAGGTACTGAAGTTTTTGTTCAATGCAAACACAAATTAAATGAAAAAATAAACACATAAATAAATATATAAATAAGTACACACACACGCATGCAAGCACGCACATGCATGCACGCATGCACACACGCACGCACACACACACACACATGCACAAATATACAACACTGGGGGAAATATCTTAAGACATGATAATTGTAGCAGAAAAGCTGAAAGATAAAGGGCAACTCACTCTCGGTTGTCAGCCACAGAGGCACTTTTCCCTAGATATGTCTTGGCAATGATCAGCTGACCTGCACAGACACACACATCTCAATTCCATTCCACCAACTTTCACAATATGACAAAGACATCTGTGTACTTCCAGACCAATTATGATATTTTTAATCTCTGAACAGGCTGTAATTCAAATGAGACAGTGGTTCCCTCAAGAATACATGCCATACAAGCAGGGAAACTAACCAAATCTGAAGGGACAGGCATCAGTGGCAGAATGTTTCCCTCTTTGTTTTACAAGAGAAGCCATGCGGTGACGATCAGCAAGACTCAGGCTGTTACTCAGAGGCACAGCAGCATCTCGACCAAGCATCTGACCACATAAAAAGAAAGAAGCATCAATGTTATATGGACCTATCAGCCATGCAGGTTACCGATCCTCTAATCTGAACACATCCTGTCATGAACATGACAGTCCAGCCAATATGAGAAGCCCTAACCACCTCATCCCTTACCCCCAAGAAAAAAGAGCAAGACAACCAAAAGCAGCATAAAGACACAAGACAGGCAAGCTGCCTAATTATTCTCTGTCAAGTTTCCAAGCACCTGTAACTGTAACCAGAATTAAGATAATATGCACTGCGTTTTCTGCATCTGTAGGGGTTGAAACATGGGGCACTGTTGAGGTGAAAATGTCATGTTCACACAGACATATTCATCATGCAATAAATATCTAAGTGACCTTGAAGCATTTCTAGTGACAGAATATCAGTATGAAGCCAACAAAATGCTGCTCAAGTCTGATGGCAGCTGTTAGCAAGCACCCTAACAGAGTTCTGACCAATCACCTTTCACTGGCTTTGTTCTTTTAAATCCTCAATAAAACAACAAACGAATTAAGGTGTTGCCCTGTACCTTGTAAGTCTCAGCATCCAAGAACCCCTCCTCAGGAACACGTGCTGGTTCCATGCTACCACCTGGCATCTCAGGGTCCCAGACCCAGAACAGGTACTCCAGCAACTTCTTGTATGCTGTGTTTCTGGGCCACAGAGTCAAAACAAACAGCCTTAGAACATAACCACAGAGATGGTCAAAGAGCATGTAACTCATGAAGACAAGAAGTGGGCAACACTGCTAGTCATTCAGGTCTTACCACACAAGAAAAGAATGCATGTGTGCATCCAAAACAAATGTAAAAGCATAGCAACAATTACTTAACACACTGAGTCAAAGAAAAACAAGCTGTGTACATTAAATAATCACACAAGCACAGCAAAATATCCCAATAGAGGGAGTACTATTCTAGGGATAGTTTTAGCATCCTCTGTGGAGAAGTTGTTAGTCCAAACTGGCTGAGTACATAATCACACACATACTATTCCATTTCCCTCCCAAGAAGCTCTCCAAGACCCTCTTAACTACCCCCCTTCCCTTGCCCTGCACACTCAAGCAGCTGGTGGCATGTGTGTAGTGAGAAATAAAATAAACGTCTAAATGTATAAACTTCAAGCACAGAACATATGGGATTGGCTCATTCTCCCTCTTTCTTCATCACTGACACGGACTTGTTCATCCTAAAAATAAGACACAAAAATAATGATACAAAGGCACATACTATGATGTGTTGAAGATCAGTGACATCTGTTGTTGTTAGTAGCTCTATCACCATGATTTATTTTAACAAGTCTTTCCAGAGTGTTCAAAAAGTGTTCATTTGCTTCCTATAGAGAGAGAGCACAAAGAAAGATTCTACATAGATTTTATTAAAAATATTGATTATACATAGACATACAGAATCTACACAGACAAATTCTACAAAGAAACACTCCACAAATGCAGATTCACTTTGTGCCAGGGTAGAATTCTCCAAGCGGTCCTTCAGTAACCCGTACAAGTTTTTTGTCAAAGCGGGCACGCAAAATACGGTTGTGGATGCGGATGATGCGGTGAATCTTGATGCCCACCACACCATGCTGTTTGAAGTCAGTGGCACAGAACCGTGACATCACCAGGTCATGGCAGGAACTGAACCTGATGAGATAAAATAGCACAGTACAATCAAATCATCACAAGAGAAAAGCAACTAACAGTGCTCTGTTACTCTAAGGATAGTACAAGCCCTTGGCAAGACTGAAAACAAGCTGTACATGTAATATGCAACACTTACAAATCAGGCGTGCAAGGTCAAACCAGCTAAACACAAACATGTACAATCTGCCCTGACCCTACTCCCAAATAACAATGGTTTTACTTGAACACAATGTTGCCTTTACCCAACTCTCAGCATGTGTCATGGTGCACAAAGGAGCTCAGCCTCTGATGTCACCCAGTACTGCACAGACAGCCAACAGGAGATGAGGAAAACAGCAGGGGGGAACTCATTTGACTGACCAGTCAAACCTTTCAACTTCAGACCTCTTAAGTTTAAGGGAAAAAATCACACACAAGAAAGAAAGAAAAACCATGCAGACCCTAGGTCACACCAAGTACTGAAATCTAAAAGAAGTCTGGCAAGCTGATGAACATTTGCCCCTCACTTAATGAAAACTAATTCATCCATTGACAGGAGAGTGAGTGGGAAGCCCTGGCCCATTTACCAGACATCGTTGGCTGACCCTTCCTCAGTGAGCAGGAAGCCTTGACCCACTTACCTTGCTGGCTGACCCTTCCTCAAAGCAAGCAAGAAGCCCTGGCCCACTTACCCTTCCTCACAGTGAGCAGGCAGCCCTGGCTCACTTACCAGACATCACTGGCTGACCCTTCCTCAAAGCAAGCAGGAAGCCCTGGCCCACTTACCAGACATCGCTGGCTGATCCTTCCTCAAGGCAAGCAGGAAGCCCTGGCCCACTTACCAGACATCACTGGCTGACCCTTCCTCAAAGCAAGCAGGAAGCCCTTGCCCACTTACCAGACATCGCTGGCTGACCCTTCCTCAAAGCAAGCAGGAAGCCCTGGCCCACTTACCAGACATCGCTGGCTGACCCTTCCTCAAAGCAAGCAGGAAGCCCTGGCCCACTTACCAGACATCGCTGGCTGATCCTTCCTCAAGGCAAGCAGGAAGCCCTGGCCCACTTACCAGACATCGCTGGCTGACCCTTCCTCAAAGCAAGCAGGAAGCCCTTGCCCACTTACCAGACATCGCTGGCTGACCCTTCCTCAAAGCAAGCAGGAAGCCCTGGCCCACTTACCAGACATCGCTGGCTGACCCTTCCTCAAAGCAAGCAGGAAGCCCTTGCCCACTTACCAGACATCGCTGGCTGACCCTTCCTCAAAGCAAGCAGGAAGCCCTGGCCCACTTACCAGACATCGCTGGCTGACCCTTCCTCAAAGCAAGCAGGAAGCCCTGGCCCACTTACCAGACATTGCTGGCTGACCCTTCCTCAAAGCAAGCAGGAAGCCATGGCCCACTTACCAGACATCGCTGGCTGACCCTTCCTCAAAGCGGACATTGCCTCCTGTCTCCAGCTCCACCACCAGCCTGTTGGCCATGCTGTCCGCAGCACGCTGAATCCGAGCCTTGGCCTCCTCGCAGAACTCCTCCATGCTGAAAGATATTGTGTCAGTGAGGACAAGAAAATATCTGCAATTAAAAGCAGACTGTTGACCCTCTTGGGCAGGAGGCAGGAACCTGCATTCAGCGTCAGCATTGTGCTTTGCATATCACTATTTTTCTTTGCATGTGAAACATTATCAAGAAGAGAAAAAAAATGTATGCAAACAGGCAAAACATAATGTGCAAACAAGTATTCATCTAGACATGCTCACAATTTTGTGAGAGAAAAAAACTGTTGTTTTTATTTTGTTATATTATTTTGTGTATAACAGTGCTGCAATAGTATGAAAATAAAGGAAAAAGAAGAGAAAGAAAAAACAAGAACTTGTTTCATAAAATGTCTCCATGTTTTAGCTTTATAAAGGTATGTGCAACAGAAAGAACAAATGAGACATGATTACAAGTTCAGTGAGGAGGGAAACATGTCTGAAAAGAAAAATGGAAGAGCTTGAATACCTGCTTGCACAAGCAACAAACTGGGAATCATTCCTCACAGCAGCAGCATGTGACAACACACAAGAGAAAGCAGTGTGAAAAGGTGCAGGTATGACTGAATCAGGTGAGCCAGCACTGCTTCAGGCTCAGCCTGCATCCATGCATTTCTAATGTGGGACACCACCTGCTGCAGTCTAGGATAACTATTTTCACCAGGTCACTGTTGGTGTTGCTTGCTGTTTTCACTCAGTGTAGTCACCTTGATATAAGCAACATGGCTGATTCAGGACACAAAACAGCCAGTAACCTATTTACCACTCAGTGTAGTTGCACAGAGTACAAATGCTCTGCATGAGGTTGCATATTACACTGCTTGTTTTTCTGTCTCACGTTTGGATAATTTTACATATCAACAGTTTTATTACAAGGAAATATTGATCCTGCAACACAAATTAACAATGTAAGACAGTGGTATAGTGACAACTCAGGGGAGAAATCAGAAACCTTCCCATACATGCACAGCATACAAAATAGGGATCATCCAGAACAACTGTCTTTTGACAAAAGTGATTCCATAAATTATTCTTAGCAACAAATGTATTATCATATCAAAGTTGCTTTTCTGTAAAAACAAAACAACACAACAAAAACATCATTCAAATCACACAGGAAAACAGGTCTTCTAAAGCAGTATTGATCCATCAAATGAACAGATCTAAAGTATATTAAGAAAACAGTAAAACAACTGCTCATTTCCTTTTGATGGCCACTTGCTCAGTTTAATGTAACTCATGGTACACTGATGCTGTATGAACAGCTTTGTACACAGTTAAAATGACTTGCAGAATGTTTCTTCTGGATGGGTGTTTGGTGTTTTGTCACTGTTAATGTTCTGGGAGAGGGTGTCCAGTGGAGGAGGACCCACCACCGTGTTCTGTTGCTGGCAACCTCGCCCCACTGACCAGCCAATCTTCCCCAGCTTCTTACATCATCCAAACCACACCCAAAGAGTCAATGGCATTTAAGAAACCAAAATAAGAACAACACAAGCACCTAAACATTTACATCATATTGATCCTTTTCTTATGCTGCACCATCTGTCTGGAACAGGTCCCTTGCAAAGTTAGGTCATCAAACACACTCAGTCACACCTTTCAATTCATTTTTATTTTTAGAAATCTCACCTATTCAAGCTATCCTATTGACTCTGTAAGTGTGTGTGTGTGTGTGGTGTTTGTGTGTGCATGCACAAATTTGTTTTGATTGTGTTTTGGTTCTTTGCTTTGTAATGGGCTGTGCTTCAGTTTTGTGAAATAGCACATAAAAGAGTGCATTATTAATATTATGCTGCCACTGCTACCACTGATACTGAAATGCAAACATAAAATAAGGCTTTCTGTTGTGTCAGCTGGCAGACACTGAAATGCAAACATGAAATAAAAGGCTTTCTGTTGTATATTTTGTCAGCTGCCATTTCACTTATTTACAGGAATACACAAAGACCAAGGATGGGCTCATCTCCCTCTTCATATGTCCACTTACTTTGAACACTTCCTTTCCCAGTAGTATTTTCTGTTTTTCAAAGCTTCCAACTTCAGGTTCAGCATCTGCAGCTTGGAGTTGTCCCCACTGGCCTTCTGCCAACACAATGTTAACACTGGTTAGCTAGGCCTAAACAGGTCATATTTCAATGTTACTGTATGTCAGATGGTCCTCTTAAAATTGACTAAAACTGGTTTCCTTTTACTTCTAAAGAATGAAGACTGCAGCCTCAAGAAACTATATCTACCTGCATGTCACCCAAACATTGCATTACATACTGAGGTCAGTGTCATGATTCAGGAGAAACTGGCATACATCTCAAAAACCTGGCTTTTACTATTTATAATTTACAGCTTAGGTGCTCTTAGTCTTGCATGAATGTGTTTGAGGGACATGGGTGTGTAATATCTAAACAATATCTTGTGCTGATTTGCACAAACTGTTCTGTTTTTAGTCATTTGTCACTATTCATACATGCAGCCAAAAGGCTAATTTCTGTAACTACTAAAATCTTACTGTGTGTTCTCGGGCATCTCTCTCACTCTCTGTGTCACTGTCATGTACAGTACTATCCTCATCTGTCTGCTTCCTCTCACTTATTTCTCTCTCAATCTGAAACATAGAAGATGATATAATTTGGACAAATTCTGAGTTTAAGGAAATGTGTTTATCATGTTAGTGGCAAGTACCATCATTGTGAAATCTGTGGTAAAGAAATACCGTATGACCAACTAAAAAGAACTAGAAAAATCTGAAAGAGAACATGGCCCAAAGCACTCATGCACAATCAACACACAAGGGAGTTAATTAGCACTCAAAACATGTAACACAAGTACAACAATAAAGGCCTGAGTCGTCTATTTGGTAATTCCACCTGAGGTATATCCTCACAGGATGTAAGGATGCATTTCTGGTAGAGTTTATGTACCTTGTATTTACACACATGCCAGGTGGGAGTTACCTCAGGCAACTCAGGTTCTTGTTGATGTGAGGATGTACCTCTGGTGGAGTTTATGTACCTTGTATTTACACATATGCCAGGTGAGAGTTACCATAGGCAACTCAGGTCTTTGTTGTTGTACTTATGTTACATATTTTGAGCACTAATTAATTCCCTTGTGTGCTGATTCTGAAAAGAACAAGTGTACCTCATCCATGGAACATGTCAAACAAACACCAACCACAGAAACAATGTACCAAACAATAGGAGCAAATGCTCAGACCACTCACATTCAAATTGGAGAAAAGCAAACAACATAATTGCATCTTTTTTAGATCTCCTGCAACCTTTAAAGAGATTGAGGTCACTAAAACTGGCATGAATGTGCAAAGCTGGGCAGTTGCCACCACACTGCTGACTTCTATATGTACAAATAAAACATCTGCCTAGAAAATAGCAACATTAAGAAAATGCATCAATTATACCCATGAAATAAATGTCAAAGTTCATTAAAGGGGGCCCAAAGCGAAGATGCAAGAAGGCCTGAAGACAAAAAAAAGTGCAAATATTTCCATTTGTGGCCTTTCCAGTGTAGTTCTAAGCAACAGAAAGTATTTTTGCTTCAAATCTGAGCTCCTCCAGGCACAAGCCATGCTGGTTTAATCTTTGCCAATGAAGAACAGAAAATGGTTAGCTCATGATATAATGTACACTTCTGTTACACATGCCAGCTATGCTCATGACATCACAGACACAGACTGCCAGACACAACAAGGCAGCACTCACAACCATATTTTGTTGTTGTTGTTTTTTCAACCTTCAAACAGTTTATAACAAAGTATTCCACTGTTATCAATATATCCAGTGATATATCCAATATATCCAGCTTGGGGTCCCCTTTAAATGGTTATATCTTCATGTTCATTGTCCACATATGTAAAAATCATACAGATCACACAGATTTCACTCAAATGGATGAAAAATTGTTAAGGAAACATAACAATCAGTCATAATGCCTGATCTGTGACCTTAACCTTGGTGTCAAGGTCACTAAAACTGGTCATACAATGTAAAGTTCTAAGGAAAATTGACACACCTATGACCTTGGGTCAAGGTATGCAGAGCTCTATGTACTTTATAATCTTTTTCTTTTTTTAAGTAAGACCTCATTCACATAATGTCTGTGAAAAAGCTAGAGTTGCAAGTTTTTGTCAAGTGAGGAAATGCACTATCTCTCCTGAACAACTGCCAAAGTCAAAAATAGCATCACATGCATAATCTGGTGTAGGAATAATGGTGCAGGAATGCTGATGCACAAAGGCTGTGGGTTTTCATGTATCTCCAAAGAAAACAAGCCACCAACAATGACAATCCTGGCACACAAGCCTACCTCCTTTATGACGTAGATGACAGTGCGGAGACGCTGGTGTGGAAGGGCCAGGAGTTGGGACACTTTGTGTTTCTCCAGGCGATGCAAAAGGTGGGACATGTTGCGACGTAATGTCTTCACTCTCATGTTGTAGTACATCTTCTTCTTCAGCACTGTATTCTGTCACCACAGTGTAATACTGCCACAGTTCTAACTGTCTTGTCTTTTTGTTTTCACAGCACACTTATAAAAACAATGCTAGCATGACAGTAGCTCAGTCACAAAGATCAGTCATATTGTAAAGAAACAAACAGAATTAAAAATAAAAATGAGAAATAACCACAGTCAACATACAGCAGCAAATGCAATGACTACCATAAAATAAACAATGAAGTGTACATTTCCTAACATGAAATCTGAAAGAAAAACAGTATCTCACATGTGCCAGCTCACTGAGGTGCTTGGCTGTTACATCATAGGTGTCCAGACGACGCAGGGTGGGCAGATGGAAGAGGATGTGTGTAGAGTAGTTACACAGTTGGCTCACTGGACATGGTGTGTACAGGGGATCTTTCATGCTGATGCTTTGAAGCTTTGGCAGTCGAACCAAATTTGTCAGATCCTGGCAAGTCAACAAATATTGGTTCAAGATTCAACATTCTCCAAAATTCTTAACTGATATTATTTACAACAATCAGTCAGAAAAGCTTTTCTTTTAACACCGACCATATGCAAGACATCAGATGTTTTCAGTAAAAACTGTTCATTAGTATTTGCAACATCCAGTTGTTCTGGAGTTGAAATGCAGTTAGCAGTGTGATCACAAAGGAAAGATATTGTTTCAGGAAATGCCAGCTGCAAGAATAGGTTATGTGGTATTTTTACAGTGTGTGGATTTTATCAAGTGTGTGACAACCAAGAAGAGAATACAGTTTTAGAACAGGCTGGTCACAATAGCAGGTTGTGTGTAGTGTACGTACTAACCCACACATGCATGCACACACACACACACGCACGCATGCACACATGCATGCACGCACGCATGCACACATGCACACACATACACATGCTCATATTCACATACACAAACACACAAATCAAAATTCTAAAAGCAAAAGGCCCTGCATAATTGTTTTGGATTCACTGTCTAGCAAGCTCATCTGAATGTGAAGTGGTCTAACTGGACTGTTGTCGCAGTTAGTATCTGGCAGAACCCCTGATGAAAGACCACTCAAAAGCATCAACTGAAAGTGGTAAGAGGGGTGTTCTTTGTCTGAGGGTTCATTTGCATTCATTTGTAAAGAGTGGGATGCTTTCTTACCTGGAGTTCAACTATACTGAGAAACTGACTTTGCACAGCAGTTTCACACCCTTACCATCAACACTGGAGGGGGGTGGGGACATGCCATGATATCTCCAGGCCCTTTTCCTTCTTTCTCTCTGTTAGACCCCGCTACTAGAAAATCCAAGCTGAATCCATGGTAGCTCAGTGGTTTGATTGACATTTGTTAGTGATAAAGATGGGTGATACTTCAACAAATACAGTATCAGGAGCCCTCCAACCCTGCTGTCCCCCCCCCCCCCCCCCGGCGCCGGCTCTTACGCCTGAAGAAAGCCAGCCGCCGGACTGTTTACGTTACCGCACTCCTGCTCACTGGGCAGCGGCACATGTCGCAAAGAAGAAAACTCTCCTTAGCGTTGCATTTTTAACTGGCTCTCTGCATAAGGCAGAATAAAACTTCAGTCAGCAAAGACTGAATGCAGTATAAAATGCCCGCTGTTTCTAAGTAGATTTACTGTCAGTTATGTCTAATGAGCATTTGTAATGAGGGTGTATAGCTTGTTTAATGCTCATGCGCTCATTTCGTTTGTACAGTTTTACTTGAACATGAATAAACTTTAGTTAAACCCGAAGGCTGAGTGCAATATGCATGCACTTCAGTCGGCACCTTCATACGTGTATGCTGTAATCTAACTTTTGTTGTTTTTGTTCGTTTTTTAATGCCTTGCGAAAATACGAATCATTAATTTGAGTCCCATATCAGCAGTTTAGTTTCAGAAATGACTGATTTTACTGAGTCCACACATTACTTTCAAGTCATCCTTTCTTTCTTCATAAAATAATTTATTGTCTTCCCTTCTTTATAAAAAATATATACCCAACTACACCACATTAGGCCTATATTAAGAAACAAAAATTTAGTCTTAGTGCAGGATCATCGTATGTGATTCTTCAGTATTCAGTCATTCTGTAGCCATGAGGATGACAGCATCTCACACCTATTTTGATCCTTGTCAAGTAACCCAGACATTCTGAACTGATCTAGCACTGTCAGTTATTAGTAGACAATTGTTCTCATCCTGGCAATTAATTTTAGTGTAATCTTTATTCTTTTTGGCATGGATGACATGCTTGAATAGACATCGCTTTTACCAGCAACATTTTACAATTATTAGTTTTTATCAGTGTAAGCTGCAATTAAGGGACCACACCTATAGTATGATACGTTTTTCAAAAGCCAATTGTCCAGGTGTGTGCGTTCGTGCGCGAGCAGGCGGGCGTGTGTTTGTGTGTTGTCTTGTTTATTCTGTTTCATTGTGGGTTCTTTGTATAACGGGAGTAGAGATGGGGCATTACCTCTTAATAACTTTAAACCATAAAAAAAAAAATCCTTCAGTTTTTATTTTGCCCATGCAGAGCCCTTTTTTCTGTGAAACTACCATATATAACTATATTATGCAAGGAAATCTTGATGTGAGTGAAAGGTATAAAAGGATGGATGCATGTTGTTTTTAATAAAATCCCAATGAAACGGCCAACAAAAACGACACACGCACGCACGCACGCACGCACACACACACACTGACAAAACACGATTGTCCTGAAGGAACCGACTGAACATTCAGACCTTTAGTGTTGATATCAAGCTGTCAATCTAAATAATAAAATGAAAAAGAAAGAAAAAAGAGAGAGAGAGAGAGAGAGAGAGAGAGAGAGAGAGAGAGAGAGAGAGAGAGAGAGAGAGAGAGAGAGAGAGAGAAGAAAACGTGAAAGAAAGTGCCTATTGAAAAATCGAGTTTTTGTTTTTTGTTTTAAATTCGTTTCTGTTGTCGATAACAAAAAAACAAAAACAAAAAAAAAAAGGGAAAAAAGGGCCTGTTGAATCCTTTAAAAAAAATAAAAAATCTGTGTTTTCATCTTTAATCAAGCAATAGTAACCTTTGATTTTAGCCGTGTTTTTTTCTTCTTTTTTCTTCTTCTTTTTTTTCATCCCCCGTACTGTAATGTTTGTTGTGTCGTAAGTTCATAGTCTGTGATTTTTTGCTGTGTCACTGCCGTTTCTGTCTGTGTTTGATGTACTCTTTCCTGTGTTTCTGGCACTCTTCCCACAAGCGACTAATTTGGTGCACTTGAATCATATGCACAGTGACGGAGGGGGGTGGGAGTGGGGGACGAAGAAGAAGAAAAAAGAAGAGAGACTGAGAGAGAGAAAATCACTCCCCATCTGCTGTTGGAAAAGTGAACGACCTGTCACAACCACTACTCTCCCCGCGCTTAGCGGAAAGGAAGCTGCCAGCCATGCTACACACACTTGTGACTGATTATAATCTTTTAAAAATATCAACACGTAATACGCAAAGAGAAAAAAAAACTGGTTGCACATGTCCGCGATTGCAGCAGCTGAACAATTATTTAAAAAAAGAAAAAAATAAAAGAAGAAACCGGGATCGAACCCTGGGCAGTCCGGCGAGTTACCCACTACACTATGGAGAAGCTAGCAGAAATTGCCAAAATTTATGCTTATATTGCTTTTCCGTTAGTTTCACTGCTGCATTTTCTTGTCCGACTTTTGTTGTGTTTCTCAAATAATGTTGTCACTTTTGAATGCTGTTCCCTGTTGTGCTCTTCTTTTCTTGAGGGATACTCCTCTTTTGGATGTTTTCAATCGCTGTAATTTTGTGGTTTTTGCTCAGTATGAAACTAAATTCCTCAGTTTCGTCTGCTACTGAAACGGTAAACGGAAGTCATTGAAAGCTTCTTCCAAGGGGAGTTTTCATTAGCTCAATGCACTATTCGAAGAAGAAATAATTTACCTAAATTCTGTAAAAATCATCATAAATGGCATGTCATGCATTACCTGCCTTCTTGGATTACATATAAAACCTGCAACTATACTTTAGATTTTAGGAAAATTAATTTATTAACTTTTCGACGGAAGCAATTTGCATAGCAACCCCCTAAGATGGCGTCCATTTGTAAACGAAAGTAGAATCGTCGAAACAGAAAAATCAAAAACTGATGCCGAAAAATTGAGCTAGAGTCTTGGAATAAAAACGGCCAGGCTGGGGGGGTGAGAAAAAAAAAGCTGGATTATTTTTAAATGAGTGGGCTTTACCCTCAGTGAAGAAATAGGGTTTCCAGACAGGTTGAGCTCCTGGATGTGGATGTTGGTGTTGAGTGAGTGACCTGGACACAGACACATAGAAATATGTTACACACCTGCACTACATACATGAAAGCTGAGGTACAGTGCACAATGCACAAAGCACAATCAAAAGGAAACACCTTGGAAAGTAATTAGAGGCAGGTTGAATGGCCAATGGGCTTTGATGCCATCTGCAACTGAAATGCACTTAACAGATGTGCACACATACATACAGTGATCCCCCCATACACACACACAGAGGTATCATTAAGCATATACTTACCAATCTTCTCAATCTTGTTTTCAGCTAAATTCAGTTCTTTGAGGTTGACCAAGTTTGTCAGATTCTGAATCACAAGAGAAAAAGAAAGGCAAACATAACAAATGGACTGGTCACCAATCAGAAAAAGAAAGAGAAAGAGAAAGACAATGAGACCCAAAGTGCAAGCCCAAACAATGTTCTGGTTTATGGCTGAAGGAAAAGAAAAGGTCAGGAAGAAGAAGAAACAAACACCTCCAACAACAGCAGCAGCAACAACAGTAATGTAGTATTTCTTTGGATTATAGATGGATTTATTTTATATCACAATCTAAAAAGAAAAAAGAAAAAAAGAAAAAAAGAATTCACTTCCAGTTTGCCCTGAAGCAAGTCAGAATCTCCTTGGATTCCAGTATCATATAAAGTTTTACAGGAAGACTGGAATTCAGGGAACAAAGTATCTAGTGCCTGAACCTCACCTTTTATTACATCCTTACCAAATGTACTAACTTCACAATTGGAAAGCATATATATATATATATATATATATATATATATATATATATATATATATATATATATATATACACATGTAGAGTAGTTTTTGGAAAGCATATATACACATGTAGGGTAGTTTAGAGACTAGTACTGTTTGTGAAAAACTTATTCTTCTTTGTGTGCAAGTATGTGAGCTGAAAATTCATTATGTTTTGCTGTACCTTTCAATCACACATGTTTATCTTACACCTGTCAGTTGACCAACAATGAGTCAATATTAATGTGTGTGTGTATGTGTTGATAATATGTCATTGTATAAATTATACAAAGATCACAGAGGAATTTCAGGAAAAAATGTTTTGTTTCTTTCTTTCTTCAATTCTTTTAAACCTAAATATCTGTGAGTGTTAATGTGTATACATTAAAGGAACATTTTGGCAAAGCACTTTTAATAAGTATCAGAAATAAGAATCATGATCCACTGTCATGGAAAGAAGATGGAGATGGCTGGAACATGTCCAAAAAAGGTTGACAGATTCACTGCAATGAGTGGTACTGAGATGCATTGCTAATTAAACTGTACAAAGGGCAGCCCAAAGAACATGTATAGCGAAGGTAATAAGAGAATGTGACCTCCCATGGAGACAGCAGAATGCAAGGCTGCATGAAGACCAGCAGTTGTGGACAGCTCCTGTGGACCTATATGTGACCATGGGCATTATGACTAGGAGTCCTGAGTGAGGGTAAGTTTAAGTCTTACTACAGACCATGACAACATCCTGGCGTATTATTTTAATTACATTAATTATACATCATATTATATTTTACACAACTCATCTTTCCATGATTCGATGCAACATTTCCTTTAATAACTTATGATTTTAGATTCTATCAGATTTGAAGATGTTAGTTTGCATCTAGTTAGTTTTCATAGTAAATTGAATATTTTCATGAATATGTTTGATTGTTTTTTACTCTACACACTAAGAGCGCATTAATGTATGGCTCAACCTCAAGCTTGGTTGGAACAAATGAAGCATTTATCATCATGTGTCACATGTGAAAGTGTTGTTGCTGTTGCTGCTTTTCCTGTACTGTCAAGTAAAGAAAATCTTTTTCAGTGAAAATAATGATGAAAGAAAAGGGAGAGAGAAAAAAGATGCACATTATTTTCCATTCTTGTTTGTTCTTCTTTTTTTATTTAATATTAAAAAAAGAAAAAAAGAAAGTGTCACACACACACACACACACACACACACACACACACACACACACACACACACTACCTCTATGTTTTTGATGCTATTGCTGTTGAGCCACAGCACTTGAAGCTCTCTCAGCATGTGAAGGTTCTCCATGTGAATGATCTGGTTGCCATACAGGTACAGTTTTTCCAATGCAACACACTTCTCCAGCCCTTCAATTTTCTGAAACAAGTTGAGAAGTTAATAAGGTGCTTGAAAAGACTAGATTAAAATGTTCAACACCACTGTGACCTTAAAATAAGGTCAAGGTCACCAAAATGGAATGAAGTGGTAATCTCAGTGTCAGACATTGATATTGGGCAGTTCAGTGAAGCTGGTTTGCATGAGTGAATGCCCTTTGTAATCTTTCGTGCAAAAAGTCTTGAAAGTCACTGCTGCCACATCCAGGTTGATTTCTGAGTAGGTGTTGCTTCACGTTGTGTATAACAATGGAAGTTTAACCTAGAATTGTGAAGCAGTACAAATGCCAATACTGGCATTGATTACATGGAAAAGGTGATGGAGAATGGGAAAAAGGTGTCTTTGCACTGTTTTCTGGCTGACCAGATAATTGTGAGTGTGTGGAAAAGAAAAAAAATTTTGGCATCCTATAGTACGAGCAATGCATTCTTGTTTGTTGCCTTCAAAAATGCCTTTAAAGTTGGCACTGTAAACTTTGCAAATTCATTGTCACCACCCTCAACTGTAAAGAAAGTATGCACTGGAAGTAAAAACAGTCAAGGGACTCAAGTGATGCAAGGGAAAAGTCAAGGGGGCTAACAGCCCTGCCTGAACAGCCCAACAGTACCCAAGAAAATCCTGATGTTAAGATCTTCATGAACCAATGGCCATCTGGCCAATTGGCCAGGCACTCATTGGCATGGTCATTATGATTTACACAGTACATGAACACATGATGTGACAGATAAACAGACTGAAACATGTGGGCTAAAAGACATTTAGAATCTTGTTGCAAGCCACACAATAACAATTATGCTAGCTACACTTTTGAACACTAAGGTCAAAAGAAACTTCTGCTCTGACCAGGTAAAGACCAACCTGTTCTTAAAAGCCTGCATGGATGCAGTATCAACAACATCAGGTGGCAATATATTCCAACTGTTGACAACACTATTTTTCATGTTTGTAAAAACTAATATATTTGAACTCATACCACTATTTACAGTGTGATTTACATTTGGACCAATAAATAAATAATTATTTACCAGTTTTATTCACTGACACAGCACAAGTCTACACATTCTGCAATAACCATGATACCACTAACAGCACTGACAGCAAGATCCTAATTTTGAGCATGATAGAAACAGTTCATAAAATGCACAATTTCTGTACTGTAAATGTAATGGTACTTTAAAACACCCAACCTTGATTTGACACTCTGCCACCCACAGCTCTTTCAGTTTGGTAAGCGTTGACAGGCCACTGAGTGCTGAGATGCTTTGACCAATCACAGTCAGCGTGTGAATATTGGGAAAATGGTGCAAGCCAATCAAACGTGGAAATCCAGAGAAGAACATTTCCAAAACTCCTACCCCTGGTCCCTCTGCACCCAGTTTGGTATAGGTGATACCATTGTTCAAACACTGCAACACAAAGTACACACAAAAATCCAAAAAACTGTCAGATTAGCTATATCTGTTACCTATGGCAACAAAAAAGCTCAATAAAACCTTGAAACCTTGAAGCAGAGGTTACTTTGAACAAAAACAACAACCCAAATGCTTAGCACTGAATTCTTGTTCCTACAAATTCAAAGATGCTCTGACTCTTAGACATGGAAATCAGCCCAGTGGAATCTTGTTACAAATCTTGTGTTCATGTGTGTGTGTGTGTGTGTGTGTGTGTGTGTGTGTGTGTGTGGTGTGTGTGTGTGTGTGTTTCCCCATTCTGGGGCATTTAATCAAAGAACATGCATCCGTCCATCATTACAATGCACACATTCACTCACTCATTCACACTTCTTTATAATAGTTATCATAACAGTTTCACTTTCATACAAGACACATATCCACCAGTTACAAATTAATTCTTAGTTCAGTGAATATTTTTGTTTTGTTTTTGTAAGAATGTTTTTTATTTTATTCATAACTTTTGTGCAGAATCACTTTTTTCATCTGCCAGCTAAATGACCAATTACAGTGAACAAAAATAGCTTTGGGTTAACCCAATTTATCACCCCATTTCTAAAAGACTGTTGCAATACACCAACACAAGTTCAGTACAAAATTTAAACAAAGATTTAAATAATGATTTGTGGATTGTGACTGCAGTTCAGATTTTTTAAAGTCTGTCTCTGTCAGCAAAAATCTTGTCCAAGGTCTTGTGAAATGCCCTCGCTGGCTCATAACTCATAACACAAAAAGACATGTGGTGTATGTGTATGCATGCCTACCTGCCTGCATGTGTGTGTGTGTGTGTGTGTGTGTGTGTGTGTGTGTGTGTGTGTGTGTGTGTGTGTGTGTGTGTGTGTGTGTGTGTGTGTGTGTGTGTGTGTGTGCACATGTGCATATAATCTACATGTGTGTTATGTCCTGACGTCTGTACATGTCTGAAGTCAGTCTTAAAGTAATAACATGTACACTAAAAGTAGTAACTGGCATACATATAATATACATGTATATATTACACACATGTACAAATGGTGATGCAAGAACATTTGTGTGTGTGTTATTGTTTTAAAAAATGCTGATTTTTTTTCTCTCCAACAAATCCAAAATATGCACCAATGCTGACACAATTAATCTTTATTTATTGCTACTCACAACTTCTTTCATGATTTCCTCATCATTGCTCTTTGATGACAGCTTCGGTCGCTCGAACACCTCAGGGGCTGGTGGTTGAGAAGCTGATGGCAGTTGATCCCTGGCAGTCGACTGACCTGACTGAGAGCCAGCATTGCTGCTGTTGTTGCCAGTGCTGCTAGTTGTGGTGGACATTTTCACTAAATCAGCTACTGTACAAAGATGCTGATGTCATGACTCACAGCCAGTGAATCACTGACAGTGGTGTGTTCATGGCAGAACTTGAATCTTCTTTGCAGTGTTTTACATTGTTGCTGACAGTGTGTCACACATCACCTGCACAAAGGATGGATATAACAGATGAATACAAAACATGAATTACTTAAAATTAAACAGTTGATCAGTTTGATGTAGTTGGCGATCATCATAAAAATTCCAAAAGTCAAACATCCAAACTTTTAATTGTGCATTTCAAATCTTATTAAAGTTATAAAGACATCAAGGATTTCAGTTGTTTAACATCACCATAGTGAAACTATTCATTAATCCAGGCACATCAGTCCTCAGCCTAAAGGCAAAAGAATCAGAAATAAACAAAAAGCCATAAAAATAAAATACACTTAATTAGTCTGAATAGTAGTTTAGTACACAATCAAAACTAACTTAATTGAGTAAAAAGGCGCTGTCCTCTTAATTTATACATATTTATGATTCAGAGTCAAATCAAATACCTCTTTAAATGTAACAAGAACAACACCCAAAAGGGGGAAAGGCAGTGACCAGTGTTGAACAGTCTTCACACTATCTTATTCATATTATATGTGAATAAAGTTTTGGGTGTTATACTGTTAAGCATAAATTATTTGGCTATGGTTTGGTGCATCATTCAGACTTCTGGATCTTGAACATGCTTCACAAAACTTTTTTTTTAATTTTTTTAATTTTGTGTGTGTGGGGAACATGAAGATGCTATTTTTGGTATTTGGCAGTGCTTCAAAAAGTTATTTGATGTGTTTCTTGATGATTGTGCTGCAGTTATCTTGTAGACTCTGGAGTCCCACAAGGCACAGTCCTTGGTCCCGTCCTTTTTCTGTACCATATCAATGACCTTCCCAAAGATGTTAAGTCACAAGTGTGCCTCTTTGCTGATGACTGTCTCCTGTACAGGAGAACCAACTCACGACAAGATCACCAAATTCTCCAGTCAGACCTAAATGAGCTAGAATGATGGGCCATGCACTTCAATACCAATTTTTTTTATATTCTCAGTACCCACAACAAGTCCTCACACTACTACTCCTTGAACAACCACATATTTCAACAAGTTGACTGCAGTCCCTACCTGAGAGTTACACTAACCCACGACCTGAGATGGATGACTCACATGATCAACAACATCACAAGGAAGGCCAGCTCCACCCTAGGCTTCTTGCGCAAAAACCTTCGGTTCTGCCCCCCTAGCTGCAGGAAAACAGCCTACATCTCCCTTGTCTGCTCTGCTTTAGAATACAGTGCTATAGTCTGGGATCCATACCAGCAAAATGACATTGACAAGCTAGAAAACATCCAGAGACATGCAGCTTGCTTCATCAACCAAAATTACAAAGACTGCACCCCTGGATGTGTCACCAACATGCTGAGAGACCTCTGACAGCAGTCACTTCAGGATAGAAGAAAACAGCAATGACTTACCCTCTTCTTCAAGATAGTCAGAGGGCAATCCCTGCAAATGAGTTTTTGAAACCTATAAATTCCAAAAGACTGATCAAACCTAGGAACTCAATGGACTTTAAGACAACAAATATAGGGATAGACCATGCAAGAAACAACTCGCAGAGTTACAGAGTAGATCCTACAAAAACTGCTGTCTACAGATATTCTTTTTTTCCCCAGGACTACCATCAACTGAAACAACTTAGAACAGGAAAAAGTTAGAAAGTTTTAAGAGACAAATCTCTTGCTGCCCCTAAAACATTGGGTGCTCCTCCCTTGTCCACTGACGCTATACCCAAGATTGGGTCCTGTCAGCGTATCGCACTTATACTAGTTAGTAATAGTGCGCTTCAAGACCAAGATCAAGTATACATGTCAGATGGCTTTTGGTACGTCTGGACTCCAGTGTTTTTCAGTCGAGATGGTCCATATATCTTGCTATATATACAGATTGCTGTCCATAATATGGCAGCCCGACATCCGAGGACATTAAGCCCCACATCATCATACTGATCGCAACAAAAATGTAACTTGACTGGATACGTTGATACTGTCATCAGTGTACTGTTAGAGAGGACCACTTCCGGCATACACGGGAAGAAGTGCAAAGAAATTTACAACTTTAATAAGCTCTTATTAGGGGAAAGTACCCTGTGGGAGCTTTACGACAACTTGGGGCTGGAAACTGAAACGTTTGGCAAACCACGAGCAATGAATCTGAAATTGAAAGTGCTTCACCGATTACTGTCGATATCACTTTCAGGCAAAATCAGTATCGACTATGGGAGTATGCTGCAACCAACCGTAGAAATATTAAAGCAAATTAATTTTTTTTAAATAAACAAAGACTGAGACCTAAAGCTAGGGCACAGGCTTACAATAAACAAATTTCAAGTAAGTTTGCACCTGCCTTCTCTTGGAACAGGAAGTAAGCAATTCGCCATTTTGAAGCTTTCGAGCCAAACGACCATTGGTCATGCAAAACCACGTGATTTACTCAGACTACTATGGCAACAGACTCAACCGGCCGGTCTCTCTTCGTATGTGATAATGTATTGAGCAGCGATCATCGACGATCTGACTCGAGCGACGCAGATTAATCAAAATGAAAACAAAACAAACAACAACAAAAACGGAAGAGTTTGTTAGGCCAACACGGGTGGGGGTGGGGGGGGAGCAACAACAAAAAAACTGAAGCAGCGGCGGTGCGGCCGAGTTAAAAACTGCCTTCTCCTGCATCAAAGTCTAGCCATAAACGGCTTAAAAATTCAAGTTCGTCACAATCTTGATTATGAATTATTTGTGATGATCGTCGGAATTTTCATGCCACCGACCGTCAGATCTGTGTTTTATGTGCTTTCATTTTCATGCCGTACGGCGTGACTGAGTTGACTCTTTTCTGACAGAAGTCCCCGCCGTCAGTCACTGAATAGCGGCGGGATGAATAAAGTATTCTGTATTCTGTCATACATCGCAGCGGCATATATACGTGTAATATAATTATAATACGGAAAGACAAATCAAGTTTCTGTGAAAGTGCGGCCTATGGCGGCCGCACGGCGGTACTGGCTAATTCGCCGCGGTCCGACCGACGGTACGCCGCACGCACAAGCCGCGCGCCGGCGTGCCGCGCCGCCGGCACACACTGTAACACCGTCTGTGACTATGATGACACATACATACACACTGATTGACACACTGACACACACCGTGACACACACACACACACATGACACTGATACGTGACACACGCACTCACACACACACACACTCAGTGTGACACTGACACGGCCGCTACGCCGCACGCACGGTGACGACGGTACTCGTGGTGACTGCACGCGTGTCGCACGCACGCCGTCCGTGTGTGCGTGTGTTAGTGTGTGTGTGTGTGCGTGATATTGTTATATCGCTTTCCGGCACCTACCTCAAGGTGGAGATGAAACTGAGGATGTCATAAACCAGTGCTTGGAGTTTGATTGTGAGTGTGACTGACTGAGTCATGTCAGGCGGTGAGTGTCTGTGTCTGTGTCCGTGACTGATTGGGCGCGTGCGTGCGTGCTTGCGTGCGTGTGGCGTGTGTGAGTGTGTGTGTAGTGTGTGTGTGTGTGAGTGCGCACGCGCTCGCACGCCGGTGTGCGTGTGTCAGTGCCGGAGTGTGTGTGTGTGTGTGTGTGTGTGTGTGTGTGTGTGTGTGTGTGTGTGTGTGTGTGTGTGTGTGTGTGTGTGTGTGTGTGTGTTTTCCCCATTCTGGGGCGTTTAATCAAAAAACATGCATCCGTCCATCATTATAATGCACACATTCACTCACTCATTCACACTTCTTTATAATAGTTATCATAACAGTTTCACTTTCATACAAGACACATATCCACCAGTTACAAATTCACATGATCCCCTACTTGCATCTGTTCAGTATTTTTTCAAAGTGATGTCAGTGTGTGGGTTGGGTGGGGTGGATGGGCGGGGGAGGGGGGTGGTGGTGTCGGTTTTGTGTTCGTGTGCGTGTGTGTGTGTGTATGTGTGTGTGTGTGCTCCGTGAGCACCCGTGCGAGTGTATATGTGTATGTGTGGTGTGCGAGTGTGTGTGTGTGTGTGTGTGTGTGTGTGTGTGTGTGTGTGTGTGTGTGTGTGTTTGTGAGTGGGGTATGTGTGTTTGTGAGTGGGGTGTGTGTGTGTGTGTTTGTGTATGTGTGTGCGTGTGTGTGTGTGTGAATGTGTGTGTGTGTGTGTGTGTGTGTGTGTGTGTGTGTGTGTGTGTGTGTGTGTGTGTGTTATGATTTGTTGTAATGTAAATATACTTCTAGATGCATTTCTAGCATTAATTAAACTTTTCTGATTTGAAGCTGGTGTTCAAACTTTATAGCCAAGCAAATCTTGGAGTTCGTTTTCTTAAAAATACTTATACATATCTTAGCTGTTAAAATAATGTGGTTAATTTTCTTCCCGATATTTTCTTTTATATTTGATCTTTGCACTCCAAACATTATGTCTGTAAGATTCAATTTTACATTAATACTACATTCTCGCAGAATAATTCCTTCAATAAAATTCCAAAAATGCCGCACAACTGGACATCCAACAAAAAAATGCTCAGTTACATCAACAGTGTCGGTACAGTATGAACATTTGTTGTTTTCCTTTACTTTCATCTTAGACAAGAGTATGTTAGTTGGATAGATATTGTGCAAAATCTGCCACTGAAGCACTCGCAGTCTAATCTCCTGTGTACCTTTGTAACTCAGCAATCACATGTGTTTTTTCAATTTTAAAATTACATTTCTTTTGCCAGAATCCGATTGCACATGGTTGTACATGGTTCAGCTGCTTTATTTTCAACTAATTTTTTCCCAAAGTTTCTAGCAGTGTAAACTTTCTTGTTGTGAAACAAAGGAATTTCTGTTAAAGCAATATTTAAAGCTTTAATATGAAAATTGTGAGGAAAAGTACAGACAGCCGTATGGACAACATTATACTGCAGTATTCCATTTGGTGCACATACAGTTTGATATGGAACAATACCTTCTGATGTCACCATATCAGCCACACTCATAATTCCTGCTCTAACCCATTCTTAACAAACAAAAAAACATGTTCTTGGTACGTTACATTTCTGTTGTTCCATAGTAGGGTACAACCAGAACTTGTACTGTTAACATGGTTATTGTCAATCCACGCTCTCAGTACAGCCTGCCAAAAATGAGACTTTACCAATTTTAAACCTTTAAACCTACTGCCGTTCACATTTGAATAAAAGCATTCATTCTTGGAGCTGAGGCAGGCAAATAACATCTTCGGAGTCCAGTTCCACTTTTCACTGGGTTGAGATTGGCACAGTCTGACCGCCCACTGCAGTAAAAATGAGAACTGCATTTCCCTTACATTGATCATTCTTAATCCACCGTTTTCAGTATCACTGCAAACAAACAGTTCTCTTGACTTTTTCAAAAGCCTTTCGGTTGCGGTCCTTTTTCCGCCATAAGAATCAAAACAAAAGCCTATTAACTTTTGTCAGGACATCATCTGGAATTATGAATGCTTGCATAATGTACACAAACTGCGAGATCAAAAAAATGTTTTAACAGTGCATACTTTCCCCATTATACTAAGATTTCTTTTTTCCCACCTAAAAATAAGTCTTTTTATATTTGCTATTCTTTCTAACCAATTTCCTGTATATTGGATGCACACATATCATTGCAAAAGTAAACTCCAAGAATCTTCACTTTCTTTTTCCGTACAAAATTGTGAAATGTATCTGTGCAATGTTGTTGTTGTTGTTGTTGTTGTTGTTTTGGCCTAGCCACATTGCTTTGGATTTCTGCTTGTTGTTATGTCATTAGCATACAAAGCAATCTTTAGCACTTGTTCCAAATCTGTGCCATTCACAACATCCAGGAGTTATACCCTTAATACCTTTACAGTCTCTTATTTTTATTGCTAACAATTCAACTGAAAGGACAAAGGCTAGAGGAGAAAAAGGACATCCATGTCGAATTCCAGAATCAACCGCCAAAAAGTCGGAGAGCTGTCCACAATAACTCACACAGCTTTTTGCATCTCTCATTAAAACAGAAACCCATCTAACAAAATCTCCACCAAACCCAAGTTTTTCAAATGCTTTTAACATAAAGTCTTTTGAAATACAATCAAAAGCATGAAAATAATCAACAGTAATTAAAAGGCCCAGTTTTTGTGAAACATTAAGTTGATCAATAACATCGTCACACAGTCGTAATAATGAAGATACACTCCAACCTTTAATGTATCCCACTTGATCAGTGTTTATTAAGTTGTGAATGACATGGCTTAATCTTAGTGCTAGGCATTTAGCTAGGAGTTTATAATCACTGTTTGTGAGTGATATAGGTCTCCAGTTTTTAAGCTCATTTCTAGGAAAATTTTCCCCCTTGTGAATGAGCATAATTGCCGCTTTACGTTGAGATGTGGACAGAGTACTGTTGTCAAATGATGTGTTAAATGAAGCAGTTATGAGCTTTCTGATGTAATTCCAAAATACTTTGAGAAATTCTATGGTAGGTATTACAGCGCTGAGCCATTTTTCAATTGTTTTAGTGCCTCCACGACTTCAGCTTCTTTCAGAATCCCATCACAACTTTGCATTTGTTCCTCTGAAAGGCAAGGATTATGAAGGAACACTCATGTTTGACATAAATCTACTTATTTTTTCTTCCATATTTTTCACCGCTAATTTTCTTTTTATATAAATTAGCAAAGTAATTTCTTCAGCTTCTTTCAGAATCCCATCACAACTTTGCATTTGTTCCTCTGAAAGGCAAGGATTATGAAGGAACACTCATGTTTGACATAAATCTACTTATTTTTTCTTCCATATTTTTCACCGCTAATTTTCTTTTTATATAAATTAGCAAAGTAATTTTTTTGAACGTGAAGTATGTCACTCTCATTTGTAACAATTTGCCCATTATCAGTTTTAATACTATCCATAATCTTGGCATTAGCTCTACTTTTTTCGAGACAGAAAAAAAATGGTGTTTTTCTCTCCCTTCTGTCACTGAGCTCTTGCACGTATTTGTGCTGCAGGGGCTTTGTGTTGCTCCATGAGCTCTAGCTTGTATTTAACCTTTTCACGTTTGCTTTGGGTGACAGTACAGTTAGGATTCGCACAGTGTCAAGATCGTTGAACTCATTGTGTAGCGTTTTTTTCTCTCCATGCTTTTCTGTTTGCTATATGAAATTGAAAATTCCTTACTATGCAGTTTTAACAATTCCCACAATGTTTGGTTATCCGTTTCATTGTCTTTGATGAATGATTCAATATGTTCATTCATCTGATTAACAAAAACAATGTCACCTAAAAGTGAATTATTAAATTTCCAATATCCATCTCCTTTTACAATTTCATTGAGTTTAAAGTGGATAAAACAACCTCTGTGATCAGAAGTCGGGACAGAAATGATGTGGCAATTAATAGTTTTGTCAAATGTACTTGAGGTGGATAAAATATAATCTAGTCTTCTAGCTGCAAATGGGGTTCTTTTGGACCATGTAAAATCCTTGCTGTCTCCGTTGAACTGTCTCCAGGTGTCGTATAGGTCAAAGTCACTCCGTATCTCATTAAATTTCTTAACACTGTTCACTGCACATTTTCCACCACTTATTACATCAAGTTCATTGTCTAGCACACAGTTAAAATCACCGCAAATTAAGACATCTTCAACTTGTATGTTTCTAATTACATCAGCAAGTTCTTCAAAAATCACATTTTTCAGCTGTAGCAGAGGGAGCATAAACATTAACAATCGTCACATTTTTACTGCCAATAACACAATTTACAGCCAGGATTCTTTTTGTTTTATATACAACGTTTAATGAGTCACACAAAAACCCTTTTCTGAACATGAATATCAACTGACCAGCACTGTGCGTTGTACATTCTCGAAACAACATTTCACCGCCCCAATCTTTTTTCCAAATGTCACTAACCTGCTTCGTAACATACGACTCTTGCACACAAACTATATAAAATTTTCTCTGTTTTAAAAAATAGAACAAACTTTTTCGTTTACTCTGTGATCTAAGACCTCGTGCATTGATCGAAAATAGACGTAGTCTAGACACAGCCATAAGAAAAGTCCGTGAGCAGAATGTATTGGTCACAGCCGCATGTATTACCAACACCGTCAAAACCGTTACGAGTTAGCACTGTCCTCGCTGACGTGCTAGCAGGTGTTCGGCCAGTGTCAGTCAGCCTGACATGTTTTCCTGCCACACTGTCCGAGATCGGGGTCGCTTTGGTGTTGCAGACCGTGGGCGAGTGTCAAAGTAAAGTTTTGTCTGCTTACCGTTATGTTGTTTGGAGTTAATAAGCCTGCGGCCTCTCTCAACGAGCGCTTGTTTCCTCTCCTGATCGTCCGTGTCCCTGATGTCTTTCTTGCTGCTTTCAAGCGAGGCACATGACGTCGGACGCGCTTTATCTGTCGCTGGTGTGTTGGTTGCTTCGGTGCTGACCTCCGATCGCGAGAGCTCCCACTCGTCGTCGTCCTCGCGGCCGTCCGCTGCTGTGCCATCGGGGTCCACAAAGAGGCCTGTGTCACCGTAGTGTGGCTCTCCGGCCCACACAGACTCTGGAAGCACTGGCTCCTCGTCCATCGCTCCGCACGCGGGGTCGCCCCTCTCAGTGTGTCCGCTCTTGGCAGTGACACTCTCGACATGTCACGTCGTTTGGGCAGTCACCGACTGACCCAGTGCCCTGTTTCCAGGCACCTGAAACACACTAGCTCTCTCAGGAGACGCTTGGGTTGTTCCTTATGGTAAAGCGGACTGGCTGTGAAGCCACCAACTGACTTTCCGGCAATGTCTTCTCCAGTGGTGTCGTGGGCACATTGATGAACTCAAAACGCCTACCCAGTGTGATGAATCTTGTAAGCTTCCTGTCTCTGTTGCGCATTTTTTCCGCCAAAATCAGAGACGAGCGGCGTAGGACACAACCAATCTTACGAGGGCGGACTCAATGTCCTTGCTATCACGGCACAGGAGATCGGTATATCGGCAATCCAGAGTTTGGTGGATACATGGGCTCTCCGCACCGTCTTGACCCCTCTCTGAGGATGAAAGGGGTTTTGTCATACAACCGCGACAGGGAGTGGCCTCAGTCTCAGACTAATGCCCTCGATAAAAAAATAAAACTGAAACGACATAAAAAACATGGATGACGGAGAAAATCAGCTCAAAGTGGCTGAACGACGACAAAACAGAAGCTCTTCTCTTTCCCCTTTCGTCTTCCTTGAAATCTTCTACTGTTTCCCTCCCTGACTCGACTCTTGGCTCTCACAACATCCCCTTCTCTGATTCTGCCAGGAACCTTGGATTCATTCTTGACTTAAAACTGTCCACGAAAAAGCACGTCATAAACATCCGCCAAACTACTTATTTCGAGCTGAAACTGACGCATTAGTTCAATCTGCAGGTTTCTCACAGTGAAGACGCAATCAAGACTCTTGTTATCTCAGTCCTATATCCTCTCACGGCTTGACTACTGCAACTGTCTCCTCATGGGTACACCTAATTCTGTTATCCAACCTCTCCAGAAAATTCAGAACTTTGCTGCAAGACTTGTTCTCTTGGCACCCCGTCACCACCACTCAACACCTCCAGTCCTGGAAAAACTGCACTGGCTTCCCATTTCAGAACGTATTAA
Source organism: Alviniconcha marisindica (assembly GCA_018857735.1). Taxonomy (NCBI): domain Eukaryota; kingdom Metazoa; phylum Mollusca; class Gastropoda; family Provannidae; genus Alviniconcha; species Alviniconcha marisindica. The sequence goes on from JABMCL010001886.1 coordinate 148,050, forward strand.
GTATAAAGTCGCTTGTATGTGTTTCTGTGCTATAAATGGTTCTTGTCCTGCTTTCCTCTTTGAACTGCTGCATGTCTACACTCCGTCTCGTACACTACGCTCTTCTTCTGACACCCGCATGCTGGAAATCCAACAATACAAACGCAAGACTCGTGGCTTTCGCACCTTCTCTTGCTTTGGATCCCACATTTGGAATTCACTCCCACACTGAAGACCTTAGACGCTGCCAGTCAACCCTGTCCGCATCTTTTAAAGCCAAACCGGCGGCTGAAAACCTTCCTCTTCTCACAGTATTTCCATCCTAACTAATATCAGTACCCAGTTTCTGCTACAGTCAGTGTGTGTGCCGAGTGTGTGTGTGTGTGTGTGTGTGTGTTTGTAGCACGTTTTTTGTTTGTTTTTGTTTTTATAGTAGTCGTAGTCAGTGTCGATAGTAAATTGCCGCGGTCAGGATTACGCCGCCGCGCCGGCCGTGTGTATAGCCATATCATATTTAGGTTAATATGTATCATGTGAGCGCTCAGGGTGTTGATGAGCGCATGAGCAAATGTACATTATTACTATTATTATTATTATTTGTCACGATAAGCTGGAATATCGTAGTTGATGGTTATAGTAGCAGACGACGCCCCTGCGGCGGAAGCTTGTATTCGTAAACCCTGTAGCGCTGGGCATGCGCAAGAAAGAATAAAAGTTTGGTTCCCGCGAGCACAACCCCGCGTGGTTTCTTTCTGTTGCACTGTAAGTTGTAGAGTTAATCATTAGTCGTAGAGGTAACGACACATGGTGGCAGCGGCACACAATTGATGTGAACCCAGGCACGATTGATGTGAACCCAGACGATGGCGTTCAACCCCCCGGTACAGTTCGACTTCACTGAGGCGACCGCGGCGTGGCCGGCCAACGCTTTTCAGTCGGCGCTATACATGGCCTCAAAACTGGACAGGGAAGACAAGGCCGAGCAGATCAGCAGCCTGATTTATGCCATGGGGCCGGAAGCCGAAGAGATATATATACACGACCTTTACTGGCATGGACGACAACACCACGCTGCAACAGGTACTTGCCAAGTTCGATGAACTTTGTACCGCCCAGGGTGAACGCCTGCATGAGCGGGCGCTGTTCTATTCTTGCTCACAGCTGCCTGATGAAAACGTAGAGACATACGTCAGGAAGTTGTATGAGCTTTCCGAACACGCAAACTTTCCAAACAGGGAAGAAAGCATTCGAGACAGACTGGTTCTTGGGGTGCGCGACCGTGAACTGTCGGAGAAGCTGCAACTCACGGTGGGGCTGACAGCAGGTCACCTTAGTGTTGATTTAGATTGAACATTTTGAAGTTAATACAGAAATGGCAAGGCAGCAGTAGCAGTTTTAGCGAGATTTACAGGTAAGTTTTTGTCAGATTTATGTCTGTGCAAAAGCGTATGTTTTATACGCGCCGGACGGGGCGAACCGTGCGGCCGCGTGTGTTTGTGTCAAGCGAGCTAGGGTCAGTGTGACGCGACATGCGTGTGCCTGTGTGCTTGTCTGCGTGTTTTTGTGGGTTAAATCCCAGGACAGTACCACAACTGACTGAGCCTGATTAAGTTCAGAGCACCCCGGCCTAGGCTACCGTGGTTTGGTGTTAGGGTTAAACGTGTTTTATTTCTTTCGTTCTTTGCGATACTTCCAATGGAGCACGTGCTGGCAGAGCAAACTCGACCAACGGAAGTCGCTGACATAATTACGTCACAAAAAATTGCGGGCAGTGCTGGCCCATCTTGGACACCTGTTTCTGTGCCTGCATGTTTTTTGTTGTGATAGTTTTTAGGTGTATCCGTTGATGCAACGTGACACAACCGGTCAAATAAGCTGCACTGTCACTTAATATAATGGCGGCGACTCCACAACACATTGTCCTTAATGTATTTTGTGCGTGAAAAACAGAGACACGCGTAAAGTAAGTTCACTACTATCGCAGAATTAATTGCAACTTTCAAAAAGTTCAGATCTTTGCAACTTTTCAAAAACACACACGCCAGGATGACAAAAAATATGTGTTTAATCAAGCATAGAACATGTGCTACCCAGCTGGCAACTGACATGCATGGGGATGGGGGGGGGTGGGGGGGGGGGGGGGGGGGGGGGGGGGGGGGGGGGGGGGGGGGGGGGGGGGGTGGCGGGGGCGGCTAAATTTTCTATTCTCCCGGATATCATCACAAGAGTCAATAATACAAAATCGGAGCTGCAGTTGTTTGTTTTATCATCTTAGGGCTTTATTTGCACTTCTTGCTGTTTTTTCACTCAACAGGCTGTGTGTCGTAAGCAGGGAATCTGATTGTTCAGACAAGACTAGTTAAACAGACCAAGATAACAGGAAAATAAAGTAATTACCCATCAAGAGTTTTAACAAATATTTATAAATTATAGAAACTTTGCTCCATGAATTATGTTCAGTTCTTTGAGTGGATTCTTTTGCCAACCGAACTGGCAGGGTCACAAACAGAATGTGTATACAGTACAATAAAAGAAATCCAGTTCTTTAAGTCTTTTTTACATTATTTGTAGCCATCAATCAAGGCTTTGGCAATTTCCAAACTAATGAAAAAAGACTTAAAAACTGGATTTCTATTTATTGTACTGTATACACATTTTTGTTTGTAAGCTGTTCTGGTGCATGACGTCCCCAAACGAAGTGAACTATTCCTGGAGCAAGTTTCTATAATTTTATAAATTTTGTAACACCTCTTGACGGGTATTCCTTTTTTCCTGTTATTCCCTTGGTTCCCCCTTGTTTAACCAGTTGTCTGCACAATCAGATCCCCCAAGCCAAAACAGCTTTGAGTGAAAAAACAAGCAAGAAGTGACAGAAACACCTAAGTGATTTAACCAAAACACTGGCAGCTCCGGATTTTTATTATCTACTCTTGTATGATTCTCCCCGTGAGAATAGAAAATTTTAGCCCCACCCGCCCCCCCCCCCCCCCCCCCCGCCATCCCCATAAATGCTCAGTTGCCAGCTGGGTGCACATTTCTATGCTTGATTAAACCAACATATTTGTTGTCATCCTGGCGTTTGTTTTTTCTAAAAGTTGCAAAGATCTCAAACTTTTTGAAAGTTGCAATTAATTTCTGCGATAGTGTGAACTTACTACGCGTTTCCTCTCGTTTTTCACGCACAAATACAATAAGACAATGTGTTGTGGAGTCGCCGCCATTATATTAAGTGACAGTGCAGCTTATTTGACCGGTTGTGTCACGTTGCATCAACGGATACACCTAAAAACTATCACAACAAAAAACATGCAGGCACAGAAACAGGTGTCCAAGATGGGCCAGCACTGCCCGCAATTTTTTGTGACGTAATTATGTCAGCGACTTCCGTTGGTCGAGTTTGCTCTGCCAGCACGTGCTCCATTGGAAGTATCGCAAAGAACGAAAGAAATAAAACACGTTTACCCTTGCACCAAACCGCAGTAGCCTAGGCCGGGTGCTCTGAACTTATTCAGGCTCAGTTGTGGTACTGTCCTGGGATTTAACCCACAAAAACACGCAGACAAGCACACAGGCACACGCATGTCGCGTCACACTGACCCTAGCTCGCTTGACACAAACACACGCGGCCGCACGGTTCGCCCCGTCCGGCGCGTATAAAACATACGCTTTTGCACAGACATAAATCTGACAAAAACTTACCTGTAAATCTCGCTAAAACTGCTACTGCTGCCTTGCCATTTCTGTATTAACTTCAAAATGTTCAATCTAAATCAACACTAAGGTGACCTGCTGTCAGCCCCACCGTGAGTTGCAGCTTCTCCGACAGTTCACGGTCGCGCACCCCAAGAACCAGTCTGTCTCGAATGCTTTCTTCCCTGTTTGGAAAGTTTGCGTGTTCGGAAAGCTCATACAACTTCCTGACGTATGTCTCTACGTTTTCATCAGGCAGCTGTGAGCAAGAATAGAACAGCGCCCGCTCATGCAGGCGTTCACCCTGGGCGGTACAAAGTTCATCGAACTTGGCAAGTACCTGTTGCAGCGTGGTGTTGTCGTCCATGCCAGTAAAGGTCGTGTATATATATCTCTTCGGCTTCCGGCCCCATGGCATAAATCAGGCTGCTGATCTGCTCGGCCTTGTCTTCCCTGTCCAGTTTTGAGGCCATGTATAGCGCCGACTGAAAAGCGTTGGCCGGCCACGCCGCGGTCGCCTCAGTGAAGTCGAACTGTACCGGGGGGTTGAACGCCATCGTCTGGGTTCACATCAATCGTGCCTGGGTTCACATCAATTGTGTGCCGCTGCCACCATGTGTCGTTACCTCTACGACTAATGATTAACTCTACAACTTACAGTGCAACAGAAAGAAACCACGCGGGGTTGTGCTCGCGGGAACCAAACTTTTATTCTTTCTTGCGCATGCCCAGCGCTACAGGGTTTACGAATACAAGCTTCCGCCGCAGGGGCGTCGTCTGCTACTATAAAATCGTACACGTATATAAATGCTTTGTCAAATAATAATAATCATAGTATAATGTACCATTTGCTCATGCGCTCATCACACCCTGATCGCTCACATGATACATATTAACTAAATATTGATATGGCTATACACACGGCCGGCGCGGCGGCGTAATCCTGACCGCGGCAGGGGGCGGCAATTTACTATCGACCACTGACTACGAACACTATAAAAACAAAAAACAACAAAAAACGTGCTACAAACCACACCACACACACACACGACACACTCGGCACACACACTGACTGTAGCAACTGGGTACTGATTTAGTTAGGATGGAAATAACTGTTGAGAAGAGGAAGGTTGTTTTCACGCCGGTTTGCTTTAAAAGATGCGGACAGGGTTGACTGGCAGGTCTAAGGTCATGTGGGAGTGAATTCCAAATGTGTGGTCCAAAGCAAGAGAAGTGAAAGCCATGAGTCTTGCGCTTGTATTGTTGGATTTCCAGCATGCGGGTGTCAGAAGAAGCAGCGTAGTGGTACGAGACGGAGTGTAAGACATGCAGCAGTTCAAAGGGTAGAGCAGGACAAGACCATTATATAGCACAGAACACATACAAGCGACTTTATACTTAATACGTTCTGAAATGGGAAGCCAGTGTCAGTTTTTTCCAGGACTGGAGGGTGTTTGAGTGGTGGTGAGGGGTGCCAAGAGAACAAGTCTTGCAGCAACGTTCTGAATTTTCTGGAGAGGTTGGATACAAATTAGGTGTAGCCCATGAGGAGAACAGTGCAGATAGTCAAGCGTGAGAGGATATAGTACTGAGATAACAAGAGTCTGGTTGCGTCTTCACTGTAGAAACCTGCAGATTGAACTAATGCGTCAGTTTCAGCTCGAAATAAGTTTTGGCGGATGTTTATGACGTGCTTTTTCGTGGACAGTTTTAAGTCAAGAATATCCAAGGTTCCTGCAGAATCAGAGAAGGGGCTGTTGTGAGAGCCAAGAGTCGAGTCAGGGAGGGAAACAGTAGAAGATTTCAAGGAAGACGAAAGGGGAAAGAGAAGAGCTTCTGTTTTGTCGTCGTTCAGCCACTTTGAGCTGATTTTCTCCGTCATCCATGTTTTTTATGTCGTTTCAGTTTTATTTTTTTATCGAGGGCATTAGTCTGAGACTGAGGCCACTCCCTGTCGCGGTTGTATGACAAAACCCCTTTCATCCTCAGAGAGGGGTCAAGACGGTGCGGAGAGCCCATGTATCCACCAAACTCTGGATTGCCGATATACCGATCTCCTGTGCCGTGATAGCAAGGACATTGAGTCCGCCCTCGTAAGATTGGTTGTGTCCTACGCCGCTCGTCTCTGATTTTGGCGGAAAAAATGCGCAACAGAGACAGGAAGCTTACAAGATTCATCACACTGGGTAGGCGTTTTGAGTTCATCAATGTGCCCACGACACCACTGGAGAAGACATTGCCGGAAAGTCAGTTGGTGGCTTCACAGCCAGTCCGCTTTACCATAAGGAACAACCCAAGCGTCTCCTGAGAGAGCTAGTGTGTTTCAGGTGCCTGGAAACAGGGCACTGGGTCAGTCGGTGACTGCCCAAACGACGTGACATGTCGAGAGTGTCACTGCCAAGAGCGGACACACTGAGAGGGGCGACCCCGCGTGCGGAGCGATGGACGAGGAGCCAGTGCTTCCAGAGTCTGTGTGGGCCGGAGAGCCACACTACGGTGACACAGGCCTCTTTGTGGACCCCGATGGCACAGCAGCGGACGGCCGCGAGGACGACGACGAGTGGGAGCTCTCGCGATCGGAGGTCAGCACCGAAGCAACCAACACACCAGCGACAGATAAAGCGCGTCCGACGTCATGTGCCTCGCTTGAAAGCAGCAAGAAAGACATCAGGGACACGGACGATCAGGAGAGGAAACAAGCGCTCGTTGAGAGAGGCCGCAGGCTTATTAACTCCAAACAACATAACGGTAAGCAGACAAAACTTTACTTTGACACTCGCCCACGGTCTGCAACACCAAAGCGACCCCGATCTCGGACAGTGTGGCAGGAAAACATGTCAGGCTGACTGACACTGGCCGAACACCTGCTAGCACGTCAGCGAGGACAGTGCTAACTCGTAACGGTTTTGACGGTGTTGGTAATACATGCGGCTGTGACCAATACATTCTGCTCACGGACTTTTCTTATGGCTGTGTCTAGACTACGTCTATTTTCGATCAATGCACGAGGTCTTAGATCACAGAGTAAACGAAAAAGTTTGTTCTATTTTTTAAAACAGAGAAAATTTTATATAGTTTGTGTGCAAGAGTCGTATGTTACGAAGCAGGTTAGTGACATTTGGAAAAAAGATTGGGGCGGTGAAATGTTGTTTCGAGAATGTACAACGCACAGTGCTGGTCAGTTGATATTCATGTTCAGAAAAGGGTTTTTGTGTGACTCATTAAACGTTGTATATAAAACAAAAAGAATCCTGGCTGTAAATTGTGTTATTGGCAGTAAAAATGTGACGATTGTTAATGTTTATGCTCCCTCTGCTACAGCTGAAAAATGTGATTTTTGAAGAACTTGCTGATGTAATTAGAAACATACAAGTTGAAGATGTCTTAATTTGCGGTGATTTTAACTGTGTGCTAGACAATGAACTTGATGTAATAAGTGGTGGAAAATGTGCAGTGAACAGTGTTAAGAAATTTAATGAGATACGGAGTGACTTTGACCTATACGACACCTGGAGACAGTTCAACGGAGACAGCAAGGATTTTACATGGTCCAAAAGAACCCCATTTGCAGCTAGAAGACTAGATTATATTTTATCCACCTCAAGTACATTTGACAAAACTATTAATTGCCACATCATTTCTGTCCCGACTTCTGATCACAGAGGTTGTTTTATCCACTTTAAACTCAATGAAATTGTAAAAGGAGATGGATATTGGAAATTTAATAATTCACTTTTAGGTGACATTGAGGAACTATCAGTATGAATGACATATTGTCGCTTTCGGAGAACTATAGAAACTTTGTCCTAATTGTTAAAACTGCATAGTAAGGAATTTTCAATTTCATATAGCAAACAGAAAAGCATGGAGAGAAAAAAACGCTACACAATGAGTTCAACGATCTTGACACTGTGCGAATCCTAACTGTACTGTCACCCAAAGCAAACGTGAAAAGGTTAAATACAAGCTAGAGCTCATGGAGCAACACAAAGCCCCTGCAGCACAAATACGTGCAAGAGCTCAGTGACAGAAGGGAGAGAAAAACACCATTTTTTTTCTGTCTCGAAAAAAGTAGAGCTAATGCCAAGATTATGGATAGTATTAAAACTGATAATGGGCAAATTGTTACAAATGAGAGTGACATACTTCACGTTCAAAAAAATTACTTTGCTAATTTATATAAAAAGAAAATTAGCGGTGAAAAATATGGAAGAAAAAATAAGTAGATTTATGTCAAACATGAGTGTTCCTTCATAATCCTTGCCTTTCAGAGGAACAAATGCAAAGTTGTGATGGGATTCTGAAAGAAGCTGAAGTCGTGGAGTTTGCTAATTTATATAAAAAGAAAATTAGCGGTGAAAAATATGGAAGAAAAAATAAGTAGATTTATGTCAAACATGAGTGTTCCTTCATAATCCTTGCCTTTCAGAGGAACAAATGCAAAGTTGTGATGGGATTCTGAAAGAAGCTGAAGTCGTGGAGGCACTAAAACAATTGAAAAATGGCTCAGCGCTGTAATACCTACCATAGAATTTCTCAAAGTATTTTGGAATTACATCAGAAAGCTCATAACTGCTTCATTTAACACATCATTTGACAACAGTACTCTGTCCACATCTCAACGTAAAGCGGCAATTATGCTCATTCACAAGGGGGAAAATTTTCCTAGAAATGAGCTTAAAAACTGGAGACCTATATCACTCACAAACAGTGATTATAAACTCCTAGCTAAATGCCTAGCACTAAGATTAAGCCATGTCATTCACAACTTAATAAACACTGATCAAGTGGGATACATTAAAGGTTGGAGTGTATCTTCATTATTACGACTGTGTGACGATGTTATTGATCAACTTAATGTTTCACAAAAGGGGGGGGGGGGGGGGGGGTTGGGGGGGGGGGGGGGGGGTGGGGGGGGGGGGGGGGGGGGGGGGGGGGGGGGGGGGGGGGGGGGGGGGGGGGGGGGGGGGGGGGGGGGCCCGGGGGGGGGGGGGGGTTTTTTTTTTGGGGGGGGGGGGGGGGGGGGGGGAAGGGGGGGGGGGGGGGGGGGGGGGGGGGGGGGGGTTTTTGGGGGGGGGGGGGGGGGGGGGGGGGGGGGGGGGGGGGGGGGGGGGGGGGGGGGGGGGGGGGGGGGGGGGGGGGGGGGGGGGGGGGGGGGGGGGGGGGGGGGGGGGGGGGGGGGGGGGGGGGGGGGGGGGGGGTGGGGGGGGGGGGGGGGGGGGGGGGGGGGGGGGGGGGGGGGGGGGGGGGGGGGGGGGGGGGGGGGGGGGGGGGGGGGGGGTGGGGGGGGGGGGGGGGGGGGGGGGGGGGGGGGGGGGGGGGGGGGGTTTTTTTTTTTGGGGGGGGGGGGGGAAAAAAAAGGGGGGGGAAAAAAAAAGGGGGGGGGGTTTTTGGGAAAACCTTTAAAAAAAAGGGGGAAAAAAAAAAATTTTTTTTTTTAAAAAAAAAAAAAAAAAAAACCCCCCAAAAAAAAAAAAACCGGGGAAAAAAAAAGGTTTTTTCCCCTTTTAACCCTTTCCCCCCAAAAATTTTTAAAAACCCCCTTTTCCAAAAAGGGAAAAAAAGGGGATTTTTTCAAAAAAATTTTTTTTTCAGGGGAAAAAAGGGGGGGGGAAAGATTTTTTTAAAAAAAAAAAAAACCGGGGGTTTTTTTTAAACCCCGGGTTTTGGGGGGGGGGGGAAAAAAAAACCCCCCCCCTTTTTTTTTTTTCCCCCCAAAAAAAAAAATTTTTTAAAAAAACCAAATTTTTAATTGGAAATTTTTAAAAGGGAAAAACCCCCCCCCTTTTTAAAAAAAAATTTTTTTCCCCCCGGGGGGAAAAAAACCCCCAAAAAAAAAACCCCCCCTTTTTTAAAAAAAAAAAATTTGGTTTTGGGTTTAAAGGGGGGGAAAAAAAAAAAAAAAAAAAAAAAAAAAAAGGGTTTTTGGGGGAAAAGGGGTTTTTTGGGGGAAAACCCCCCCCCCCCGGGGGGGGCCCCCCGGGGGGCCCCCAAATTTCAAGGGTTTTTTAAAAAATAAAATTTTTTTTTTTTTTTTTGGGAAAAAGGGAAAAAAAACCCTTTTAAAAGAAGGAAAATTTTTTTTAAAAAAAAAGGGGAAAGAAACCCCCGGGGGGGGTTTCCTTTTTCTTGGGGGCGGGTGTCCCCCCCCCCGGGGGGGTTTTTTGGGGGGGGGGGTTTTTTTTTAATTTTTTGGGCCCCCCCGGGGGGGGAAAAAAGGTTTAAAAAAAAATTTTTTTGGGGCTGGGGGTTTGG